>CM075943.1:21092836-21642248 GCA_038030265.1 Corythucha ciliata
TCGGATTAACGTTGATTTTAACCCTTAAAACGTCTATACGCCTAACGGCGAGTTAATTTCGGAAATCATTACACGTGGAAACTTTGGAATTTAATGTTTCAGTTCTAAAACTCGCTATATACCTATAACCTACAAAAAAGTGCTTTCTGCAGGAAGACGAACAGCTCAGTTCAGAATCTTTCATTTCTATCTGAGAGCCTGGGGCTTCTACACAAGGTAGATGTATTTTATTCTGAAGAGATAGACTAAATACTAATATTTGACCAAGAAACAAAGGAAAAGGTCAAACCACAGCTGTGGTCCAACCACAGCAAAGGTTCAGACACGTCCAAGGTCCCACCGCTGGAAAGGTCCAACTACAAGTAGCTGTAATATCAAACCACAGTAACGTCCCAACCACAGTAAAGGTCCAAACCATAGTAAAGTTCCTACCACAAAGAAGTCCCAACCACAGCAAACGTCCAACCTCAGCAATGACCCATAACTGCAGCAAAGGTCCAACCACAGCAAGGCTCAAACCACCACGCAAAGATTCAATGACAGTAAAGCTCAACCCACGGTTAGAAACTCCAAACACAGTAAAGCTCCAACCTCAGGAAAGCTTTCCTTATTTTCTCTCTTTCCTTCCTTTTCTCGATTTCCGAAATTAGGGCCCCCAAGGAAGGAAGGAACCAAGGCCGGGCCCGGTGATAACGGACTTAGTGCCCCCTCCCCCTATCGACGAGCCTGGGTAGGTTTACCTGCGAAAAATATTACGCGAAGATTATTATCGCTTTACGTGTAGGTACCACTTGTTAGCTGCTGTCACTTGCTAGCTATAAACCTATAACGAGCTCACAACTACTCTCTGATTCACGGCAGTTTGCGCGTTGACAGTCTTTTGTGTAGAAACGAACCTCCGTTGTATACGTTTAGTAAAGTGCCACAATTTATGCTTAGCTACAGAACTTTTTACGGCGTGCTGGTGAGAAACCTTATACATATTATTATTTGAAGTTACCTTTTTCAGCCTTGGTATCGATTGCTAGTTAACATAAAATCTGGCACAAGAGGGGAGGTTCTATTATATCCTCCCGCTCCCCGGCTTTTATTGGAAAAGAACTGGAATAGATACGACCCCTCTATTACATTTTACCGAATATTTCATTATTCCCTTCTGCTGTTGAAAGAGATAGAAAATGCAGGAGGGTTATCGAATTCTGAGCGATGAAGTTATTTCCGACCCTTCGCCAGAGAAACCAGCAACCCACTGAACCTTAGCCATCCTATTACAGTTTACTGATTATCCTCAGTCTTATATTATTCTATCTCTTAACCTTCCTTCCCTATTACTGAAGTTGGATATCACCCAGTGCTCGATTACAATCGGTGTTTACCGACGAGCTCGAAAAAATATCGATCGATGTTCCAGGGAAAATTCATGGAATGATCCATCGTGAGAGGGGAAATTGTTTTTTCAAGTGTATAAGCCTACAGTAATTTAGAAATAGCAGAAAAGAGATAGTAAGCCTTTCATAAGAAACCGAAAGAAAATCTGAGGCGAGTGATCGTTTTATCAGTGTCAAAAACTAAGTAGTTATTAAACCCGAAGGTGCTGTAAGCCATCAATTCAAAGGTGTATAAGCCCTAAATTGAGTATGATTAATTAATAATTATATCCACGACAAAATCTCGATTTTTTCTCGCGAAGAATATCTATTCTAACTGCTCACCCTCTAAAATATTGAACGATTTAAGCTCAATAAGACAACTTATATCAGAATTAATTAATGTACACGCCCCACCTGCGATTGACACACGCCTGCTTATACACCAGACGTCTTCTTATCAGCAACATATAGAGAAATCCCACATAGAACTCCAAGAGACGGGCACTTGCAATAAAGTTTGTCATTAAACTTGTACCGAGGCATTACAAAACATGTCGCCGGTGTGAAATTTCGAAGGACTAGATGCCTTCACTGCGGACACAGTTGTGATCACCAGTCGGAGGAGTGCGGAACCGCGAAAAATCTAATGTGCTTCGTCTGTACGAAAGGTGGACACGTCTCCAAGATATGCCTTCGTACCCAACTTGAATCCACAAAACACTACGGCATGACACCAAGGAGACTAAACTTTCTATAGGTGCCGCAGATCTTCGGCCATTGCTGTCCTTCACCTACGTCACGAGCAGTCCCAACCGTCTTTGCACTGGACCCAGTACATTATTAATTGTTATTGGGTTGTGATTTTTGAGAAATCATAAACTTCAATTTCAAAGTTAACTTGTTCTGCTGCTCTAGGGTGAGCAATCGGGAGCAAAGGACTGCTGGTGACGTCAGTCTTCACCCCTCTCGTCCGAGGGAGAAATCTGCGGCACCTATAGTAAAGTTTAGTCTCCTTGGCATGACACCACTCTGTGCAGAAGATGCTAAAATGTTTTGAGATGGATATAATGAATATTTCTGTCGCCGGTATTTTTAATTAATAAATTAATTAAACTGATGTTATCCGGACGACGAAGGAAGGGCATAGCCCAACGCAATTGGAGTTCAAGAAAAAATGGCTCCCCGGCGGGATTTGAACCCGCAACCTCTGGATTACCAGTCCCGGAGACGCCTTTGGGAGTCGTACTTCGAGGGATAAGCTAAGCCGAACCCCACCCAGGTCCATTGTTTCTCGAAACTCTAGGCGTTTCTCCTGATCGGTAAACCACGCCGAAATTTATCTTATCTAGATGTTTTGAGATGGATATAATGAATATTTCTGTCGCCGGTATTTTTAATTAATAAATTAATTAAACTGATGTTATCCGGACGACGATGGAAGGGCATAGGCCAACACAATTGGAGTTTCGAGAAAAAATGGCTCCCCGGCGGGATTTGAACCTGGGTGGGATTCGGCTTAGCTTATCCCTCGGAGTACGACTCCCAAAGGCGTCTCCGTGGCGAAATTGGCAGCGTGCTGGACTGGTAATCCAGAGGTTGCGGGTTCAAATCCCGCCGGGGAGCCATTTTTTCTCGAAACTCCAATTGTGTTGGGCTATGCCCTTCCATCGTCGTCCGGATAACATCAGTTTAATTAATTTATTAATGATGCTAAAAGTGTTTCCCCCCTACATTTTTTTCAAAATCACTTGACGAAATGTACTTGTCCAGGACGAAATTGACAGTTTCAAGGACGAAATTGACAATTTAGAAGATCAAATTTACAGTTTATTATGACAAGGTTCACCGTCTTGAATGACGAAATTTACATTTTTTAGGACGAGAAATTGACAGTTCCAAGGACGTAATTGATAGTTTATAGGGTAAAATTGACAATTTCGAACGATGAAATTAACATTACTAGCACGATAGGACGAAATTGGCAGTTTCAAGGGCAAAATCGACAGTCGGTTTCTACTCGACTTTTTCCGGTGAAGGGTTTTTAAAAATCCCTTGGTCTGCGACCCCATTGCCTGGTACTTAACCTCGCAATCGGAATGTTTTGTTATATGTGAGGAAATTGACAGTTTCCGACTCACAACTATGTCAGTTCGACAAAATCTAGAGATGGGTCATAGGTGGGTCTTGCTCTCTCTCCCATGTGTCGTGGTTGTACTTATTCATTTAACAGCAATTACGTTCATGCAATAAAATTGTACTTATTGGTGGAGGGGGGTGCTCGACTAATACAGTAGTTGGTGCACCCTGCTCTCTCTGAATGGGAAAACAATGACTATAATAATAGCAATAATCATGCCAATAGTAATCATTAAAATGATCATAGTTTCAGAGTTGACTTCTCTGTGCCTTAAATCACGTCTCGGAAACATTCACTGCACTTTACTCTTATTCCCTTGCCTTTTAATTATTTTATTATCTCAAGTGTTTGGATATTTAGGGTTTGGTCTTAGGGAACCTAGTCTGTGGGGGCACAGTAGAAAAAAAAAGTTGCTCGTTAAGGAAAAAACAAAAAAGGTGTGTAATTTAAGCTCCCTTATTTATGCGACCTCTTGCGGAGAAAATGTTCTCCTCTCTCTTCTAGGTGAGAAAGAGAGGATGAGGAAGACAAAAATGGGGGAGAAAATTTACATGTTCTCGTGATTATTCTGGGTTAACTAGAGTTTTAATATTTGAAAACTTTTGCATCGTCCACCCAGACCCGGATGTTCTGAATTCTTGCCTTTCTCTTTCATCATATCTTCACGAAACAACCAAAAGAACAAGAGCAGATCAAAGAATTTGTAGGGAATAGAACACTGGCTTATTCCTATCTTCATCCTATCAACTTCTCATTTTCCTCCAAATTTATTGAACAAAAGGGAGGAAATAAGATGAAGTGAATTCATAGTTCAATATAACATTTTGTATGAAAAGGAAGAAGTTCGATCAACTAAGCTTATGAAAATTTGAGTCGTTTACATTTATCGACTGGAAAATCGGACAATGACTGGGGTTTCAACATGTTTTTGTTTTGTTTTAACGAATTTCCAGGACCATAAAGTGCAGTGTTGCCAATACTAATTTACCTATCGGTTTCGTTTAATAAAATAATGCAGTCCTTCCATTTATGTGTTAGAATATCAAGTTCTTTCTTCTATTCTCCTCGCTGTCGTCTAATTGATATTATATGATCACCAAAATTATCACTAACATTTCGACCCGATTCATGGAGAGGTACAATTGCCACGGCTTCGAATGCATTAGAGCTCCATTCACGCGCAAATTTCTCCTCCCTGGATTATGATCTGATTTCTTTGGGTAAAGGCTCCAAACGACCGCAGCAAAATTCCTCATCGATGTGTAGATCAATTTAGAAATTCAATATTGTTTTAAAATGATCATCTTTGCGACAGAAATGGTTAACTGTAGATGAAAATTTTTTAAAAAATATATAAAAGCAGCCTTGTGAATGGGCCTTAAAAACAAATAATATTAATACATAAATGTATATTCAATTTTGTTGTTTTTAAGCGTTGTGCCCATAGGCCAGTCAATATAGACACAAAAATCTGGGTAAATCGCAGGCATGCATGTAATTAATTTTTTTTTTTTTTTTTTGCGTGTTGTTAGGACCAATGAGGGCAGTTATAACCCAAGTTCGCAACCCTCAAAACCTTGTGCTTAACTCATGGCACTCAGAAAACTAAGAAATTTCATCACTTTTTTTTTTTTTTTAAACAAAAATAGCAAAAGAAAGCGTTTTTCCATCATGACAACAGCATACACTGTTAAAGCCAACTGAATTTGCTACAATTTAAGCCATGCCCGAGCATCCTGGGTCTGTTAGTTCAGGAAATACAGCGAATCAACAAAATACCTAATCTCGCCAAAAAGCAAATAAGGTAATTTTTCAAGACCCGTAGCAGTCAAATACATGGTGATTGGTACTTGGTTGAACAAAATGAGAGGGTTGATTGTACACCCAAACTGCAACAAACAAGTTCCTATGACCTAAGGTCAGATTTCCATTCCTGGTTCAGATAATCAATTTGTTATTTTTTAGCACATCACAGGTTTTCGCAACAAAAACATCTGTAACATGGGAAGTAAGCGTCCTAGGTTAAATCCAACGACACCACTGAAAAGAGCACTCTTTTTTTGTGTGTGAGTAAAGACATTTTGTCTAATGATAGCGAAAGATTATAAAGTAAACTGGGAAAATATCAGGATATTTTTTAAAATGTCAGTTTTTGACATCTGTTCAAAGCTGGAATACATTAGCTATGGTGCTCCCAGCACCTGGCGAATTCCTCTAAAACTGTATGAAGTAACTTGGTTTAATACTTCATGCTTATTTTACTCCTGTCCTTCGCAATTTTTTGATAAAAATCCATTGTTATACCAAAAAATGAGGCAATTAGGACCGGTGAAAAAGTGATACATTCCCCTCCCGTCCTCTCTAGGTGAATGATAACAGTGGGTGTGTAACGGCGGAAAACCCGGCTTCACATGTTTCTACATTAAAAAAGCCTTTCTCTCTCTCCACTTGTTCCTACCTTCATGGTTGTACCACTGCGTGTATGAAGTTTTAGGCACGTATATATTCTCGATTGGCTTCGGTTGGTGGTCCATTGGGCTCAGTGACTCAAGAGAGCAGCGATTCTCTGAAAGAATGATGGGCATGGAGAGGGCGGGTTCGGGAAAAATGGTTTCTAAAAATAAATTTATATGTATCCCTTCGACCAACAAACAAGTCCCACCGCTCCACGCATGGACAAACCAATTGTGCATGGAAGGTTCCATTGATTGTCCCTCTATAATGGTTATGCGGAACAAGGAAGAAATGTGCGGTACCCGACACAATTTTTTACGCCTTTTTTCTGGCTCTTTTCCTGCTCCCACTTCAACACCCAACTGCTAATCTTGACAAGGGTCAGCTGTAACTCACTTTTAGAATAAAATCGAACTTTTATTCGGTGATTAAGCTCTTCCTTTTAACCTTTACCTTCCTAAAGGGACCTGGCATTATTTACTATCCTCTGCATTGCTTTCGATTTCAAGTCATCAGTCCCATTGTTGTCCTGTCTTCAACAGTTCTTTGACGCTGACAGTTAAATTAATCGATTCCCATAAAATTAAATCCTGATACTTCACTACATTCATCTTTCAAGTCCCGCTAATCAACTTTCTCAGCAACTTCCACTTTTAGTCTATGATCCATTTTTCTCGGTGTTCATTGATTTTAAATAAACTATGGCACCGTTAGCACGGAGCTTTCTCAAAATGCCCAACTGGAAGCGATATGAGAGGGCATTGAGTTGCCACGTTGAATGTGGGGAGTCCTATAATTCATGATGATAAATGCTGAGGTATACAGGATGTTTTATAACTAAAAGGCATCTTTTTTTACTTATTCATCAGGGGAAAATAATACGAATTGATGGAATAAACTTGGGTTGAAAACGATATGTTACATAGATAAGAGCGTTTTAGTTTTTTCTTTTCTTTTTTTCTTTGGTTTATTATTCATTCTGAATAACACGACTATCTTTTCGGTCAGGAAATAGTACATTACATTACAAGTACGGTAGGTGGACTTTTTCCTGAGTGTTTTTTGTTTGGCGGGCGAGGCGAAGCCAATAGCCCGCTAAAAAAAACGAGCAGTTGAATCCACCAACTACGAGTGATGTAAGAAATGTTCCACGTGACAGCCGTTCGTAAATCGTGATACACATACACCTACATAAAAAAAGCTAGCCCCGATGTCCGGATCTCCAACCCATTCGAGAGTCCATCACTAAGTGTACAGACTATAATCAGCCAGTATGAAAGGAAAAATTGACGGTTTCCGACCGCCGATTGCAGCTGGTTTCGAACAAAGACGACTTGACAGCTTGACGACTTGACTTGGCAGCTGCCCAACTTTGTCCTCTTCTGGCTATGCCCATGAGGGACACGGCGATGATTCTCACTTAAGCCACGAGAGGGTTAGAAACGGCAGTCTTCGGTTACCAGAAGCATACTATGTGGACATTTACTCACAGAACATTAGCTGGGGTGTTAATTTCCCCGCAGCATCTTCTGCAGGGACGTCAATATGTCTTTATGCTGGCCCGTTGGTTCCTGGTACTCCACGCAGGGGCGCATAATTAATATTCAATGTCATTGCAAAAATTCAATCAAATCAAAATTCAAATCGGCTGCTGAACATGACTTTACTAAAATTTGTAATTAGCTCTTCGTCGTGGATTTCCCAGCTTAGCTTGTGGTCTACGTGCTGACCGAAAAACTTGCATGCCTCCACTGATTCACCCGCAGCTTGGGCTCCCAAGCTAAATTTAATATGATTAGTTTTTCACGATTCAGAGTCAAATTATTTGAATTCAGTCAGTCTTCAACGATTGCGAGCCCACTTTGCTCCCAGTTTCTCGGACAACAAGGTAGAGGAGCTGCCTGGCAATGTATTCATGTCATCTGCAAGCATTATTACCTGCTGTGTGAATTGGCAATCGCACCCGGAAGATTATTTTATAAATAATAGAAAGAGAACAGGCCCTATAACCGATCCTTGAGGAACGCCAGAAACTAAATACAGGAATCCAGAGATATTATCATTGAATTTTAGAGCCTATTTTCTATTGTTGAGGAATGATCTAACCAATATAGTAGCATTTTCTGTAAAGTTTCTCGAAATTTGTCCCAAACACCCTTTGCACTTGCTCCTCGATTACAAGATCGATCAACAAGACGAACAACGAAGAAGAAATAGTAAAAGCCTCTAGTTCTATCTTAGATCGTGACACCAAAGAAGCTGTGTCACGGATGCCCCAGTGCCCTTCGGGTTCATGGTGAACCAATCATTTATTATTTGAATCCGACGAATGTTCAAGATGATTTCAAGTGATCATCATTTTTGGCCCAAATTGGAGAAATTGGCAAATAATTTAAGGGCCGTTGCAAAGGAGAGGAAGTTTGTTGATCGGTAAAAAAGTAGATTTTGACCAGACAACTAACCAATAAGAAAAATTGGTTATTGATGGAAATTCCATGTTCCATGAGGTTTCAATTATTTTTAGCATGTTTAAATTCGCAAGGATTGCTTGAATTTACATATCAAAACAAGCGATTTTGAATAGAAAACCCACTCTTTTTTCTAAAAAAAAATTGTCATTTCTGCCGAAAAATCACCAATTAATGAAACAGAAGCTCATGCATGAGTATTTTTGAAAAGGACACATTGAAGAAGTTTTTCAGATCCGTGGGAAGTCGATAGGCACAGATTTAGTGTGGGCGAGTGGTGGTTTACTTTTATTGCAAAATTAAAAATCTCCATTTCGCACAAATTTGAGGAGCTGCCGAGGCCACAGAAATAGTTATTTTTTTACGAAAATAGATAGTCCTTACTGGAAAAAGTGTGCTCTTCCCGAATCCATTGTCAAAAGTTGCAGAATGTCAGCTGGGAAGCGAGTTACTCGCATTTAGTCAAGGAAAATGATGTTATCCTAAAAAGGTGCTACATAAATCATATCTCGAAGGGTTTTGATTTTCGGACCATGACTTATGGGGTGTTTTCGATCGCAAATGAGGTCTACTGTTACCCAATTTTTTTGTCACGCTTATACGCATCCACCCTGCATAATCTGACATCAAGGCTGCCCTCTGTGCTACACGATACAAATATCCAAAATGGTAGTCAAATCAAGGGTGGCACACCAGGGACTGTTCAAGTCGTATAGCGGAGGTACAGGAAAAAGGGAAAGAATTGACTCCACAGTACCGCGGCTCGATATATGGTGTCCTGGAAACCGAGAAGGATCAACGAAACCCATGCTCGGGGCCAGGCGACGAGAGTGTGGTGCGATTCCACTACCCTCCTTATTAACGTATGATATGATTTAATTCGGAGGGAGCGGATGGAATTGCACCACCCGGGGGCACATTTTTGAATAAAACGCATAGACTGCACCATAATACGATGAATAATATGAATAGGTATATAGAATAAAGCCAATGACAATCCGAAATGTGTGGAATGCTGATTGTAGAACGGGACGTTTCCTGACGAGACATTTGGTGAGTGAGAAGGAAAGGCAAAGTCATGTAGAAAACATTTCACGGTTTTTACATGACTTAGGTGAAAGGTAAGAAAGTACGAGGTGGCGGTCTTCGGATAATACGGCAGGGTTCTCCGCTCTCGGACAAATGGAATCCAGATCGCGGAGTTTTGACTGTATAGCCCGTGAAGTTAAACGTGGACCTCGCCCTCCTGTGATCAGCCCCTCTAGCTATTATTCCTTACCCCTTCCATGAAACTTCGACTTGATAATAACACTTATCTTTGGTGAACAGTGGGACAACCAATTCGGCAATGAAAGTGGAGGGAAGATAAATTGCAAGTAATCGAACGAGAGAGCGCTGGCCGCGGGTTCATGTTCTTCTTGACGGGCCATTAACATCTTTCATAAATACAGCAGCGCTCTTGCCGAGTTTTGGAATTGAAGTCTATGAATGCTCAAAAATCTCAGCCGAATAACAATTCATAATGTACTGGGTCCAGCGCAAAGGCGGTTGGGACTGCTCGTGACGTAGGTGAAGGACAGTAATGGCCGAAGATCTGCGGCACCTATAGAAAGTTTAGTCACATTGGTAGTAGGTAAGCGATACAAAAGGAAGGTTCGCTTTTTTTGTGGTTATCCCGATTCATAACAAACCCCAGTCAAGTATGAATAATAGTGGAACGGGGAAGGGTTGGGGACGAATTCTTGTGTTGGAAATGTATTTATTAAATACTTACTTAACACCGAAATTATTTGGTAACACTTCGTTGCAAGGAGGAGCAATCAATTACGTAAAATAAATAAAAGCTTTACCACGGGTTCCTCTCCGGGTGATAGGATTCTAACACGTTGAAACGCTGGAAGTCAAAAATGCAGGGAAACCCGAAGTACTTTCAAGATCCGACAATTGCGGCTGAGAAATTTTGACGTTCACTTTTCATCAACCCGTTGTCTGATTAGCACTAATTGTTAATCTCACAAATTGCCAAAAAAGAACAAAATAAACCCATAATTCATTTTTTAATGTTGCTAAAGCGATGGTGTTTGGTGTGAGTCGAAACTGGTAACCGTGACGTCAAACTTTTGCTGCGTACGGACAGCATTGTTTTTCAAGTGAAAAAAATATTATGTGGGCCGTGATAGAAATAACAAATTAATGGAATATGCTCGTTTACAATTTGGCTTGCCTCGTGTCATCCCAGCTGATTGGGAAGAGTGTCTGAATTATTCAGCGAAATATGGATGTTCATGGCAAAACAACGCTATTGCTAAAAAGAGCTTAACATTTTGCATAAATTTTAGCTAAAATGGAAGAACTGTCATGAATTTTCAAAAGACAAATATGATGGCCCTTAAGGCTCTAGTGCTCTCCCCTCTGAGGTACCAGAAATCAGAAACGGGTTATCCTCGCTTTTGGAAAAGACTGTTAATTTTAATAAACGTGTTCAGTACTTCTGTAATGACTTCAATTCCTTTTTTATAATCCAAAAAGTCACAACAAATTGGCGACGAGTTAAAACAAAGTGAATCGAATATTTTTATCCAATCTAATTGTTTTGTTCATCGGAAATAAAAACTTGATAACGATCTCCGACTCTGACTTCAAACAATGATTCTCTCCGTGAGTTTTTTCGATCTTCCAAAATGGACGCAGCCCAATTCAAACAGCTTTTAACGGCTTTTACCCAGGCCCAGTTAAATCTGGTGCAATCCCTTCGAACTCAGCAACACATTTCTCAAGTAAATAACGCCTCTACACCCCAGACATTAAATGCTCACCCCTTCGAACATTATGACCCAGCTAAAGAGGCATTCAGTTCTTATATCGAGCGGTTTGAAAACTATACCGCAAAGCAAAATTTCTCAGACTCAGGAAAAAAAGCCCGGGTACTCTGTGCGTCTATCGGCCCCACTCATTATAACAATTTAAATCATTTCTCGGCCCAGAGAAGCCGATCAAAGACATTCCCTACGAAGAAATGACGTCTAACTTCATGGATATGTTGGCTCCAAAACGCGACGTCCTAGTTATTCAACATTATTTTCTCAGTTTAAAACAAACGGACAATCAAACTGTCACAGAATTTGTTGCCACGCTCCGCCAGTCTCTCTCGAATTGCGATTTTCTTATCCAGTGCTCATGTAAGTCACAAGTCTCAGCTTCTGAAATTTTTCTGCGAGCCCAATTTATTCGAGGGCTAAAAGACGACTGGATACGAGAGCAGCTGTTACAATCGAACGCCCTCCGATTTGATGATTTTGTCGCAAAAACCATTGCCCTCGAGGCTTCGTGAATTGATAGTCGTAAAATTTCCATGCAACTCAGTACCTCAGATGACACTTCGAAGGTCTCTGGTCACACTTTTTCTCGCAGTGCCAGCCGAGATCGTCGCTCTCATGTCCAAAACGGGCAATATCAAGGCCATGGCACTAATCACCGCTCACGCCACCGGTACCAGACCACCCGTCGAAATCCAGTACCTAATCATCGTCAGCGCATTGATTATCGCGCGCTTGGTATAGATAACCTATGCCTAAACTGCGGGAAATCTAATCACCCATCCCGCGACTGCTTCACCGGTCGTGATAAACTCAAATACGACTCTTACCACAGAAAGGTACGCATCGCAAAGGTGTGCATCAAAACCCTCCTCAACGGCAAAAGAGGTGATGTCTCTGGTACACAGCACATTCAAGACGCTGAAGATAGCTCTTCAAGTCACATTTTTGGTCTAGTCAATCACATCGAACCTAAATTAATTGACCTTTTCGAAGTAGTCTCTGACCCTGATAAATACCTCGTCACAGTCATGGTTAAAGGGGAGTTGCACTCGTGTTTCCTCGACCCCCCTCCAATCATACCTCGCCTACCTAAAATCCTGGATTTTAAGGTTAAGGTAAGGGATTTTAATCTCCAGATAATTCCGCACACACGTTAAGTCTTGCTTTCCCAAATAAGACGTGGGAAGAGCTCGAATTTTCAGGGTAAAAGTTTAAGTGGGGTTTATAGTTGTTTTAGGGGTGAAATATGAAAAATGAAGATTTAACGGGCGTGCGGAATTATCTGGAGATTAAAATGAGACCTGAAAATCCAGGATTGGTGCAGAACTACGGCGATAATTTACGTAACGCCGAGTAGGCGAGGTATGATTGGAGGGGGGTCGAGGAAACACGAGTTCAACTCCCCCTTAACAACGTACCATGTCACTTCGAAGTCGACTCAGGAGCTAAATATTTTCTTCTCTCAAAATCTGACTTTGATGCCCTCAACCTGTTACCATCAAACCTATATCCTCTGTTACCTCTGTTTCCATCAAACGTATATTTTCGATCCTACTCAGACAACATTATTCAACCTCTCGGGAAAGTCAAAGTCACAGTTTCATAAAAGGTGACAGCCGTCGAAGGAGGCTTGTATACTGTATCGTCTGGACACCAGCCGCTCTTAGGCCGCGTCCGCACCGGAGGAGGCAAGCTTAGCGCTAGGATTGTCTGGAGGGTAGTTAAGCGCTTGGTGACTGGCCAGGGTAGCTGGTGGGATGCACGCATGGATAACTCGAGGGATATTTTTTATTCTTCTTTTTTTTTTCTCGAGTGGATGCAGAGCTCTAGAGGAGGAATTCTCTTCTTCCCCATTCAGTTTCTGTCTTTGGGCCTTGAGAATCATGTATCTATCTAGTCCCGTGAAAAAAATGCTGTTGATGGAAAATTCTAGTTTGAAATACAATGTATTTTTTTCGGCAAATTCGTCTTGTTGGGTACACGACTTAAATCGGACGAGAGAAGAGCTAGGAGAATTCAACGTCTTTTACAAAGAGTTGCGAGGATATGCAGATAAATTTTTCGAGTATTTACGGATGTCACCCAAGACTTTCGACCTCCTTCTGGATAAAATGCAAGGCCACATTCAATAGCATAGGACCAGAGGAGCGCCTAGTTGTTACACTGAGGTAAGTAAGATAATAGTTTTTCTTTCCTCATGTTTTATTACAAAAATTATAAACAATTATCAGACTTAATAATAGGGGGAGTCACCTGGGTTCTGTGACATTGATCCTGACATTTCGGGGGGAGTCATTAATTGACGGTTCACTGGGGGTGGATTAATTAGATTCGGCTGTGACGAAATGGGTCTGAAAACGGCGGGGTGTGAAAAACTGATTTCTTGGGTTTCTAGTTGCTGTAGAATCATTTCTTGAATTCTATTCCGAATTCTTAATTTTGGAAGAGTGGGTATTTTGGCCATGTAGGGAAGAAGGCTTTCAAAAAAATGTCCGTCATCGTTTGAATCCTTGAGGCATTCTTGCTGAAGAATTTCAATTTTTTTCTTCTCCAGCTCAAGCAACTGCGTGCTCCTTTTAGCCTGTGTCTCTTTGCGGTTCTTTTTTTTTTGGTGGTTCGGAATTAGCAAAATCAAGAGTTGACTGGATCATTTCTGGGGGTGAGGAAATGGAATCCTCGTTGACTGATGTAGTTTCGTCACCATCGTCAAGACCAAGGCTTGAGCCTCTGTTTGAGGGCACCTGGGTGCTCTTTAAAAATTGTAATTGCTCGAATAAATGCCAAGAGCTGTGGCAGAAAACGTGGATCCGTCAACTAAACCTATTAATCTTGGTCAATTTGACCGCGAACGTCGGCGTCGTCTCAACGCTTACCCTGCCCTCGTAAATTTCACCCAGCCTGAATCCAAATGGACGAAGTCCGAATCTTGAAAGAGGCTCCGTCAACGGCTTCGACGATTGTACTCCTGGAAGATATATTTTCAACTCATGGTTACCCCGCTGTAATGGTCTCTGACAATGCCACCATTGTCAGAGTGAACTTTTCAAGTGATATTGTAAAATCCATGGGATTTTTCAAAAGTTCATTGCCCCAGGACACCCCGCAACTAATGGTTTAGCGGAGCGAAATATAAAAACAGTCAAACATCGACTTAAAGCAGCTGTCAACGATCCCACTTCACTTCGAGAAAAACTCAAAAACGCCACTGGCATGTGGAAAGTCACCCGCAGAGTTATACTTGCATCGACGTCTTCGAATTCGATTAGATGCTATTAAACCTAATTCGAAATTTGAACCTCCTCTCCTCCCGTCGCGGGTTTTATTCGATCATTCCACGTAGGAGAGAGGGTTCAAGTGCGCCTGCACATTCATAACCGTGACTGTTGGCAGTTCGGTACGGTTGATCAAAAGCTTGGTCGACTTCATTACATTGTCACCTTGGACTCAGGAAAAAGAATAAAACGCCACGGGACCAATTACGCTCAACCTTGGTGCCTAAAAAGACCGTCACGTTCGAACCTTCAGTTGACAGTCGTCCTCACAATTTGCCACTGCCTTCGCACCAAGGTCCGATACTGGGCGTTCCCGGGCTTCAACGAGCTGCGAATAACCGGCGTGCAAACTCTGCCGAACAAGCCGAAGACCAACATCAAGACATCGGGCCGGTGTCAAGTCCGCCGCCGCAATCAGACCATTCGCAACCACTTATTCAAGAGCCTTGTCTTCGTCGCTCAGCGCGAAACAGGCGGAGGCCTCAACGTTTCGATGGCTACGAATGCTACTCATTCGATTAGTTAGATATTTCCAATTTATATATTTTGTTCTTATGTTCAAAAAATAATAATAATCTCTTCAATAAGTGGGGGAGATTGTCATGAATTTTCAAAAGACGAAGATGATCGCTCTTATAAGGCTCTCGTGCCTTCTGATCTGATATATCAGAAATCAGAAACGGGTTATCCTCGCTTTTTGATAACACTGTTAATTTTAATAAACGTGTTCAGTACTTCCGTGATGACTTTAATCCCTTTTTTATAATCCAAAAAGTCACAACAAGAACTCGAATCATTGGCTGATTAAGGACATTATGTGAGCTTTCCCTGTAATATAGAAATACCTGCGAAACCTGTCTGCCAGGTTCCTGATTTTGAGTTCTTGAAACAAGTGATTACGAGAACCTTTGAGTAGCACTGAATGGTTCTTACTTATACTTTCATGCCACTTCTTGTGCAAAAATAAAACGCAAATTCCATACTGATAGCATAGAAGCAGTAGCAGACGAATTTCTGTCATCAGATTTTGAACTGAAAATCATAAAATGGATTATATAATTGCAATTGCACAAACAGTATTTTAGTATGCAGGTCTCTCTACGACTGTAATTACGTAATGGTGCCGTGGGGGGGGGGGGTGCTATTCGAACGGGTCGTTATGAGCCGATCCCGCCTAAAATTTATAAGTGCGCCCGCTTCCGCAGCTTTAGCTCTGTCCCTCATCACTTATTCTGTCTTTTGAACCGCTAATCCACTCCTCTCGCCTTTTAATTTCATGCATCAAAAAATATGAAGGAAGAGTAGAATAATAAGCATTTGCAAAATAAGGGATTTCGATTCGCGAATGAGTTGGGAATATTTTATGTTTTAATCCGCCCTCGGATATGCCCAGCAGAACCCATTTCATCCCATTTTTCTTTTAATCAAAGTTTAAACTCTAATTTCTCGCTTCAATTCTTTGGCTTGACGACTTCTGGTTTGTTTATACTTCCTCTGTGAAGAATCAAAAGCTTGGTCGACTTCATTACATTGTCACCTTGGACTCAGGAAAAAGAATAAAACGCCACGGGACCAATTACGCTCAACCTTGGTGCCTAAAAAGACCGTCACGTTCGAACCTTCAGTTGACAGTCGTCCTCACAATTTGCCACTGCCTTCGCACCAAGGTCCGATACTGGGCGTTCCCGGGCTTCAACGAGCTGCGAATAACCGGCGTGCAAACTCTGCCGAACAAGCCGAAGACCAACATCAAGACATCGGGCCGGTGTCAAGTCCGCCGCCGCAATCAGACCATTCGCAACCACTTATTCAAGAGCCTTGTCTTCGTCGCTCAGCGCGAAACAGGCGGAGGCCTCAACGTTTCGATGGCTACGAATGCTACTCATTCGATTAGTTAGATATTTCCAATTTATATATTTTGTTCTTATGTTCAAAAAATAATAATAATCTCTTCAATAAGTGGGGGAGATTGTCATGAATTTTCAAAAGACGAAGATGATCGCTCTTATAAGGCTCTCGTGCCTTCTGATCTGATATATCAGAAATCAGAAACGGGTTATCCTCGCTTTTTGATAACACTGTTAATTTTAATAAACGTGTTCAGTACTTCCGTGATGACTTTAATCCCTTTTTTATAATCCAAAAAGTCACAACAAGAACTCGAATCATTGGCTGATTAAGGACATTATGTGAGCTTTCCCTGTAATATAGAAATACCTGCGAAACCTGTCTGCCAGGTTCCTGATTTTGAGTTCTTGAAACAAGTGATTACGAGAACCTTTGAGTAGCACTGAATGGTTCTTACTTATACTTTCATGCCACTTCTTGTGCAAAAATAAAACGCAAATTCCATACTGATAGCATAGAAGCAGTAGCAGACGAATTTCTGTCATCAGATTTTGAACTGAAAATCATAAAATGGATTATATAATTGCAATTGCACAAACAGTATTTTAGTATGCAGGTCTCTCTACGACTGTAATTACGTAATGGTGCCGTGGGGGGGGGGGGTGCTATTCGAACGGGTCGTTATGAGCCGATCCCGCCTAAAATTTATAAGTGCGCCCGCTTCCGCAGCTTTAGCTCTGTCCCTCATCACTTATTCTGTCTTTTGAACCGCTAATCCACTCCTCTCGCCTTTTAATTTCATGCATCAAAAAATATGAAGGAAGAGTAGAATAATAAGCATTTGCAAAATAAGGGATTTCGATTCGCGAATGAGTTGGGAATATTTTATGTTTTAATCCGCCCTCGGATATGCCCAGCAGAACCCATTTCATCCCATTTTTCTTTTAATCAAAGTTTAAACTCTAATTTCTCGCTTCAATTCTTTGGCTTGACGACTTCTGGTTTGTTTATACTTCCTCTGTGAGAATACATCTTTTTTTTTTTCAAATATTACAAAAATGCAGAGACACGTTTTGTAGAACAGACCCTCTCTTCAAGAAGTAAAAATACACAATCCTAATATAACACTTAATTCGTCTTAATCAAGACACCTCTGAAAGTCCGAAGCCCCTTTTCAATTAACAGCATGGAAGTTATCCGTTAGTTACATTCAACAGTTGGTGGCAAATAAATGGTGGTTAACTTTTTTGAAAAAGAGGATTTCTCATTTCTCGTTTCTTGAAAATAGACAACGGCACGGTTGATTAGTCTCTAAGTCCCCTCCATTTCGTCCGCCCCTTCAAATAACCCTCACCCAACCAACCTCATCGTTTACTCCGCACCCAACCACCCCTGATCATTCATTCTCCTCTTTTGTTCCCCTTCCCAAATCCACGAACCATGCATTATTCACCTTATTATTTCTCAAGTCATCCCTCTTTCTATACAATCACCCCTCTCACAATTAAACCTTTCAATTTGATTACCACAGACCCAATTTTCTGTTTCGTCAAATTTCGAGGTCTCGTAAGTTCATTCTCGGCATACCGCCACGTGCATCAGCACTTTGAAAGAGCTTGTTAACTAATTTGGCTCAATCAATAATAAACCACCGTGCAAAATTTCATTGATGAATCCACTGAAATGAAATGTTCAAAGCCAATAAAGTAAATCCTATCTATTTTATGGAATCGTGAAGTTCATAGAATAGCCCGGTTTCGCTTCGCAACCCTTTCTCTCTCCCAAGCGAAAATACCACGTGTGACGTGATTTCTCTTAAAAGGTTGAATTCTGTGGTTTATCCTTCAATTCTTCCTCATGGACTCTTGAAATACCAACACGAATGTAAAGACAGACAGAGTTAAATTATTAACAAGGAAACGAACGTTAATTACATCGAGTTAAACTGTTACTTTAAGCGAGGTCGATCTAATAAGAGCTAACTAAATCAGCTCAGTGGCGGCAGAAGTCAGCCGGCATTGGGGGAGCAAGAATCTGAGCAGTTCCGGTTTAACCGTCTAGAAAATACCATTTTGCGAATCAATTGTGCCTACATGTGCAAAAATACAATTATTGAGGCAAAAATTCCAAATCCTTAACCAATTTCATGAAATTCTCTTGTTTCTGGGTTAATTTTCCTGGATAATTTGAGTCCTAAAGGCCCAGTTTTACTAGATAAATGACGCGTTATAAGCTAAATCGGCTACATCGGCCATAAAATGGCGTATTCACACTATTCAGAGAAGAAACTTAGTGTGAAAGAGCAAGAGTACGCTGTGAACAGTAACGTACCGAGGTAATGGCGGGGGGGGGGAGGCGCGGACCACCCTGATCCACCCAACAGAGAGGGGCCCCGAAAATCTTAAATATGGAAAATTGATAATTTTTAGGTTCATGTTCATAGATCTAGGTACCTAGGTGAAAAGTAGTTTTGGTATACGATTGGACTGTGACTTGGCTCCTTTCGACGATTATCAGCCCATCTGACTTGGAGAATAGAACGTTACTGGTGATCAGCAAACAGTGTGGTTAAATATTCGATCGAATCCACGAAAGCGCAATTCTGAGGGCTAAAATTGAGAAATTGTCTGCCTTCTGAAAGCCAATTCGCGGCTACAATAGAGAAAACACACTGATTCCCAAGTTTCTGAAAGTTCTTAAGCAGATAAAATTGAGAAGGCACTCTAATGCACCGATGTTGGGGCGAGTAGGCGGCAAAAAATTTGAAAAAGTGCTAATATTCGTGGCTAAAACTCATAAAAGCGCTCAGTCCTGGTTTATTGATGCAACTGTCAGACCATAATTTAGAAAAAATCGCTGACTCCCGGTATATAGTGGCAATTTGACGGCTAAAATGTGCCAAAAAACCGCTAATATTCTGTTTTATGGCCAAGCCCGCGGCTAAAATTGAGAAAATGCACCCAATCCGCCGATGAAATTGAGCAAAAGCGCTAATTCGCGAATAACCTGTTGGAAAAACGTTAATTTGCGGATAAAAAATGAAAAAAAAACCGCTTATTCGCGGCTAAAATTGATAAAAAGTCAATCCGTATCTTCTAAAGGATAATTATTTTCAGGCCAAAACTAAGAAAAAGTGCTTATTTGTAACTAAATTGAAATGAAATGGCCAATGTGTGGCTAAAATGTAAAACCAACGCCTTTCACGGCTAATATTGAAAAAATCACTAATTAGCGCGGCTAAAAATAAGGAAAACTCTGAATTTCAGCTCAAACTGAGAAAAACCGGGCTGACTCGCGGCAAAAAATTGAGCAAAACGCCAATTTGTAGCAAAGATTGATAAAAATAGCTAATTCATGAAATAAGGCCCGCTTTATCAATCGTTGATTAAAGGAGCTAACCAAAAGCTTCATTTGTGAAACAAAAACTATCGCCCATTCCAATAACTTCGATTCTTATACCAATTAGGGCTATTAGATAGATATAGCCCTAATTGGTCGATAATTGGTATAAGAATCAAAAGCTTCATTGTTTCATGATCAACAATATTTCCTCAAAGTCCGGGAGCCAACCGTATGAAAAATCCGGGTCATTTGATCGTGTTTGGTACCTGCGCAGGACGTTTTCTATGTTCTAGGAGATGACACTTCTGAGATCGCCAGAAATTTTCCGTGGGACAGGGGCTCACAACAGAGCTAGCTGTTGGGAAACACACCTTTGGGCTGCTTGAAAACGGCTGGCATGTGTGAAAATTGGTTCTTCGCAAACAATAAACTAGAAAACTACCACTGCCATCCAATTTTGAATGAAACCCTGGCTACTAGTGAGCCTCGAACTTTCACATTTTTCAAAGCTCGCCGACGGTGATATCTACGGCCAAATTGGATGGCGTTGTTGATTTCGTAACGTATTGGACATGGGAAATGACATTTTACTCCCGCCAGTCGTTTTGAAAGCACCCAAAGGTGTGTTTGTCAACAGCTAGCTCTGCTGTGAGCCCCTGTCCTACGAAAAATGCCTGGCGATCTCAAAAGTGTCATCTCCTAGAACCTCCTAGAAAACGTCCTACGGTGGGCTCCCGGTCTATCATAGTTCGCAGATGATTTGTCTAAATCAGTTATTTAAATTTATAATAAATAAACCAAGCCTAAAAATGATAATTTTACGTTAGTCCAGTCAAACGGTAGATCCACGTGGACAAAAATCTCGTCTTCGATTTTTTCACTTTATTCTATGTTTTTTGAGGTGAGGAACACGAATCTGAAGAGATCCAACAAAATTTCCCTGTGCGTTTTGAGAAAATCGCGAAAAACTGCTCATTTTTCGCACTTTTTTCAGTTTTTTGCTTATAACTCCTTAATGACGCATTCTACGGAAAATATTAACCTCTCACTTTTTGAAAAGCATTGAATTCTGCGTCGAATCGTTCTTTCTTTTGTCACAATTGACCCAGCCGTTTCACCGATATTAATTTTTTGAAATGGTCATTTTTAGCCACTTTTGGTAAAATTAATAAAAATGACTAAGGCAGCAGCAACTTAAAAACGGCTGTTCCAATCGAAAAATGTCAAGAAATCAAAGTTTTTAGAATTGAATTTTACATAAGTGAAAAGCCTTGAAACCTACAGGAAAAATCAGTGGTATCAGTTAGCGACAAAAAACGCGAAAAAAGGCGGCCCAAAAGCCACGTTTTTCTGTACATTTTTGCCAATAGCTCGAGAACACGTAGTCCAATTTTTTCCTATGAAAAACGATCTGAAAGCTGATTGAATTTTCTATCAGACCTATTATATGAAATTTCATTTGAAGATTAATATAAGACTGGGCCATAACGTCAAACAATTTGAAATTTGCTGCAAAAAAACTTTTTTGTCACATTTTGGCCTTTAACTCAAAAACTATCCATCCGATTAAACTTTTGAAGAAACTCATCTGAAACCTCGTTAAATTTCCTATAAGGAGTCATCTATGGCGTTTTTATAAAGACCCGATAAGTTGCAATAAAACGCAGTGGGAAATTCGCAAAATGAGTAATTTGCCAATAACTCCTTTCTTCAGCCGAACGTTTTTGCCTATAACTATCGAACGTAGCCTTCGATGAAAATTGCACTATTTTTCAGTGAAAGCTGGTAAAATTTACAGTCAGAAACCATATTTGCCAAATTTTTCAAGACCCGGAAAATATTCTATTCAGGGCGATGAAAATAGGAAAATAGGTTTTGTTTTTTTAAAAAAGTGGCTAGGCCCACTAACTTTGTCCATAAATGTTAAAACTCACCATATCACCAGTCTTATAGGTAGCGTCAGAGATTACATCACTCGACTGAGAGTTGAACTACTTTTATTTTTTCACACACTTTTGCCAAAAGCGGCTAAAAATGACCACTTAAAAAAAATCAATACCGGCGAAACGGCTGGGTCAATTGTGACAAAAGAAAAAAAGATTCGACGCAGAACTTGATGCTCTTCAAAAAAGAACAGGGTACAATTTTCCGTAGAATTTGTCATTGAGCAGTTGCAAGCGAAAAACTAAAAAAAGTGCCAAAAATTATCAGTTTTTCGCGATTTTCTCAAAACGCACAAGGAAATTGTGTTGGGTCTCTTCAGATTCGTGTTCCTCACCCCAAAAAACATAGAATAAAGTGAAAAAATCAAAGACGAGATTTTTGTCCACGTATGGTATTTTTTTTATACGATTTGACTGGACTACGTTCAAATTCAGAAAAGTGGTAATTCCCTGCTGAAAATTGAGCAAAAGCGCTAATTCACGGATAAAATGGACAAAAATCCCAATAAACGTTCAAAATTGAAATTATGCCGATTCGCGGCTTCTGAATGCAACTTATTTGAGCCGAAAAGTGAGAAAAAACACTAATACAGAGCAGATTCCAAGGAGCCTCGTAGAGTTACCGCCCCGGGCCCCGATAGGTGTAGGTCCGCCAGTGGCTGTGAAATGTACTTTCCCCTCAGAGCCAAAATGCCCATTGAGCACATTAAAATATAATTTTCGAGGGTGTTAGCCTTTCAAAGCCCAAATTTCGCGCTGCTCCCCCAACCAGACCGTTGGCGGAGCATTCGCTGACCCTGAACCCCACTTTCGCCTCCACTGAATTATAGCTACCAAAATGCAAATTCCCAAGGCGACTGCGGCCAGCGTCAGATCTCAGGACTATACTATGAATACAGTTGGGAAGTTGCACGATTCAAGGTGGGAATTAGCTGATGCGTCAGACGATTCAGCGACCACGGCCATAGAGAGTGAGAGTCAGAAGCAACATTCATCGCATGTAAGTTATTCTCGCGACGACTGTGATAACTATTAAACTTGTGAGTTGCGCTGAAGCTCCACGAGCACAAATTGTGTTCCTATAGGAGAGCCTGTAATAATTATACAGTACACAAAATACGGGGACTCGAGGAGCTAAAACTAAACTACAAAACGGTGCTTATAGATCTGCGAAAATGAAGTCCATGCGACAACTTCCCCTTGTTGTTTTACATTTTACATGATAAATAAGTTTTTAAAAAATATACCCATTTAACGCCATTAAAAATTTAAAAAAAAAAAAAAAAAAAAAAAAAAAAAAAAAAAAAAACCATAATTCATTATAAGATGAATGCGGGAATGACGTTAGGAGTTAGAACCACTCAGGGTGGTTGTAATAATATTGGCTCAACTCAATCAATTTGAAATTTGCTGCAAAAAAACTTTTTTGTCACATTTTGGCCTTTAACTCAAAAACTATCCATCCGATTAAACTTTTGAAGAAACTCATCTGAAACCTCGTTAAATTTCCTATAAGGAGTAATCTATGGCGTTTTTATAAAGACCCGATAAGTTGCAATAAAACGCAGTGGGAAATTCGCAAAATGAGTAATTTGCCAATAACTCCTTTCTTCAGCCGAACGTTTTTGCCTATAACTATCGAACGTAGCCTTCGATGAAAATTGCACTATTTTTCAGTGAAAGCTGGTAAAATTTACAGTCAGAAACCATATTTGCCAAATTTTTCAAGACCCGGAAAATATTCTATTCAGGGCGATGAAAATAGGAAAATAGGTTTTGTTTTTTTAAAAAAGTGGCTAGGCCCACTAACTTTGTCCATAAATGTTAAAACTCACCATATCACCAGTCTTATAGGTAGCGTCAGAGATTACATCACTCGACTGAGAGTTGAACTACTTTTATTTTTTCACACACTTTTGCCAAAAGCGGCTAAAAATGACCATTTTAAAAAAATCAATACCGGCGAAACGGCTGGGTCAATTGTGACAAAAGAAAAAAAGATTCGACGCAGAACTTGATGCTCTTCAAAAAAGAACAGGGTACAATTTTCCGTAGAATTTGTCATTGAGCAGTTGAGAGTAAAAAAAGTGCCAAAAATTATCAGTTTTTCGCGATTTTCTCAAAACGCACAAGGAAATTGTGTTGGATCTCTTCAGATTCGTGTTCCTCACCCCAAAAAACATAGAATAAAGTGAAAAAATCAAAGACGAGATTTTTGTCCACGTATGGTATTTTTTTTATACGATTTGACTGGACTACGTTCAAATTCAGAAAAGTGGTAATTCCCTGCTGAAAATTGAGCAAAAGCGCTAATTCACGGATAAAATGGACAAAAATCCCAATAAACGTTCAAAATTGAAATTATGCCGATTCTCGGCTTCTGAATGCAACTTATTTGAGCCGAAAAGTGAGAAAAAACACTAATACAGAGCAGATTCCAAGGAGCCTCGTAGAGTTACCGCCCCGGGCCCCGATAGGTGTAGGTCCGCCAGTGGCTGTGAAATGTACTTTCCCCTCAGAGCCAAAATGCCCATTGAGCACATTAAAATATAATTTTCGAGGGTGTTAGCCTTTCAAAGCCCAAATTTCGCGCTGCTCCCCCAACCAGACCGTTGGCGGAGCATTCGCTGACCCTGAACCCCACTTTCGCCTCCACTGAATTATAGCTACCAAAATGCAAATTCCCAAGGCGACTGCGGCCAGCGTCAGATCTCAGGACTATACTATGAATACAGTTGGGAAGTTGCACGATTCAAGGTGGGAATTAGCTGATGCGTCAGACGATTTAGCGACCACGGCCATAGAGAGTGAGAGTCAGAAGCAACATTCATCGCATGTAAGTTATTCTCGCGACGACTGTGATAACTATTAAACTTGTGAGTTGCGCTGAAGCTCCACGAGCACAAATTGTGTTCCTATAGGAGAGCCTGTAATAATTATACAGTACACAAAATACGGGGACTCGAGGAGCTAAAACTAAACTACAAAACGGTACTTATAGATCTGCGAAAATGAAGTCCATGCGACAACTTCCCCTTGTTGTTTTACATTTTACATGATAAATAAGTTTTTAAAAAATATACCCATTTAACGCCATTAAAAATTTAAAAAAAAAAAAACTGAATATTTTTGCCTGAACAGTCGTAATAATCCCGATTCAAAAAGCTCCAATCCCGAGGTTTCTCTCGATTTCGCTTTGCTGAGCGGCCAAAACTGAGATTTTTGGGGATTCAAGCCGTGAAACAGCTCCAATAGTCGACTTGACGTGTCGTCATTGAGGGCACTCGCGAAAGAAGTGCTTGAGTTCGAACAGCTCCAATCACAAAAAGTTTTAAAAAGGACAGAGTACAAAAAACAGGAAAAAGGACAGAGTAAAAAAAAAACTTTTGAACCACATACCTTTGAGAAGAAGATCGTTTTTTGAAATCCGCAAAAAAAACTGATAAATAATCGCAATAATAATCTATTATACTTATTAAACTCACAATACTAAACGACGAGCACCCTTCACTTCATCCAACACAACACTAATAAAGAACGCGACCTTTGGTACGCTGAGCCCTTTCCTCCCCACTATATTTTGTTTTCAACAGATAATCCACCGAGAAATGACAAGCTATTACAGAGAAGAGGGATATTTAACCGAGTTGGCCTCGGTTAAATATTTTGCTCTGCCGATTTAACAGAGTTAGTAAGATTGTTTAACAGAGTTGGTAAGGTGATTTAACAGAGTTGGTCTGTAGTGAAAAGTGTTGATTCAACGTAGACAAATTTGTAGTCTGCCACGTGCCGATTTGTCAAGATATTACTTTTTATTATGTAGACAATTTATGAACTTGTCGAAATATGAAAACATCCTTACGGAAGTGCACGGTCCCCCGATGCAACTGCTTGACAAAGTTTCCTTTGAAGGGAAAGAGGAAGAGGGAAGAAAAATTGATCACAACTAAGCAACTGAGTGAACGACAAATTTTGAAATAATGTGAACTACCACTTCTTAAGTTTGCCTTACAAAAATCTTATTTTGGCAAAAGAGTCGCATGATTGGATGACAATGAGGGCCCTACTTTTCGAGACACTGAAATAATCGAGCAAAAGTTGTACAATACACTCCGCCAGCTGCCGGACTGTTTTTTGTAGTTAACAGAGTAGGTCCGTTGATTAGCATACTTTTGAAAACAGAGTACTAGTTGTTTTTACATAGTACCGCTGCGAATATCGGTTAAAGACAGAAAAACTTTACTAACAGAGTCACTAATCTCTGTAAAACGCATTTTTGACCGAAAGTTCACGGTTAAGCATAGTTAAGCAGGCGATTTCTATGCTGTTCCCACATAGAAAGTGCATTAACCAAGAAGGACCATGCAAAAAGTGCAGAACATTTCGGTAAAACCAACCGAAAACTGCTTTAACATACCTCATTAACAGACCATTTTTCTCAGTGCACTTTTGCCAAAAGCGGCTAAAAATGACCATTTTAAAAAAATCAATACCGGCGAAACGGCTGGGTCAATTGTGACAAAAGAAAAAAAGATTCGACGCAGAACTTGATGCTCTTCAAAAAAGAACAGGGTACAATTTTCCGTAGAATTTGTCATTGAGCAGTTGAGAGTAAAAAAAGTGCCAAAAATTATCAGTTTTTCGCGATTTTCTCAAAACGCACAAGGAAATTGTGTTGGATCTCTTCAGATTCGTGTTCCTCACCCCAAAAAACATAGAATAAAGTGAAAAAATCAAAGACGAGATTTTTGTCCACGTATGGTATTTTTTTTATACGATTTGACTGGACTACGTTCAAATTCAGAAAAGTGGTAATTCCCTGCTGAAAATTGAGCAAAAGCGCTAATTCACGGATAAAATGGACAAAAATCCCAATAAACGTTCAAAATTGAAATTATGCCGATTCTCGGCTTCTGAATGCAACTTATTTGAGCCGAAAAGTGAGAAAAAACACTAATACAGAGCAGATTCCAAGGAGCCTCGTAGAGTTACCGCCCCGGGCCCCGATAGGTGTAGGTCCGCCAGTGGCTGTGAAATGTACTTTCCCCTCAGAGCCAAAATGCCCATTGAGCACATTAAAATATAATTTTCGAGGGTGTTAGCCTTTCAAAGCCCAAATTTCGCGCTGCTCCCCCAACCAGACCGTTGGCGGAGCATTCGCTGACCCTGAACCCCACTTTCGCCTCCACTGAATTATAGCTACCAAAATGCAAATTCCCAAGGCGACTGCGGCCAGCGTCAGATCTCAGGACTATACTATGAATACAGTTGGGAAGTTGCACGATTCAAGGTGGGAATTAGCTGATGCGTCAGACGATTTAGCGACCACGGCCATAGAGAGTGAGAGTCAGAAGCAACATTCATCGCATGTAAGTTATTCTCGCGACGACTGTGATAACTATTAAACTTGTGAGTTGCGCTGAAGCTCCACGAGCACAAATTGTGTTCCTATAGGAGAGCCTGTAATAATTATACAGTACACAAAATACGGGGACTCGAGGAGCTAAAACTAAACTACAAAACGGTGCTTATAGATCTGCGAAAATGAAGTCCATGCGACAACTTCCCCTTGTTGTTTTACATTTTACATGATAAATAAGTTTTTTAAAAATATACCCATTTAACGCCATTAAAAATTTAAAAAAAAAAAAAAAAAAAAAAAAAAAAAAAAAAAAAAACCATAATTCATTATAAGATGAATGCGGGAATGACGTTAAGAGTTAGAACCACTCAGGGTGGTTGTAATAATATTGGCTCAACTCAATCAAAAAAGCAATTTCACTGGTTTTGGTTTTTCAAAATCTCAAATATCGATTTGAAACTTACAGAACGAAATTTCGCACATTTATAGTAAATCCAAGAAGTATTTTCGTCCTTAGCTTCTTAAAACACAATCCCACTGTATTTGATCCAAATTTGAACCAAATTTCGCGAATATTGAACGTCAGAAAAACTTTATCTACGGAACAGCTAAAATTGTAAAATAATAATAATAATAACAATTATAATAATAATAATAATAATAATAATAATAATAATAATAATAATAATAATCTCACGAGTTTTGCCCGCTAAACAGCCAAAATTACGATTTTATTATTTAAAAAATGTGAATCCGGATTAGTCCTTTGCCCACGGTTTTCCGAAATTTGAAAGTTGAACCGCACAACTCGCAGCTTCTTCAGAATCTTATCCGCAGAACAGAACAAAACGAAAAATTTATTTGTAGCCCAAAGACGCCCAAACCAAATACCAGAGTAGCGTGTTTTAACAGGAGAACAGTCAAATTTAACGCGTGGAACAGCTTTAACGAATTTTAACCACAAAATGCGCGCGCCTCGATGGTGTAATGGATACGGCACTCGCTTCGCGACCCAGCGGGCTCGGGTTCGACGAATCCAGCTATAACCCATTACACTATAAGGCTGCGGCGAGCTGTGACACGCTCGTTCGGCTACGTGTGGATGTATTAACGGTGATGCGCGTATGACAAATCGCGCATCGACCGAAACGCCCGCGTAGTATGGGTGTGAAGTGCATAGCTGAAAAAAAAAAAAAAAAAAAAAAAACTGAATATTTTTGCCTGAACAGTCGTAATAATCCCGATTCAAAAAGCTCCAATCCCGAGGTTTCTCTCGATTTCGCTTTGCTGAGCGGCCAAAACTGAGATTTTTGGGGATTCAAGCCGTGAAACAGCTCCAATAGTCGACTTGACGTGTCGTCATTGAGGGCACTCGCGAAAGAAGTGCTTGAGTTCGAACAGCTCCAATCACAAAAAGTTTTAAAAAGGACAGAGTACAAAAAACAGGAAAAAGGACAGAGTAAAAAAACAATGGCGGTGAGTCATGGGGAAAAGAGATCACCCGGAGTACAATACAGTCGTTCGTGCAATGCCGCGGTGGCCGAGATGTTTGGGCGCCGGACCGGAGATTCGGCGTTGCGAGTTTTGATTCTTGCTCCGCAGTGGTTTCTTTTTCACACGTCAACAAAACATCGTCAATCTACTCAATTACAAATTATGAGTTTACGATTGACTATAAGAAGAGCTTTCTTCTCTGTTATGAACTAAATTCATGATATTCCGACGTGCACTCCCTGAAAATCAAACCACAAACCGCCACTGTGCATAAACGATCATTTTTATTTTCGAGAGCGATAATTAAAACACCCGCACAATCTTGCTGCAGGGGAGCCCAGATTTTAGGTCTAAGGCGCAGGTGCCTGCATCCTATAGGGTGCTGGGATCACTGGCAGCGTCGTGACTAGCTAAATAAAGAAGAACTATCCAAGGAGAGCTACAAGCCCGGCTTATGTCCCTGTGGGCTATTAATTTTCTTTTTGTATGAAAGATAATTATTGTGCTGATGCTAATAAAATAACGGGGCGAAATAGAAATGTCAGTAAACAGTGCCAGGACATTTCACTATCCTAAACGTGAGGCTAGTGGGCATACAATAAATGTGATGGGAGAGATAAAAGAAGCGTGAAATATGGCAATATGGTCCATAGGGATAACATTGGGACCCTTAAGGGGGGGGGGGTTCAGGCGGGTTTCCTCGACCCCTTTGAACTTGAAACACTCGACACATTTGAACTCAATTTGTGTTGTTGGTTAATTCAGGATTGAAATTTGAACAAGCAAGCTTCCTTTACATTATGCAATTTTCTGACAACTGTACTGAGACTTTGAAGTCGAAGATTGGCGAAGAAATAGAGCCAGAATTTAGGGTGAAGTTTGGGCGAGGGGGACTGGGAAAGGTGCCGAGGAAACTTGTCTGAAATCACCAGCCAGATTTTGACAGCTGCTTTTTATTCGGCGACGATCTGTACATTAAGGTAAAGTTATTTTGTTATGAAATGAAATTCCATTCATTTCGTTTTTAATTATAATTTATTATTATATGGCTTTTATTGCTTGATACTAGAACAGAGCCCTGCGGGTTGCGTATAGTAGTAGAAAACCGATTCGGAGAAATTAAAGAAACAATGAGTGAGATGACATGATATTGTTTTTCTTTCCTTTGGAAGACTGAACTGAACGCTCACAACGTCACTAATACTCTTCACAATTGAAATTGTTTTTATTCTGTCATTTTTCATGAAAGATAGGCATCAAACTCAAACACAAGGGAGGTAAATCTTGTATTATTTAATGTCGTATAGCTGAGTGACATCATTGGGATGTTTAGCAGACTGTAGGGAGATGGAATTTAGAATGCGTGGGTGACGTAATACTGTATCTTTTCAGGATGGAGACATGAGAATGGAGGCATTATCCGTTCAATGGTTTGAGACATGAAAATGCTTCAAATTCCGCCACTCCTTATTATCAAACCGTATCATGCAGTAAACTTCAATGGAGTGAAGGATACATTAAGATTCAGCATCGTCAACCGGTGTCTTTCTATGATACGGCATTAATGATACGCAATGCTTCAATGATACGGGGGGTTTATTCAGCCCGTATCGTACTACCGTATACGGTGACACGATAAGCCATTATGATATAAGTGGAAACCGGCCTTCACAAATGAAGTGATGTACATCGTTTCTGTTGAGGACGTCCTCATCGGTTCTCAGGACCGATACAACTCAACATACAACTCCATACAACATACAACTCAAGTTCCAAGTTTCACAAGGCGTTCACACTGAACGTAATATTGAAACCTTCAGGATCCCCTTCCTTTGATCGGTCAAGCTACCTACGACACCCCCGAGTTGGGTCTCGTGCTCGGAAATATTTTTTCTCGATCCGCAAGAACGATTGCAGCAGATCGGCATAGTGTGGACGCGGCGTATGCATTCGATGGAGGATGGGATAGTGCCAGAGGTTTATTTTTCTTCCCTATACAGCTCTGTTCGTTTGCCGTCTGGATCTGCACCACCAGCACTAAATTTACTATCCTTTCTTTACCATTGTCGCGTTGTTTCACACGATAGCGAAATCTGAAGAAAGAGGACACCTTTTGGAGGTCAGCCATAAGTGTTAGAGAACGCCTTGCAGTGTGCTCAAGGTAAGTTTTCCTTTCACGTAAGATTCGAGTGGGTTACTGAATATACTCACAATAGAACAAAAAAAAAAGTGAATTTTGTGAATGAAATGCACTAAAAGCAATGGGCTTTACTCCTATCGTATCCATTCCATGATCTTACTTATTTATGTAGAAAAAGAGGTGAGCTATGATTATCTGCCGCTAGTGGTGGGCAAAATACTTGTGTTTTTAAATACTTCTGTTTCAAAATACTTGAAATACTTGTGTATTTTAAAATACAATCTTTGTACTTATTTCTATTGTAAATACTTTCAACAAGTACAAGTGTTTTGTATTTCTATTGTAAATAATTTTCGACAAGCATTTCGTATTTAAAGTAATTTTTGAAAGAATTTTGCATTTTAAAACCAAATGAAAATACAATTATACTTATTGGCGCTATTTTGACGGACAAGTTTTTCTCTTTCTATATTTTTTTTCTCTCTCCCTCTCTCTCACACTCTCTCCCTCTTTTGAGTCCTTAAAATGATGGCGTGGAAAGGGTGAGAGAGGGTATATCTTTGATGAGTTCATCGAAGTATGTACATGATATTTGCTGAGCCCCGCAGAATGTATGGGATCAGACATAAACCATTCGTCCAACGTGCCCACGTTTTTACACCCTTTCACCCACGTCAACTTCTCCAAATATTGTCGCTCCCTGGTGTAATGTCAACCGCAACAGTCACAAAGCCATGATTTTCAAACTATCTACCTCTAAACTGACTATGTGATTCCAACTTTGCTAATGATTTTAAAATGTATTTAAAACTGTATTAGAGAAAAATGTATTTTGAATACGTATTTTGTATTTGTATTTCAAATACTTTTATAAAGGTATTTTGTATCGTGTATTTTGAATACGTTTTTAGAAGTATTTTGTATTTTAAATACGTTCTCGGCCACCTTTGTCTGCCGCACTCTGTATATTCAACAGTCAAACGTCTCAAGTTCTCACAGAATATTAAAATTGAATATGAAAAAATAGTTTCGTTAACGATACCATTATTGGTGTTGGAGGGAAGTTCATAACAACAATAGCCTGGGATTTCCTTCGATGACGAATGCACTTAACGCCCTGCTGCCGGAACGTTTTTCCCCCTAGCCTACACGTTCAGCAGCTGTTCATTTCGGAATCAGATTCAAACCCCTTGCTCCACGATGGTGAAAAGGCGGCGCGTTTCCCTGAGTCTAGATTTCAGTACTTGAAGGTACAGATATATTGACACTTTATAAATAAATGCACCTTGGTGCTGGGAAAAGAAAGAAGAAAAAAAAAATGGGCGTAAAATGATGAAAAGGCGTGACTGGCACGGTACAGACACGGCGCGGATACGGCGCGGAAACGACTCGGAGAGTGAGCTCGGACATGTGTAGGCTAACACGTGTTAATTCAGTTGTTTTCATTTCACCGACACACGGCCGTGTGTCGGTGCGGACTCGGCGCGGTGAGAACACGGACATGTGTGGGCGGTTTCACGGACACGGCGCGGACTCGGTGCGGAAACGACTCGGTGGAATGGGCACGGACATTTGTAGGCTATCACATGTTAATTCAGTTGTTTTCATTTCACCGATACACGGCCGAGTGTCGGTGCGGACTCGGCTCCCGCTCATAGGAGCAATAACCCTCGTTCCAACTTCCCGTGGAAAGCAGTAAAGTGGTTATTTCAGAGGGATGAAGAAAAGTTTATTAAACTTATTAAAGGCAGAAGCCTGCATAATGTTAACAATTAACCCCTCCTTTATTTTTCATTATTACTCCATGTTCTCAGAACATAATTCTTGTTTCAGAGCCTCTGAAACGAATGAAAAAATTGGTATTCGGAGTCATACCATGTTGGAATTTTATTCCTGCATTAAGGTCATCTCAAAAATATCTGTGCCCTAATAAAGTTGCTATTAATAAAACCACAACTCGCCACACACGCTCATGAACTATATAATACACATTTCCTAGGGGCTGCAATATAAAGCCAAAATGATAAAATGCCGCTCTTAACCTCAAGTCCATAAACCAACGGATACCCTCATTCGCTCCGCCGCTTTCGCTTCCTGAAAAAGCATTCTGACTACCGGGTGTCGGCCGTAATTTGCAAAGGGACTTAACACGAAATGGAGAAAGACCGCGAAACACTTCAGTCCATCAGCTCTTTAATTAATAAAATGGTCCAGGGGTAACGGCTAAAGAGGTAGGTAAATCGTAGAGGGATTATTAAAGGAAAAATATCTGCCTCTATAGCTGTTGTACGGCTCCTCGTTTACTTTTACGTTGTAGACTCAAGGTCAAAGCTCTAAACTTTTAAAGTTCAACGTCAATCAGGGGATAAACAAACATCGTTCGATGATCGTTCACAATGATTGGTCAACCTGCCAAGTGATTGGCGTTCATCAGATTACCCCTCGGAATATTTCATTTTTATTATGATGTTAAGAACATATTTCTGTTTAACTTGAAATTAATTGCTATTATAGTTGTATTGTGCATAGACATTGTTTTTTGTTTGCAAAATGTATGATGTATTGATTTTCTACTATTTATTTTTCAGATGATGCTTTTGTCCTGGCATCGAGCCTCTATTCCGGCACCTTGTTCTGCTTTCATTAATTTCACCACATCAGATACCAGATGGGGTTTAACTGGCTATGCGTCCTGAGTATTTGTTATCTTTAGTTTACACCTCACAAATTAATCCCCAGAGAGTGCAATCATGTTTCGCATTTCAATTACGATTATTGCCGCCTCTTCACCAATACCACTGTACCCTACTCACCTCAACACCGCATGCCGGGCTTCCCCTTTTTTTTTTTGACACATTTTATTTAAAATGGAAAATGAGAAACGTGATTTTTTTTTCTTTCTTTAACTTTTAGCAGAGTTGACATTTTCCATGACTTAAAACTCTTCTTAACCAAAACGGATTAAAAGTTGATCAGTCATACGGTGGAATGGGGTCTTTTTTGTTCGAGCTTCCCCATTAAAACCGAGGTCCGACCCATTCAGAATTCAAATGCGGAGGCTTTATAGTCTTGGGCCAATACCGTTTTTGTTCCTGCCCTCCGCCACGCTCAATTATCATTCATAAGCTATTAAATTTGGAGAGCACGGAGTTGTTCCTATGCCCCGAGAGAATCAAGCGCCACTTCATAACACGATCTATTCAAAACTATTCTGCGACCTGCAACGTATGTTGCGATAGTTTTTGTATGGCATAAGCGCGAGGATTATTAAGATTAAACTTACTAAGTACGTAGTTTCTCCACAGCTTTTCTAATATTTTGCGAGCAGGCATACGCGTGGTGGGAGCCATATCGCAGGATGAAGTGAAGAGGGCACTTATTAACCACAACAGTCGTGAGACTTCGCAGCTTAGTTTTCCTCCTGTGATTAGGCCTAGCATTAATGACGCTCAGTTTCCTCCGCGTCTTCTTGAAAACTTCCTTGTTGTTCCCCCCCCCCCGCCTTTCCCTCCGGTAACCTCCTTCGCATTTGCTTATTTTACCCTCTGTTCCTGTGCTTCTGCCTTTAATGAGTTTAATAAATTTCTAAAGCCTCTGTTGTTCAGCGACCTCACGTAGCGTTGTTTCCTTGGATGGTGGAGAGGCTTTTTGTTTTGTTGTAATAACACAGAAGAGGAGTAGTGAACGTAATGGATCTTGTTATTTAGACTCTCAGCCACCAATCCTCGCACTCTTCTCATTACGCCCACTCTAGCTCTTGATCTCAACAGTCAATTTCTAAACTCCACCTATCTCGCTTTTCCTTATAAACAATAAGTAATTGATGGGTTAAAGTCAATTAAAACTGGATACACCTCCGGCTTTGCTCTTTTGTTGATGAAGCGCTTTTAGAGTTTTTCTCGGCCCTTTTCCATTACGCGTATACCAACTAATAAAGGAAGTAAAATGAGCGTGTATAATTTGAAAGTTCTTGGAAATCGGCCCTGTGCATCCTTTTGTTGGGGAGTTCTATTTTAACCTATTATGCCCTCTTGAATTAATGGCGAGTAAATACTGGATTTAACAAAACAAAAGTTGAGGATTGGCCGGAGGAGTGACGGTGTGTCAAATACTTAAAAAACGATGAATTCGGAAGTTCCCGTCACAAAAAGTTTTATTTTAGAAAAACAAGATCAAGGGCTGGATTTAGCCTATAGAACAAATCAATGTATAAAGAAGTAGATGGTATAGGCGTGCATACGCTTTGTTGCGTGACACAGTATACATAACATCCCCGGGGGTTTCTCAGGAAAACCTCGGACACAGTAGGGTCCAAACCAAAGCAGGAGGCAGTAAAGTATCTTCAGCATATGAAGAGAAAGCGTTAAAGGAAAAAACAGCTGATGATTGTAGTGTTAGAAATATAATATGTCATGTACACAATATCTGTTGTATTTTTCTTATGCAGAAAGCGTCGTTCTAGTTTACACTAAAAGCAACGAAACGATTCATTATATAAAATGCTAACAATAGAGGAATGACACATCGAGGCAAGAACGTAGTTTGGAAGAGAAGGGTGTCTCGCGCGTTAAGGGATAAGAATCACGGTAGCGGCGTTGAAGATAGAAAGGATGAAAGCTTCCCCCTTTCATTTTCTCTTTCTATTTTATAGGATAAGGGATGGTCTTGAGAGAAGAGTGAGTGTAGTCGAGGAACCAGGAGAAATGAAATAGGTCGTGTGTGGGGAGGTGAGAGGCTTGAGGAGGGCGGTGAGAACAGCTTTGCTCTTTTGTTGATGTTTGATGCATGACCGCTCCACGAAACACCACTCACACTCTTCTTATGTACTGTGGAAAGTGTGGGGTTGAGGTGGAAGAGGCCTATCCCTTCCTCGCCTATTCACCGTTGGAAACGCATGTCCTTAATTTCCTTCTTCTTCACCTGAGGGCCGACAAACTGTTGCTCGTTGTGTCGAGGGCAGGCGTTGGAAGAGAGGAAAATGAATTCCAAGATTTATAATACCCGTTTTTAGGATCGATGCAAAAATGCGAGATTTTATGAATAAGATTCCTCTCAAATAATAAAAAGTTGTTCTCATCATTCGACGCAATAACGAAAATTCAAACATGGTTATTATTAATAACTCCCTATATGAATATAGTGTCTCTAAAAAACGAACACTTAGTGATTTCACTGTTGTCTAATTAGTACCCACAAGGTATTATATCCACTGCCATCTTTATTTAGGTTTGCTTCGACTGTCCTGTTTGCTCTTGTTTTAACGAAATCTGTAACATGATGTCTACGGACATCACATTTCGAAGAAAAACTTACAAAGAAATAACTATTATTGTAATAAAGACAACTGATTAATTGCAAATTACTCGACCCTTGTCTTAGGACTTTTCAAGGGATTACTCCCCTCTCACCGCACCACCCTAGTCACCATGCAGTGAATTCGAGGGAGTGGGGAGGCTGAAAATAAAGAACTAAACTTTATTGAAGCAATTTGGGACTTTATTGGGAGCAATTTTTTCTCGGAACTCAAAACAAGTAAAAATGGTAAGTATTTACTAGCTTCAATAAAGTTTAATTCTTTATTTTCAGCCTCCCCACTCCCTCGAATTCACTGCATGGTGACTAGGGTGGTGCGGTGAGGGGGGAGTAATCCCTTGAAAAGTCCTAAGACAAGGGTCGTCTAATTTGCAATTAATTAATTGCTGGGACACATAAAGAAAAAAGAACAAAGACAACTGATACCCATCCTCCTAAGTGATATCTCAAACCCAAGTAAAGCCGGTGGGGCATGGTGGGAAGCAAGACTTGGCTTGGATGAGACTTCGTATACTTTACTTACAACAAAAATGCCTGCTCCCAGTGGGAACACGGAATATATGTATTTAATATAGTTGCTAAAATACTCATCCTATTCCTAAGAGATGGTGGATGGAAAAGTATACATATACATATATGTATAATAAAGGGCACATGGGTAAAAGAAGAGGATTATTATTGTGAGAGTTGTTCAACTCAAAAAATTGAATTAAGGCCTGTTATATGTTAAGTCGCTCCTCTAACCTTCCTCAACTTCAACCTCGCCCACAAATTGTAGAATCACATGTTATTTAATAATTTGTTCCAGTTTGTGAGCAAGGTTCGAGAATTGGCTTGTTGCGCATAAATATGTAGTCCCCCACTACGAATGAAAAAAGTGCGGAACACTGTAAACTTGAGATAAAAACATCAAACTTTGCATAATTGTTTTTTGTACCATTTAAGAGTATCGAGTCGGAACTCCATCTAGTTATCCAATGCTGGGGGGAGGAACACGATGAAGATGGAAAAAAAAGTATTTCAAATACCGTGGTACACTTTTTGGAGCCTTTGAAGCATTAACAGATTCGGTATCACACGAGAATAATCAACAAAAGTCTCTGACCTACTCGGCAGCTCCTGCCGGCGCGGCGTCGGCCGATTCCTATAACGTCGTTGACACATTACTCGCGAAGTATACTGAATAAAATAAATGGAATGTAGAAAATAGTATTTAATTAGGCTTCGATTTAATAATTATATATAAGAATCAACGGATTCTTAAGACGGAGCGATTCGACCACTCTGAATGCCACGCAGAAGTGGGGATGGGTTGGTGGAGTGGGATGGGGGTGGGTACTTAGTCAATGTTCACGCCTTTTATCTGTGGTGAAAACTCGGAAGAACCCGGAATGAACATTTTTCAAGAAACATATTGAGTCCTAAAAGAAGGGAGTTTCTAGCTCACCTATTTGTCATGATACTTTGGTAAATAGAGACTGTTACATCGCACGCACTGAGAAAGGATGTTCGTCTAAAGCCGGATACACACATGCAGTACTAGAGAACCTTTAAAACACAGGTACTGCAACACGGATTTCAGCGCCATATTTGGTCCCTCCGTCGTTAGGATAAACACAATATCATGAATGAAAACATTGTAATCGTAACAGCAAACAAACGCGGAACGCGGTGGAAATAAATAAAAATATACTACTTGTCAATGAGATCAGGTGATAATTATAATCATATGAGGGACCAAGTATGGCGCCGATTTGCGTGTTGCAGTACTCGTGTTTTATAGTGCCTTAGTACCGCATGTGTGTATCCGGCATAATAAAAGTAAACACATGTACACGCTACGAACTCAGGCTTAAGATTGCCTCACTTCTTTTACTCCCCTATTACCTCCACTTACAGGTTATCCAACATATTCCTTTTTTTTTTTTTTTTTTTTTTTTGTAAGAATATAGTTACTTATAAGGCACCGACACAATGTGACTGACAATACACAAAATAAACGATCACACTAAATATGACAATTACAAATAAACGCACTAGCAAAGGAAGCTAAAATAGTACAATAACAAACCAATGAATTAAAGTGGGTTAGCAGATTTCTTATAGGGAGCAGAAATCAAAAACGATCGGTTTCGCCTGTTATTAACATGCTCTACTTGAACCGTACATGAACGTGGCTCCAATAATTTTTGTGTTATTTTGCCGTATTTTCGTAAATCTTTTAGCCAAACTATGTCCCCCACCACGAGCTCTTGTAATTTTCGTCTGTTGTAGTGAGTGGCTTGTAGGTCTTTTTGTCGTAAATTGTTCCGTGAGGTCTGATAATTGGGGATTGCGAGGACTGTCGGTAGCAAAGGGACAGTGGTGCGAATTTTCCGATTGAACAGCAATTCCTCGGGGCTAAAGCCATTTTCAAGTGGGGACGCTCGATGAGCCATAAGGGCAAGGTGTATGTCCTTATTTTTAGCAATGAGCTATATTCTACGCACTGAGGGCATGACTTAGTGAGATTTTCAATTTCTCGGGACAAACCTAGCCACCGTACAGTAGATTTGGCAAGGGCGCGACATTTTTGAATTCCGAGGTGACCGGTATGCAGGTGATTTAAACAGTCAGGCTGTAGAACCTTTGGTATGATAATACGTTGTTGAAACAGAAGGAACCCGTCCGAAAATGAAATGTCATTTTGGTACTAAAAGTATGGAACTAATTCCAGATGAAGGGAATGTCTTTGGGGCCACCCTTCGAGCGACGCTTTTTTTAAATAGTTGCAAATGAAGTCATTTTCTTGTTCCTGCTTTATGCGTTCTAAAAATGCGTCCTTAATTGGTAATGATTGGACGATAGCCTTTACAAAAAAAAATCTACTTCTTCGGCCAAACCATGGTCTTCTGGGCTTCCGAAGTCATTCAGCGGGTGCCGCGAGAGGGCATCAGCTATTTTCCGGGAATGTATTTGATTGAGTATCGATATCGCATTAATCTCATGCGTAATCGTTGAAGTCGAGGAGTGAGCTCCTCCAGAGGTTTTGAGTCAAGAACTTGGATCAGGGGCTTATGGTCTGTTTCAATTTCGATATCGATTCCGGTAATGTAATGTTTAAATTTTTCGGCAGCCCAGGCCAAAGATAAAGCCTCTTTCTCTATTTGAGAATATCGGGTCTCTGTTTCGGTCAACAGGCGAGACGCATAACTGACTACGTCAACTTTATTCTCTGTCGATGACAGCTGCTTCAAACTGGCCCCCAAACCGTAAGAGGAAGCATCGGCGCTAATAATAATCTTTTTAGTGGGATCAAAGAAGGGAAGAATAGGTGTCCCTTCAAATTTAATTTTAATTGTGTCAGCAAATATTTAATTTGGTGGAACGCCTTTTTTTGAGGTTCATCCCAAAAGAACGACACTTTGGCCTTCAACAAACAGTTAAGAGGCTGGAGAGTTTCCGCCTTATTTTGAATGAAATGAGATGAAAAATTGACCAGTCCCAAAAACTGTTGAAGTTCTTGCTTATTTCTCGGTTCGGGAAAATGAACGATAGACGAGACTCGATCGGGATCAACAGAAATACCATTTGCCGAAATAACGTGCCCGAGGTAGGTCAACTTCTCTACGCAAAACAAACACTTGTCTTTATTTAACTTCACACCTTCATCTGATAATTTACCAAAAACTTGGGCCAAAATTGAGTCATGCTCCTCTTTGGTGTGAGCGAAAATGAGGATGTCATCAACATGGAACACTACGCCTTTTATTCCGGTTAGAAGATCAGCAATTTTACTGGAGAAAAGTTCAGGGGCACAGGTAATTCCGAATGGTATGCGCCGGAAAAAAAACGCCCAAATGGTGACCCTGAATTGAAATCGAGCTTTGAAAAGTATTTAGCCCCGGATAGCTGTGCAAGAGTGACTTCCACGCCACTGATAGGAAAGTGAGGTCTAAGAACAAATGTATTGAGTTGCGTATAATCACAGCAAAGCCTTATTTTGTCCCCTTTCGGAACAACTACAATTGGAGCTACCCAAGGAGTGGGCTCCTCTATTTTATCTATTATTTTGAGGTTAATTCACCTGTCGAGTTCCTCCTTCAGTCTGGGTAGAAGAGGAATTGGCACTGTTCTGGGAGCCTTAATAGCGAAAGGGATAGGATCCGGTGTCAAGTTGATAGATATGTCTCTCTTAAAATTTCCCAATGAGCCAAATATTTGAGGATATTTTTGCAATACCATTAATTTTGGACAGTCGGACGTCAGTACTGGTTTGGTTAATTGTATCAAGTTTAGAGCCGCTATTTCGGGTCGACCAAGTATAGGTTGAGTAAGATTTTCCAGGATGAAAAATTTCATACGTTTAACGGTTGAATTGTCTTGTAGAGCGACGTTAAAACACACGTGACCGATCATGTCGAGAGCACGACCATCTGGGCTAAAAATACGTTCGAATGACTTTACGATTTGGCTTTGTTCATTGATGTATTTTGACAGGAGGCAAGAAATATCGGCACCAGAATCAATTAGGAACGTTACAGTCTTACCCAATTCTAAAATGTGAAGAGGCACCGACCAAGTTTTTTGAGTAGATCCAGTGGATAGGTTTAAACAAACATTTCCGAGGTAATAGTTATTTTCTTTAATGGCCGATTCAGGGCTGATGTCTTGGACATTACATGACTCTAAATTCAAATTTTGGACTGTACGGGACCGACAAACCCTAGCCCAATGACCGCGTTTGTTACAAGACGTGCAGATCGAGCTTTTTGCTCGACAAAACTGGCGGTCGTGCAAGACACCACCACAAAAATTACAAAACGAAGACTTACTACCAGAAGGTTGTGACGTTGAAGTCGAGGACGGACGCTGGAACCTTGTACCCATTGTTAACGGAACCGGGGGAGGGTGAAACTGCGATGAAGTTGAAGTCGATGGTTGAGGTGGATGAGCCAATGCCGGTTTGAAATTTCCGGGCGAGGTTGAAACATAACTCGGTCGAGGGCTTCTGACTGATGAGGACATCTTGGCGACGTTCAGATGTAGAGAACTTGAAACGCCCTCTCCTCTGATATGACTATTTCTCTCCTGTTGCTGTTCTGCTTGTTGGCACATGGCAATCGTCTCCGCCAAATATAAAGGGCTTTTCAGCTGGAGAACTTCGCTCGTTCTTGTGTCCCGCATGCCAATGATTATTCTGTACCGTATCAGCTCGTCTTTGAGAGTGTCGTAGTCACAAAGTTGAGCGAGAGCATGAAGTGATGACACATAATCGTCAATTGACTCACCGGGAAGTTGATTTCGAGTGCCGAATTTAAAACGGTCAAATGTTACACAACGTTTTGGTAAGAAATAGGCGTCGAACGCTGAGACGAAGTCGTCATACGTGCACGGCTGGCTTTTCCATTGTGTAATGATCTCCTCGCATTTTTCTCCCATGATATAGAGGAGAAGGCTTATTTTCGTGGACTCATCCTGCTGGATATTTCCACTGGCACACATGAATCTATGGAAACGAGATTTCCACGACGTCCACGATGATGGTTCGGAGAAGTTGAAAGGCTCCGGAGTATTCAAGTGAGGAAGTACCGGGCGTTGAACTTGAGGCACCTCGTCGTCAAATTTACACGAAACGGGAGAATTTTGCTTCTTTTTTGGCATTTTGACGGAATAGTAGGGTGCAGAGGTGAGGTGTGATTTCACTGTCGGTGATTTTGTCACTGTGACTACTCCGTCACTGTTGGCTCCGGTGACGACCACATTGAAATCACCGTTCCGACCCTCTAACGGTGACATTCCTTTTCACTTATAACGCCTCTTCATTCGTCACTTCTATCACTTCACTGCGCTAGAGTCTCTTGAATTACAATATTGGAGCCGTCACCTTGCCATCCTCGCAGGTCACCCCATAGCACTTTACAAGTTCCTCTATCGCCCCAATGAACTTGGTAGCATTCTTCCCAAGTCTATCCCTCGTCTGTTGACTTTTCTTGGACTTATCGTTAGTACTTAACCTTTAGTGTAGGTAATATAATTTTTATACACTTCGTTTTCCAAGATCTGTGCTACGGTGATCTTGTATAATTTTACTTTTTTTAAAACACCTTCCTAGGTAAATTCGTGCATTGCAGTTTTTGAGCCATGACTCACTTTCATGTTTGCATTTTAGGCTGTGGGTTTGACGTTCATAGGAGTTTTCCACGGAAACTTCTTAGAAAAAGAATTTTGTTTATTTTTATAAACGATGTAAACAAAATTGATTTGCGAAATCGTGTCTCTTATCGCCCTATTAATAGGCTTTGTGGGGATGAATTCTCACAGATACCGGCCGGCGTGTCCGGTGACATTAGGCGTTTTCTCAAACGAACTGCTACAGTAGTCACTTAAGTGACAAAATCACTGGTTTTTGTCACAGTGACTTCACAGTCACCGGAGCTAGTTGTCACTGTGACCGACAAAAGCTGTCACGTCACACCTCTAGAGGGTGCTATTTGTTCTTTTCCGCCGTTTTAACCGCTACCACCATGTTACATCACGCACTGAGAAAGGATGTTCGTCTAATAAAAGTAAACACATGTGTACACGCTACGAAGTCAGGCTCAAGATTGCCTTCCTTCTTTTATTCCCCTGTTACCTCCACTTACAGGTTATCCAACAGAGACCATCTTTGGGAAGGGGAGGGGGCGTTACTTTTCATCTCTTATTTTATTTCTTTTTCTTCAACTCCCCCCCCCCTCCCACCAAATCACTCATAGCGTTTTCCATTCAGTTGGCCTAAAGTGACGATGAGAAACGAACGAAAAGTGGTGTCTGATACATTTATACCCAAATGACAAGCAATAAGCTCCCAAGCCTTTCGGCGGTCGACTTTCTCCTCAATACCGTGCTTATTGATAATTGCCACCGTTGAACGGTTACGACGGGAAGAGCAACTGAAGACACAGCAGTTTTATCTTTCAGAGACATCCCACGAGCGCCTTATAATTTCTTTATTGACACTCGTGTGTGAAGTAGTGCTAGTGAATAGTGCTCAGTGAAGTATGGACAAGTTCAACAAAATGTTCGACAACGTTTTTCAGCAGTTGTTTTCGAGTTTTCTTGCCCCAACAAATAGCCGACAGTGAAAGTTTCATTCCAGTACGGGTCCATTCAGTACGAGAGTACCGTGTACCCACATAACAGCCTTGTTTTCTTGATTCAGCGATGCCAAAGGTACAATATCGCGTCCTCCTCGTCACCGTCGGATTATCTAGCCGTAGCTCACGGTAAAAAACTGACCAACATTTTTGATACGTGGAACTTCCTCATTGTGGAAAATCTTCGAGTAAGAGACCACCGAGTGTTCGGAAGCTAGTCTTCGATAAATATCGAGATTGGAAAAATTCGAATCCTCTCCTATACACTCGAGAAAAACCGATATCACTTCGAGTGATTGACGACCCGTGTACGGAGGCCCTAAAAAAGCGGTAAATGGATAAACAAAATCATTCATGGTTTTTTGTCAAATAGGCCAGTAAAATTAGATCAAATAGGGGGGGCGGGGGCCTATCTAAATAATTACGAGCAAGCTGGAGGCCAATTAAATACCTTCAAGAGGTCCCATAGAGAGGTGCCGTCCAAGTTTGTGCAGTCACAAATCTTGAGCTTTCATTTTGGTAGCCAAAAAACCTCGAAATTTTAGGGCTTGTTCAAATGTTTTGCAAATTGCTCGAAAATGGTCCATCGTATGGAGTTAAGAACACCCTAGAGTCAATAAAGAGGATTAAATTCTCCGTCGATTGAAAAAAAAATATTGATATCGGTTGATTATTCCAATTTTTACGACCGATCATTTTTTTTTTTTTTTTTCAAAAAGCTTCTTGAACCATTCTTCTAAGCTTCTAATTCCAATGAAGTTATCACCCCTCATTGTTGTTAAGACAGTTGTTATCCCAGCTATCGACTATTTACGGGCAGAGGAGAATAAAAAAGCGAAAGAATAAATTCGTTTGGAATGTTTTTCTCCTTTGCCCGTAAATAGTAGATGGCTGAGATAACAACTGTCATTCTTTTAAGCGGTGAATCTTGACAGAATTTATATCAATCGATGCCCCCCTCCCTAAAAATCATTCTCCATCAGATTTGAAAAAAATCTACGTATTTCAAAGCGGTAATATTTTAGATAATTTTCCCCCAAAACTGTGAAAGCCAGTGAAATTTGCTGCTGACACCCTTCTTTACTTTGTAACCAGGTGTGTGCCTTCTTCCCGCACGTGCAAGCATAGAGCTAATATAACTAGAGCTTGTATTGTCTATTGCGCAGCGGTCCACGATTGACGTCACCAAGAGCTTGAGTTAGCTCCGAAAATCCCTTGCTATTGGTTGAAGAAGTACCTGTGGGGACGTGGATGGTGTGAATGGGGACTTTTTGAAACCCCACCTTTTGAGACAGCCAATGGGAAGAGACGTACGGAGCCGTAACGATATCCGGATGACGTCAATCCTCGCCCCAGTTAATACTTGTTTGCGCATCCAATGCCTCCTCTAGTAGTTACATTATCTCTATGCGTGCAAGACCTGGTTATCTTCGCCTCGTTCCCGGTCATCCGTATCAGCCAGTCAAAGCTATCACGTTACCGCGTTGTGAACCGCTTCCGCTTCGCGGTGGGGAGTTTCACAGGTTGCAAAGAGAGGCGAAAATAGATACCCGTATGTGGGTGGAAGAGATACCGGATTTCACTTTGTAACAAGGTTATTTTGACGCCCTTAATGCGTTCAGATAATAACTTACAGTAGTATACAAAAATGTGGTGTGCTCAGTGCAGACTTAGTCTGCCTCTCAGTGGCTGGAACAGTATAGTGGAGTCATCAATGTGTGGCGAACAAATTCTCGCCTTTCCATTTTACCTTTTCAAACATATTGGCATAAACAAAAAATAAAGTTGTATTGTACTCGTTAACTGATTAAAGAAAAGTTTCTTTAATCAGTAAACGAGTACAATACAAGTTTAGGGTCTGCTCGCCAAAAAGTTGGGAACTTTACAGCTACGCGAGAAATTTCTATATTGGTTGGTGGTGAATTGTCGAGTGACTTGTGAACGACTTATGCTGATTAACTAAGTACTTGCGTGAAATTGTCTGAGTGTTTCAGGACCGGCTGTCTTATACTCGTCTTATACTCGCAAGGGTCACCAGTGTCGCGGCTAAGGGTATCCCGCAAGCTAAGATTTCAAAGAAACTTTTCTTTAATCAGTAAACGAGTAGGTACAATTCAACTTTATGTAAAGAGGAGCGTCGCCGGTTATTCTTTGGTTCCGAGTTATTGACGAGAGAGAAAATCTCTGCGATTCTGGAGTGCTCTAGTAGAGATGCCGTTGATGAGATCTCGGGGGGTTCCTGCAGGTTCTGTGCCAACGAGCTTTTCTTCATGGAGAAAGATAGTTGAATAAAGGTCGTGTTATACATATATCAGTTTCTTGTATAGCGAACGACCTGACTGTTCACGTACTGTTTGAGTTTATTGTTATGTTTTGTCCATATAGGCTTCCTTGTCATTATAATTCTCTATAATAATTTTGATATACAATAGTTTATACAACGAACGAATGAAGTACCTAAAATTTGGCCACATCACGTGGCTGTAGAGTTGAAATCCCGGAGGGAGGCTGAGGAAACCCTATGATACCTTAAATGAGGAGATATATGCAAGAGACGAAGAAGATAAATCACAAGAGCTTCTATAGGAAGGAATCCGTACAGCAATTGATCGTCCAGGAAACTTTTTTTTTTTTTGTCGCAATGATACAGGCGAAGCTGGAACCGTCTGCTCGAAACACAACAGTGCGAGACAAAAATGTACTCCTGGGTCTTGGATTTCCAGGTTGTAAGCTATGTGCATAATTTTCGTGAACGTATACCAAATTCAAATGTACACATATAATGTTTCCTGCTTTACAGAATTGTTTAATTAATGTTCCTAGTTCCTAATTCATGTTTCGTGTACGCACGTGTACGCGCACGAAAGAGGGTGGTGAAGTGATATGTTGGTGGAAAGGCTGACGGATCTAAAATTTATGTCTGCTGACTTTGATGCAGTGTGCGCAAGAGAGAATAGAAGGATTTTTTTTTTCTCGACCCTCCAGAAGTTGTAAACAAAAAATACGAAAGTATATGGTTGAATGGAAAGGGATTTTAAAGTTTTATCTCCTTTTTCCCTATATTACAAATAACGAAAAATAGAAATATTGTTATATCCTCTATTAGCGGTTCCAAGAATCGATAAGACTAAGTTTTAGTGGCCATTTGACGTTTTTTCATTACGCGATGGTAGTAAACAACAAGAAGAAAAGAGAGGTCACCGTTGGCGTGCCGAGAATAAAAGCTCCGGTGAAGGAATAAGATTGAGGGGAGGCGAGGTTTCTTCTTTTTTCAAAGGCTTTCGAAAGCACGAACGTGAAGGTACATTTCAGGAGGGAAAAAATGAGTTGTCAAGAGAGGGCGTAAGGAAGAGAGGTATACTTAGAAGAAAGTTCTAGGGTGGAGGCGAAGGAAGGCAATCTGTAACGAGGCGAATTTACTTTTTATTTTCAACCCTTTTCCGCTCATTGTTTCACTTTTCTTTTTTCACTTGTACACCTTGTTTCTTACGTGCTTCCCAATACAATTACTTCGAGGCTCCACCGCAGAGCTCTTCACGAAACAGAAATAATATATTTTATCTCTGATTTCGAGGTTTGCTAGGAACCGCATTTCATCTGATTTTCTACAAACCATTACTACTCGTTTTATCCCAAGCTGTAATGTATAAAACACAAAATCAAAATATGATAAATACAGGTGGTATTTGTAAGCAGGAGCGTAGGTACGGGAGGGATATGGGGATAGACCCCTCCAGAGCTACAAGTTTTAATTTTCTTTATTTTTCCTGCCACACTAAAATGAATCAGTGTGTGGGTGCGTTTATTTGTGACGTGTTTCAAAAGAGTCAGCGCTCAAGTGCATTTCCTTTCCACTCTCCTATCGTCAGAATAGGGAGGATCTAATTTGCGTATAAAACCTGTAATGCTTGCGGAATCCACATAAAAAATTATCCGAGGTCGCTGAAAAGGCACACAGTTATAGGTCGACAAGTTTCTTGTGGACCGAAAGAAGTGGTAAATTCAGGCCTGATTTCACCAATTTCTTAAACCACGATCAACAACTAATCACGATTACAATGTTATCACTTATATCAGAATTCATATGGGTCGTTATTAGCAAATAATCACGATCAACTTTAAACGAAATCAATTTTTTTGGTGAAAATGGGCCTCAGTTAACTTTCCAAGAACCATCCTAGAACCATCCTAGAACCACCTAGAACCATCTAGAAATTTGGGCCCTCAGGGTCCATTACAAACTTCTCAAGTTATACTACTCGCACTGATCTAAAGATTATTTAACACATTTATGACATCGCCGAATTAGATCTTAGTCCTCAGATTGGAGAAGATTTGAGTCTGTGTATTACCTTCCGAAAATACTTCTCTGCGTGATTCGAATAACTGGCTAGTGCTCTAAAAAAACATTGACCCCTGATTGATTTTAACCGAGTTCACATATAGGTCTGTTCGCGGAGAAAAAGAGAGTAGTGTAGTTAGGCAGGCAGGTAGGTAGGCAGCTGGTGTATAGGCGGGGGAAGCGAGGATTTTTTTGTTAAGCGAACGCTTTCAGAGCAGCCAGTGTAAATTCATAACAGTCGTGATATTTTCTCTCTCCTGTGCATGTTAGATAAGAGTTATCAATTTATAACATAAAATTGGAGTAACTTCGGGCAGCCCGGAGCAAGTAGCTCTGAACTCATCGCGAACGCCCTACACTCGCTACACTAGCTACATAACTACACTCGTCTGCTCGCGAACGCTTTTCGGGCGCCCGAGTGTACCCTCGGACAACTTAGTGTAGCTTCGCAAACAAACCTATATATTTTGAAAAATTGCCTTGATTCACAACACACACAAAAAAGGAGTGTGGTCTGGGCTTTACTTTCATCGTATGCCAATTTTCAGCTAAGGAGCATTGTCATGTGAAATGTGTAGGGAAGGGAAGTACTTTAATGTTGCATTCAGCTCGGAGGCGATCTGACGTGTACGGTGAAGGGGGCAGTCTGCCAGGCAACCAGATGTTTATACATTGACATGCCCTAAGGGGTCTAAACACGGCTCAAACCTACTGATGATGACGCGGTAGAGTCGAAAACCGGTGCAGGAAATGGAAAAATAAAACTAAAGGCGTTTTCCATTCAATGCAATACACTAGTGAGTAGGCTGTAATTTTTTTCATCCGTCCCCTCTGAACTGAAACATAATAATATGTTTATGGAGAGGACCCTGCACTACACTTGTGTAGTGTGTTGAATGGAAATCGCTATTAAGTTGACATCGTATAACTTGTTTATTATCCGTTAATTTGAACCCTCCAAAACACTGTAAAAACAACAAAAACCTATATGTTTCCTATTTTTTTCATCCCTGAGTCATTGACGGCATCTCCAATCTAACACAATTAGTTCAACAAATCGATCGGGGTTGCTTTCCCGCTCGTCATATATTTCGTAAAGATTACCAATTAAACTACTGAAAAATTATCTTTCAAGATAGCTGCCAACGTTATATCAAACTTTGTATCCTTCCCTCTCTATATTTCTTGACAAAAATAAAAATGAATGAAATACACGCTAGCACGAATCTACCTTGAATTCCCTCCGCTCACACTTCACGAGCACGACTATATTTCACGACCTCCGCTCATTCCTTGTTGCATGTGCTCACCTCTACGCCTTTCCATCCCTCGATTTAACCGTCTCCATCTCTCTTGCCCATTCCTCCCGAGCACCCCTAGCTCGCTCACTCGCTTACCAATTTTTCATTCGACGTTTGTTCAGTTGGTGCCTCCCCCCACCACTACCATTAAACCCTTCCCACTTCGCTGCACCCTCGTCCTCGCCACCGTTGGGGAAGCTCTTTTATTTACGATTCGAAAGGCTGAGTTTGTCATTTTAAATCCCTCCTCCTTTCCCCTTCCTCACCGACTGTACTGGCAAGCTTTTTTTCATATCATTTCTTGTGAATAAATATTTTTTTATGTACAGAAAAATGATATATAAAAATCTCGTTCTTATAAGTTCATTTTTATGCATATTCACGCATTGAATCTCTATTTACAGGCAAATAAATTGGTTTACGTGTAGAAATTTATTTTTGCTATGGTGATTTTCAAAACCGGCTTGAGTTATCAAGGTTGAAGTTACCAAATTCAAGTTTGTTTTTTTTTGTTTTTTTTCACTCAAAATGCAACTCATATTATTGTCGCCGGTTCTCACTCTGAAATCACTCCCCAGAAGCCTAATTGGTAAAGGCCCCGGACTAGTAATCTGGGGTTTGCACGTTCAAATCCCACCAGGGGTGACATTTCTTCTGGAAACTCAAAATCAGTAGTTGATCTCCGCTCAGTGGCCTCGGTGAATTGAAATAAGAAATTCAATTCAACATTATTCAACTTGACAATATCTATTTTGTGGTTTGGTGAAGCCTTACAGACATTTACTGTACCAATCAAGGATGCCGAAATGCTCTCAAAATTTTCAAATCGTTTAAAAGATCGTTAATATTGGTAATAGCTTGTGAATAGGGTCTACCTAGATTCCAAAACGCTGCGGCTGGTGCTTTCTCTGATCCAACGTATAAATCCAAAGACTTAAACTTCAACATCAAGACCAAAGCCATCCTCTGCCACCCCGGAGTAACGACACGCTCATGTCTCAGTTCAAAGTAAGGATTACTGCGGCTTGTATAAACATTGTGCGGTAGTCTAGCCGAGGTTCCATCTTCTGAGGCACTTTCATAAAAGCAACAGCTCCAAGCAGCAGGGGCGTCGCACACCCCCAGGGGTTATTGTGCCGCACTTGGATCGGTTGATCTAAGTCTACGTAGAGTCCCCCTCTCCATATGAGGTTGAGGAGGTCCTCAGCTAGAGTCTCGCTGGTCGGAACTTCATCAGGCGCGTGATGCCAGAAAATGCAGATCCTTCGAAGATTGCTCTCTCCTCTTAAATAAGGTTAGAGGTCTTCGCTTCCTAGAAGCGATGAAAGTTGATCGCTAACTGGGACCCCTGAGCACGTGAGTGCCAAGGATGACGAGCTAGCGCGTGCCGAGTGCGATTAACTCGAAGAGATGAGCCCCTGCACTGGGGTATGTTTTTTCTTATTTAGAACTGTCCAACGAGAGTGTGTTTTTTATAACTCCCCTCGGTGGTTATGTTCCTTAGAACTGCTCTCCACAGGTGCGTCCTTGGTCCCATCAGTGTCGTGTTTGAACTCTGTGGTGTCCATGGACGGAGCAGCCAGTATGACTGGAGCGTTCACAAAAGGTTCTTTGGGCCCCTTCCGAGTTCTTCTTATAAACCTCTATAGGTGACCCCTTCAAGGTTCAGCCAGAGGCCAGGGTAATATATGTCTAACGCCGGCAGAGCGCCGAGGAGCGCAGTGAGCCTATTACGGCTGCCTATATGACGGTGTCCTGGAGGCCCATTTCAAGCACACCTTGCTCCCTGTGCCATGCAGACCTTAGGTGCGGACAAGCTCATAATCGGCTCTGTCGCCCGTTTGGTCTGCAGTCCGGTGCCCAGGGCAAAACCCCGTTATAACGCGCTCATATGGGGAAGGAAGACTGAATGAGAAAGAAAGGCAGTAAGCAGTGGCGGACCCATTATCGGGGGCCGGGGCGGAAATCTACTATATGAGGCCTCTTATTCTCTAAATGAAGCAGAAATACGATATTTACGTATCCTTCAAATGGGATTTCTAAATTTAATCCGCTAATTAGAGCTTTATCTGTGAAGCAGCCATTTTTACTAGTTTAACTGCAAATCAGCGAATTATCTCAATTTTTAATTTTTCATCTTTTCATTTTGACTATGAATTAGCCTTTTTCTCAATTTCAGCCACGATGTTGCCTCTAGAAACCGCAACTTGCCATTTTCTCAATTTCCCGCGAATTTGCAATTTGTGCTCAACTGAACCCTCCTATTAGCATTTTTTCATTAGTTTAACTGCAAATTAGCATTTTTAATTTCTGCTGTGAATTATAGTTTTCCCATTTATCGACGCGAAAAACGATTTTTCTGAATTTCATTCGTGAATAAGCAACAGGCCATTTTCCAACATGAAAAACCCGCTGGTTTGGCCATGAAGTGCGTGGTATTAAAGTTTTGAAGGCAAATGTTTGCCTTGAATTAGCAACACCAATCTTGAAATCAAAGATTAAATCTGGCACGGTTTTGAACTTTCCCGCTTGAAAGTGACGTCACTACACTGTAAAAAGAACTAGTGGTAAATGTTTTCTCCGCTGTTTAATAAGATTGAACGTTATTTTGTAGCTAGTTAAATACTTTGGCCTCTTTTCACAATGTTGTGACGTCACATTACTATTTTTCATGTTTTCTTTTTTATGCATGGGAGTGGGTGAATAGTAGATTACATTACAAGATTAGTAAGTGGTGCATTAACTGCGAATTTTTTGTTTGGCGGACGAGGCTTGCCGAGGCCGCTAATTAAAAACGAGCGGGTAATACCACTTGATAGGCGAGTGATGTACGTTATTTTTCGCGAAACCGTCGTCGAAGATTACCGATTTTTTGTTTATTTTGACAAAAAATAACCGGTAACTTAAGACATTTCCATAATCACGGATGAGGTGATAACATTTCAAGGAAGGTTGTAAACAACTGACACGTAAAAAACTTTTTATGTCAGTTTTAAACCTTTACTGTACAGTTTGTAAAAACTGAAGCTATGAAGTTCCAGGTTAGGAAAAATTCAACTTACTGGAGTAACAATGTTATCTTAATGGGCAACTTTTGAAGCAGGTAGCTCGAAAAAAAAGTTGTATAGTGTTTTTTCATGATCACTTCATCCTAATAACTCATTTTCCACGCATTTTAATTTTCCGCAAAATGGTCCATTAAGGTATATTCACACACATCAGTGCCGTGAACGGGACGTGCACCGTCCACGACATGGATGGGGCACGTCCGACAAGTAAAATGTTATTCTAATATGGGAATTGAGAGGCTCGTTCACACATATTCGGCAAGTGTCAGGGACGTGACCCTTCAATTTCCATTGAGAATAATATTTTACTTGTCGGACGGGGCACGTCCCGTTCACGGCACTGATGTGTGTGCATCGACCTTCATTCATAATTTTGCCGCGATTTACGACTTTGCTCACTTTCAGCCACGAAGGTGCGAATTGGCGTTTTCTCCATTTTAACCGTGAATTTAGGTGTTTTTACTTTTTTTTCACGCATCAGCACTTCGTCTCAATGTCATTGGTGAATGAGCGATTTTTCTCAATTCTAGCCGTGAATTTGTATTTTTTCTGATTCTGGCAACAAATGAGCGATTTACTCCAATTTATCCGTAAATTAGTGCCTTTTTGAATTTTAACTGCGAATTAGCGATTTGGTTTACTTTTAGCCACGAATTAGCGTTTATTCCGCCTAAGGGTCTACAGCCACTGGAGATGACCGTATTTTCTCTATTTTATCCACGAAGGCGCGAATTAGTAGTTTTCGCTTGACTTTCGAATAAAGTGGTTATTTGCACAATGGCAAGCTCTTGGCAAACTTTAATCTTAGCGTGGTATTTTCTAACTTTATGACACAGAGATGAACGAAAGTACATTACGTTACTGATATAGGAATAATGAAAGCACTTCCCGTCACGTAAGAGTGACGTAAAGTATACTTTTCACGCTACCTGCTTCGTAAGTGCTCATCATGATACCATGATTCTTCTGGTAAGTTGAAATTTTCCTAGGATGGAACATTTATAGCTTCCGTTTTTGAAAACTGTACGGAAAAGGTTTAAAACTGTAATGAAAAGTTTATCAACCGGGAGGGGGGGGGGGCAGCAGCTCATTCGTCATCCCTATACGTACATTTTGAAGATGCCACCAACTTTGACATAGCTATACAGCCGCTTCCAGTACAGTTAATTTCTTGCAGCGTTGCGGCAGTTATTTCTAACGGACGAGCCAACCTTGGGCTCATCTTGTGCCACTGAGTCAGTGATCGCTCCACTTGACTCGCCCTTGGATGACATTGGATGAATGAATAAGTAGCCACTGCAAAACAACGGCTCAAGGAGCTACTTCGCTCAAGACCCCAAGCTTATCCATCATGCACGTGTGAAGTAACGCTACCTTCAGCAGATGAGCATACATTATACGTTGTCCACATATCTAACCGATGTCTGCATCTGGCATGCTTCCCTGTTACGTGGAAGAGCTGTAAATTACGCCTACAGTCAAAAATACACATCATGATAACATTTTCCCCTTTTCAAATCGTTTTTTAAAAAATAGAATACCACTCCCTCGTGGTCCAGTATTGCTCTCCAAGGTGTTTCACGACCATTGATGATCAAATTATACGTAGTCCTTATTGTCGTGAAGAAAGAACGAATCTCCTGCCGTTTAGAGAGTTATTTCTTCGAACAAGATCGGAATTTGTCCTTTTCATTGCTTTCCCTCCGTAATCTTATCATTTCGTTCCTCTCAGGCTTATGTGAGCACTAACTTCCTCCGCTCCCATACTCAACTATTCGCGCCGAGGAAAAAAAGGCAATTTTATGTAAGGCCATCGTTAGCGTTGTAAGGCAATCCTGTTCAACGAGTGAGCCCCATTCAAGTTTTCTCCCCTCGAGCAACGAGAAGTTAACTTTCTTCATTATTGAATTTATTTGTAAAACGAGTGCTCTCGCCTATATAGTGGATAACGGGACTCGGCAGGCATACTAAAGTACTCTGTGGAAGTAGACGATTTAAAATTCGACGATCAAACCCTGTACGAAACTCTCGTATAAACTGAGATGAATAATTAATTTAATCACTCTTGCCGAGCCCCAACGGCACTTTCAGCTAAAATACATTAGATTCGTTGTAAATCCCGTTACAAGTAGTCCAATAATTGTCTCTTAAAGAATCTGTATTACTTTATGTATTCGTATCAAGCCTTTTTACACGATTAAGCTTTTTGTTCCCAATTACCCTGTGTCAAATCTAATAGTGATTTTGTAGAGATTATGGCAAGGTTTAGCTGCTATGTTTTTTTAATTTCCGCTGTGAAAAAAAGTGTACTCGTCTGAAAAGGGCTTTATGCTAATTCAAATAACCAATAATTTACCAATAAACAATTTGTGAACTAAATTATCGGGTCGCTGCAAACAGCACTATGGATTGCCAAACTCCCAAACAAATCGTCGGTTTTCTCAACTTTCCTGTGTAAAAAATACTGTAGACTTTGGTTTTTAACCGAATAGTAAAGAAAGAATAATTTTCTCCGGTCCCCTAACATAGAAATATGTATTTCTCTATATGTATTTTACTTCTAAAAGAATGTCGCTAAAAAGAGCCTCCCCCATCCACTTCGTGTTTTCGAATCTTCTTTTCGATTATAAATCTTGAATATCTTGTCAGTGACCATCCTTAAATAAATCATCTATTATTGATAGTTCGGGTTCGGGTTAAAAATGAGTAAAATGGTGGGTATCTAAAAACACTAACGCGAGTAATCATGAAACGGCATTTTGGCTCGCACTCTACACAAACCTTTCACATTTCAAGATCCTTCACCCTCCCGCCATACGAGAAATTATTTCATAACTGCGGTGGCGAATCTTATTCACTTTTATTATTGGCTTAATTTTATTCTATTTTTATTTTTGTTCGACTTGGTTTATTTAGCTTTATTTGGTTACTTCAGTTAACCACCTTTGCAGGTTTGAGCCTTTCTGTCGGTCTAGTACCAACCTAAACCTTTTTCATCGTTCATTCCTATCAGAAGCAGTTGGCGTCCCTGTTTCTTCGCGCCATTCCTCTTCTTTTTAAACATCGATGTGTGTAAGAAGTACAGCCCGTCAAGTTAAACGTGGACCTCGCCCTCCTGTAATCAGCCCCTCTAGCAATTTTTCCTTACCCCCTCCATGGAACTTCGGCTTGATAATAACACTTATCTTTGGTAAACAATGGAACAATCAATTCGGTAGGGAAATTAGATGGAGGAGAAGTTGCAACTAATCGAATGAGAGTGCGCTGGCCGCGGGTTCATGTTCTTCTTGACGAGCTATAGCTCTGGTGACCACTAAGCATTTAGAGCAATGCACGGCTTCCAGAGCCTGCCCATTCGGAGCAATGAGCCACTTGCACATTTTTTTGAAACAGTTTTTCCTTAAAGGTAATAAAAATAGAAAAGGGTTGGCGCATTTTTTTCCAATATCAACGAAAATTTAAATTGATATGAATTTTCAAAGTAGGGAATTTTATGAGCCAGCTAAAAACACCCCGCGCCATGTTGATTTCATATCCGAGTGTGATGACGTCACTTAGTTCGAACCATATTCGACAAATAACATTAACACAGTGAAAATTGCTTTATTATTAAATTTTATTGCGATTTTTCGAGAAAGAAAATATTAAAAATTTGATTAAATATTAAAATATTCAGAATTATTATAAATTATAATAAATATTCGAATACACATTTGAACGAGCCTCACTTGCTCTAGCGTAACTCGCGGATGCTTGTTTTAGCGGCGAAAGATTCTCAAAAATGTAATGAATAAAATAAAAAATAACTCCACATGTTTGAGTTTCCAGCAGATCGTTTACGATATCTTTCCTTTTCAACTTCTCCAGAACAGATGAAGTTCATGTCTTCTTGTTGCCTAAAAAGTAAGGAAATAATTTGTACGCCCTGTTCTTCGCAAACGCTTCCAAATTTACAAGAGTAAGAATATAGGTGTGTTCCATTGTTTTGTACTTCCATGTTTCCTACAGGAATGGAAGTATGGTGATCGTGAAAAAAATCGAATCCGAGCTGACTTATCATTCTTGATGTACAACCTCAGAAAAGTTGAAAAAGTGGTTTTCGGCATGCCGTCGGTCTGTCGGTCTTTAGTGAAGGAAAAGTGCAGCATTGACAGATGTTTTCATTTATTATTTTCAGAAATTTCAATGAAATGCTTTTCGTGCTACACTTTTCCTGCAATGGAAAACGCCTATTAGTCCATTAGAATAGTTTGTAGGGCTTGATTTATGGAGGTACTCAGACAAGTTGTACGGTGAATAAGAGTTTTTTCCTCTCTACTGTTTTACTTACTTTTTGAAAGAGCAGGGATGCTTATTATGTAGTACTATCTATAATCTATTGGTGCTTCCACGATGCTTACCCGTCAGTCGAGATCGTTGGTACTCAAATCGAGAGGGCACAACTCCCGGCTTCGCGTATGCGAATCCTCGAAGTAGGTGAAAACGTCCTCAGCAAGTTCTCAACGTCATTTTCGAGCTGAAAAATGTTTCAATGACTTATAAGAATCAAGAAACGGAGCAATGTTATCCTGACTTCATCCTTCGCATTCAGAAAGGAAGAGCCAGAAAACAAGAAGAAACAAGCTAATGAAGCCACTGAAGGCTTCCGACCTCTATGATTATATAATAATTGAATTTACTCACGTCAAAGTAGTCTTCACATCAGAAGAACCTTGTAGATTGATAGAACCGGACCATGTTGTTCTCGCCTGCATGCTTTGAACCACTTCGGCGGAGCTGTGTTATTCATAGGCACCGTTATATAGTTTTTCCGGAGTTTTTAAAGTGCGCTCTTGCATTGAGGCACGAAGAAGTATTTTTACATATTTTATTACTCCTCAAAGCAAATGAATAAAAGTAATAGTAAATGAGTATGATAGGACTTAGAACAGCAATCGTAAAATGATAACTATAAGGCAAAAAGAAGGAAATGATAAGTTGATAAGAGAAAATAAGTATACCTATTCTACGGAGCCCAAGACAGACTATTTAATTCCAGGGCCAAAAGTCACGATCGTTCATCTCAGGCTCACGATCCTCGTCTACCAAGTCCGTCGAGACCCAAACCAACATGCGATCGTTGTTATAGAGGGCATTTACCATCCGATTTCCCTGCTCGTCGGTGGTCTTGTTTTTGTTGCCTTCAGTCTGGCCATACAGCGAGATATTGTCCGCAGGAGCGGGGTCAGTCGTCGCGCGTCGGATATGTTACGAATACGGACGAGGTCGTCCCCTCAGTTAAAGAAAATTCAATTCAAAATAACAATAATATTAAGTCTTCGATGTGTCTAAATTTTTTTTGACAGCAAAAGTCTTTCTTTCGTAGTCGATACTGGTAGTTCCGTAAGTCTTATAAGTCGAGATAATGTTTGTGTCTTTGTTTGTCAACTTCCCATTGTCTAAGTTTGAAGGAGGTCTTGTTACAGCAAATAATGAGCGCCTAGACGTAAATGGTACAATACAGGTATCAGGTAGAATTGGTTCAGGACCAGTCACACTTTTTCTTAGTCTTTCTCTTTCTCCGCCTGCCCTCTTAGGCCGAGACACTCTCTGTCTCTTCTTCCAGATTGGAAAACTCATGTGTCCAATATCCTGTCCAGTCCGTCATTCAAGTATCATTTGCGTCCAGTTCTATCCATTGCTGAAACCCTGCCCCTCGATGCTTGAAACGGAAATTTCCAAAGGCTGTAAATTCCAAACCCATACTGTAAATTATCAAGTGCACATAAATCTGAGGCGTATAACGTCCCTACGCGCTCAGAGACGACGTGCTAAAAGAATTACAACGTTTGGAGAATAATAACACCGTAGAGTTCGTGGATTCTAGTGAATGGGCGTCGCCTATTGTCGTAGTTCCCAAGTAATCTGGTGGTGTCCATAAGCAAATTATGGTTTGCGTTCATAATAAAAAAAAATATTTTCACGGGTCTGGCTCGCTGAAATAGAAATTTCGCGGGGTTTTGTTGCTGAAACCCCAATTTATTTGGCTTGGCTATCTTAAAAGCCAATTTTACGGATTTTTCTCTCTAAAAACCAAATTGCACGGATATTGCACACTAATAGCGTTTCCTATTTGCATAAAATTCTGCAACGGGGCGATTCATTTCCACCCATGTTCTCCACCAGCGTGAGATTTAGTTCGGAGGGGACGGACGGGTGAAAATGGACTGCCCAAATGCTGAATTAAAATGCAAAATAAATACGCGGATTTTGGTAGCTGAAACCCTAGTTCCATATGGACCTCATTTAAAAACCAATTTCGCGGATTCTGCACACTAAAAAAAAAAAACACACATTTTCGCGGGTCTGTCTCGCTTAAGAATTAATTTCTCGGGGTTAGCTCATTTAAAAACAAAGTTCGCTGATGTCAAGACTATCATGTCTGCCACTTAAAAACCAATTTCTCGGACTTCGCAATCTAAAAACCTAAGTTTCGCGGCATCTGGTCACTAAAAAACCATTCACAGAAGCTCACCGATGATAACATTCTCGTCGGTTCAAGTACCTAAATCAAATCTGACAGTGTATTTGGCATCTTCCCCATTGAAGCTGGCTACCCCTAAATCAAGAGCTGTATACATATACATTCAAGAGTTACTGGGTCTATGACCAGCTAGATCCAAAATTGAGCCTATGTGTGAAATAACAAGTATTTTCGAGACATCCTTCGTCCAGACAGGGTACAGTGAACGGCTAACGGCGAACATTAATTTCAGGAATCGAGACATGTTAAAACGTACAAGAAGTATGTTTGAGGGGAGGGGGTTGTAAATTTGTTCCTCTAACGTCTAGCCAATTACATAAAATGTCTACGTGTATTATTCAGGAATTCAGAATGAATATTAAACCAAAAAAAAGAAGATAGAGTTTGGATGTCTTGAAAAGATCGAACGTCATCAGGGGAAAAGATGACCTGAGAGAGTCTCCCTACGTACTGAAATTTTGTAAGTGAAAACGACCGATTGGATAAACAATCACAAACTTATCTGTACTACGAAACAAAGTGTTTCCTAACCAATGTCCAATAAACCTCGCATCCCTACAACAGGTTTAATCATCCATCTGGAGATAATTCCTTCGGAAACACACTCAGGGTCTTCATTAAAGAGACCTCCTTGAAGTGCTTCGGAACAGGTCTCTCTTTAAATTTCTCATAGTTGTTTCGACTTCTAAAGGAGGAATAGAAAAGTCGACTCACGACTATGGCTAACTTTTATACGCATGGCACTGTGCAGAAATAGAGTACAATATAGGCAGTATCAAACCACAGCACTATGGAACACTTTGAAATTTTCGACTTTTTAACAGTATTTTTATTTAATTGATATTTGGGATGTACGGCCTGAAATCGTCTGACCATAGTTTTCATCCTCTTGGGTCCTCAAGACCGAATGCCGATTGTCGATTATTGATTGATCAAGGTAACGTTAACCGGAGGACAAGACTTAAATTATTTACAACTTTACAAACCCACGTGAAACTCGTACCACCCCGCTCTAGTATTTCATGCAACACGAACTAGTTAAATAGACCTGCATCAAAAAGAATGATCTACGACTAGGACCGTAAAAAACCAAACGGTAATTGAAGCGAAGCTTCAGAGCCTTTTTGAGTTTTTACAGAGAAAGAAAATCAATACCCCAAGCTCTGAATTAACAATGCATGCCGTTTACTCGAATGACCATTAAAAGGAAATAAAGGGCCTAAGTATGAAGGAAAAATTTATAGTATAATAATAATTCAGTCATTTAAAAGATGAATACAACTATAAGAAACAAACAAAAAAAAGTCTTATAGCGCAGCGGAGTGGATTTTTTGTGTTAAGTATTTGTTTAGCTCCCGGGAAAAACTGGCATTATTTAGAAAAACATCTTTTGTGTACCTAACTAGTGACAATATCTCACGGACAATGTCTCTCGGATCATCCCCATGCAGGGACTCACGTTCAGATCATTTTCTTGGCGTAATGTTCTAGTCGCTCAGATAAATTAACGTTTTTAGGTAAAAACTTTTAAACCTAATTATAAAATTAGGGTTATCACATATTACATTATGAAAATGTTACGCCCTCCGGACGTTCTACATTTCCTTGATATTTTTAAGTGTGCGTAGATTGGGGCGTGGTCTAACCACCCTTTCTTTACGGCCCCTATAATATGCCTTGGGGCTTTTTATACGTTCTTTCCTAGAAGCAAAAAAGCTCCTCATATCATCAAGCTATAACTACCTTTCGTTCTGTCGAAAGCCGACCATTTTCTTTTCATACATAAACATTCTCTCGCCCCGTTTCTACTATAGAGTGACTTCCCTGACGGTGGGATGATAGGGGTGAGCTTTTTGGCTTACAACTACGGAGGCACTTTTAGCTCTAACATGAGTAAACTTCTGAGAGATCGGAGAGGATCTAGTGTGTGGAGGTAGAGGCGTTGAGGCTGGGGCGAGAGAGATGAAGAGAGGAAACCTCGTTACGCAATTAATAATTTATCGTTAGAGGGAAACCTGCGGGCTTAGCTTTAACTCTTGACAGCAGGTAAAGTGAAGTTTGTCGTGTATCAAGTCATAAATTTTCTAGAGTGGAAGCTTTCTTATTAAATTGATTAACTGTCCCTTGGGAAAGAGAAGGTGGTGGAAATGGCGAAAAAGAGCCGCGTTAATCCACTCAGCAAGGGGCCTGGGCAATTACATTTAGCAGGACTTCTATGTGAAAACGAGTGGGCTTTAAAGGAGGAACACACAGATAGGTGGATGTTTTTTTGGTCCTCAGGTTATCAAGAATAACTATTTTTTGCTCGAATTTTAATTAAAAACGGCTACAAGAAGAGTACAGGGGTATGTAGTGCGAGGGAAGGGTGTCGTGTCTTCCTTTTCTTTTGGCAATCTGATTAGATCTTTGCCTTTTATTTTCCCCCTTTTCATCATATTAATTCCTTTCAAAGCTTTCAGTCTTGGTTTTTTGAGCTTCTCCAGGATTCATTTAATTTCTTCAAGAGCCTTATTTATTTAAATAAACTGACAGAGACTGAGCTCCCCAGAACCTCCCTCTTCCACCTAGGTGTACCCATTCTATGAAATTTCAAAATAATGGAACTGCTTTGTTATTTTCCGTACAGACGTATTTTTAGCTGCCCATTAATTTTTAATGATGCCATCGACCGTTTTCCGTTTTAGATGGTTCCGGTACATCACTTGGCTTTATAACCAAAAAGCCGAGAACCACTTATTCACTGAGGCAATAGTGAGGTTGTTGAATAACACGCAGTCACGTAGTAAAAATTAAGGTGAGAATATATCCCCCAAAGAACCGCTGCTAATCACACCTACCTAACAGACAGTTATTGACACCAACCGTCTGATATAATATGTAGTGATAACCTGGCAGCGTAACCTCTGACGTCATTCCGAAGATATTTTACGCACCATTGCATTCGAATTCTATAATGCACCGGTGAAACAAATATGCGTTAAACTTTTAATTAACGTACACTTACAACTGTTGTGATACAAAATTCCAGAAAAGGATTTTGTTTGTTTACGTTCACATTGCCCGGACGTGGCGTGGAACACGTGGGATGATGCTTATCAGAGCCATGTGAACGTAAACAAATAAAAGCATTTTCTAGAATTTTTTTATCACACATGGGACAGCGTGTTCCCACGTCAAGTCCATAGTCTGAATCGACCTTTAGGGGCGTATTCAGAAACCAACCTTAACTTTTACATATTTTTTAAGCGCTTCAAAACAGATGACACATTTGTATAAACCATCACATTTTTCAACTCAACAAAGGCTCCATAAAGGTGGGATTCTGAATACGGCCTTTAATATGCTATAACCACGTGAAAACTGTTAATATTCGGGTTGTCATGTACTAATAAAGTGATGATGGAAGTTTTCAAATATACGGGTATATTTATAGTTATAGGATAATGAATAGGCCCACTTTTTCAAAAATTATTGACCCCCCCCCCCTGATCAGTTCATGCACCAACCGTGTACTCATGCCAGGGCCGTTCGTGGGGTGACTCGTCGTGGGGCCCCTCGGCGAGATCTAGCTCAGGACTTGACATCCAAAAAACGGCTAAATACAGACTGTTCGTGCCCCAAAATGGTAAAACTTGTGATTTTCGTCCTGGAAATGCCCGAAAATATCGTAATTCCTGCCCTGAAAATTGCAAAATCAACTATTCGCACCCTATAAATGACAAAACTGGATCTGTGCGCAGTGGCGGACTGTCCCGCGAGGGGTGAGTGTCTAAAAACTCCCCGCGCCCGTTGAGCGTGGCGCCCCTGTCAGACCATCGTTATATATTTTTATAACGGATTAAAAACGAATACCTGTCTGTTTTTAGAATTGACAAAATCGAGTTTCAGAAAAAAGACTCTGTCCCTTCTCCCCTACGTGGCAGAGGCGTAGAGTTTAGGTTTCGGTTTTAGAGGGGGGCGGTGACCTAAATTCGTTGGGCATAGATAAGAAGGGGGCGTCTGTCAAAGATCCCGTTTCACATGAATAAGACAAATTCACCTTCAAAGGACAAAAAACTTGATATTTTGATCCAAAAGTATGCTTTCACGGCAGAAATAACAAATTTTCGTTGGGATCGCTCCCCCTTAACTACTAATTATTTTACTCCTCCCTAGAATTTACTGACTGTTCAAGAATAAATCTGGAAACTCAGCCCCTACAATTTGATCGGTGTTACTATCGTGTACGTCAGCCCAAAAACCGCAATGTTGACTCCATAACTGACGCTTTAAAATTTGTATCTGGCATCACTGGCGCTATTAGACACTCTTATTCTTATACATACCGGAAAGCGTTAAATCTGGGAAACTGAGCCCCTGAAACTAATTATTTGGCTATAAAAGCAGACATTTTATGCCCAGAAACTACTATTGGACCGCCCCCTGTCGATTTATTGTTATTTGGTTAAAAACAGGTGGTTTTGCAGTGCTTAAACTGGCTATTTGGCCCTATAACCGTTCTATTATGCCCAAAAATGTATCAATTTAGCCAAAGATTCTTACTTTTGACTGAAAAACGAGAAGGAATTCAGCCTAAAAACTTACTACTTTTAGTGTATACTTTTAAGAAAAGTCCGGTTTCCCCCGAAATCACCCAAATCGCCTTTAAGGAACCGTTTATTCTCTCAGCTAAGATACCTCTCACACGAGCGAATAGGCACTTAGGCGGCTGAAATTGCGAAAGCGTACTTAAATGCTGTTCTTGAGGCAATTACGCGGTACGAAGGCTGGAAAGTGCGAAGATATTCGTCGCTAAAACTGCGAGAGGAGAAAATAAAAACACGCTAATTCGCAGCTTCCATACCAAAATTGTGGAAAAATATTAGTTGGATCGAGGAGGACAGAGCCATTTTATAGCTAAATTGTTTAAAAACGCCATAACATACTGTTCTTGAACCAAGTCCGCGTCTAGAATTGAGGTAAATCGCTAATACGCAAATACAAGTGAGAATACGCATTAATTCGCGTTTAAAATAAAATAAAAAAAACGCTCGATTACGGCTAAAATTGAGAAATATCGCCAACTCACTTAATTGAGGAAAACACTGATTCACAGCTGAAATTGGAAGAATCGCTGATTACAGACAGAAATTAGAAGAAAAAACACTAATGGGCATATTCAGAGACATTATAAACTTGAAGCCGCCTTGAAGTGCTTCAAAACCTGGTGATGCATTTTATAGCGTTCCCCACTTGCACAAAAGTCTGCATTTGGGCAGTTCATTTCCACCCGTCTTCACTGAATTAAATCATATGTTAGTGGAGAAGACGGGTGGAAATGAATAGCTCCGTTGCAGAATTTTGTGCGGGGGAACGCTATTAATAAACCGTATGATCTTCGCACAACTCAAGTTAAAGAGTTAAGGCTCCGATAAGAAAGGTCTCTGAATACGGCCATAATTCACGGTTAAAATGGAGAAGAGCGCTAATTCGCGGGTAGACGAGACTTGAGTGGTCTCGGTCTCGCTCATGAGGAGTTGGTCTCGGTCTCGATTATGAAAAGTCGGTCTCGGTTTCGAAAGTCTCGGTCTCGTCTCGAAAAGTAAAAGGCGCGAATTCAAAGTATGTGTGATATTAGTGACGAGTGATCCCAAGGTGACTAAACTTTCTATAGGTGCCGCAGATCTTCGGCCATTACTGTCCTTCACCTACGTCATGAGCAGTCCCAACCGCCTTTGCGCTGGACCCAGTACATTATTAATTGTTATTGGGCTGTGATTTTTGAGCATTCTTATACTTCAATTTCAAAATTAACTTGCTCTGCTGCTCTAGGGTAAGCAATCGGGAGTAAAGGACTGCTGGTGACGTCAGTCCCCACCCCTCCCGCCTGATGGACAGGGGGAAATTTAGCCTGTCTGACAGGTTCGTATAATCGTAGAGAATTGCCAAAGCGTGTCCCAAACCAAACTGGTACACGATACAATCAATAGCGATGTAGAGAGTCTAATTTGGTTACCATCAACCGAAAGCAGCAGTCAAAGGTCGCATTCCGCAGGAAGTGATATATTGTTCACGTTTTTCCGGAAGTTAAAACGATGACGTAAACCTAAAGGTTTGGTGCAAAGGAGTCAAGTGGACGTTCACGAAAAAAAAAAATAAGCATAACAGAGTGAAGGTTGAATCTTTGGAAGTTTTACTAACGAATAAAAATGTACTCTCATTTTCCCACGGAAACAGTCCTCGTGGGAGAAGAATAAGGAATGAACCAAGAGGAAAAAGCTGTTGGGGAAAAGGAATGTCAAGAATTGGCCTCCTTGAGGAAAGTGGATACTTAGGAGTGAGCGAGACAAAAACGAAGTTTTGAGATGAGTTCAATGCGAGCGCATTGTGAATTCTTAACAAAAACGTGTAATTCTTTAAACAGAATTTGGAGTTGGGCTGGCCTCTTGGGGATGGCATAAATGAATAAAAAGCCGAAACTATAATGAGGCTCGCTACGTGAATCAGCCATCACGAGAAGAAAAGTGCGGGTCGTGGAGGCGTCCTTTGTTCGGAAGAGAGGGCACTCGTAGTGTACATATTTTGTCAAGCTGGTATTTGGTGTGAGTGGCAGGGCAAAGCTACGCTCTTTGATCCATTTTTATTCCGTTTCATGTATACTCGAAATGCTGTCTTCTTCCCCCTCAGTCACTTTCATTAGAGGGACTTTTTCCTCCAGCTTGTCTATTGTCGCTATATTTCCACTTTTTTAGTAGTTTATGCCATTGCTCACGTTCAAGAGGAGAAATACTGTTTATTATTAAAACCTATAGGTATTCAGGCAAACGAGTACCCACATTCTATAAATCAAAACTTTTTGGAATCGCCCCTTCCTCTTTACCCTTTTCATTTTGAGGAATACAATTTATTCGGCATCCATACGAAGCTCCTCTTGCGCGTGCTGTTTATACATCCTAACGCGGTCCTTCCAGCTTCTTTGAAAATATATTTTTAACCATAAATTTCTTTATGAAAACGAGCCAGTTAACGCCAAATTTACCTTGTCGTAAGAAGGTGATCAAGAATAGTAATTCCAATTTGTTGATCATTGCCACTTTTTTTATTTAAAAAAACAAAACAAAAAACAGAAAAACCACTCGATGTTACGCGAATGCCAATATTTTATCAAAAGAATCAAAAATAGCAATTTTCACATAGCAATATTATTGTTTCGGAGGACTCTTCTTATTTTCACCACAGCCATTAACTGAGTAGCGTCTAGAAATCAACTGCCCTCGTAGTCTCGCACAGCCTCACCACCCCTCTTAGCCGAACGTACACCAACACAACTTACCGGGAACGAAGTGACGCGAAGGGGGTTTCAACCCTCTTCGATGTTCCATGCTCTCCACTCAGACATCCCACTTATCACCACCGGTAAAAAGTGCACTCAGAAAAAAAAGAAAAAGTTTTCTTTCTTCAGTTAGCTTAATAAATTCTCCCTCACCCTGGCCATCTCCACTTCACAGCCTCATTGGGAAAACATCAGATGACATTGCAGAATGAAAAGTGTTCTATTTTAACCTCGAATGGATTAGGTTGCTTCTCTGTGAAACTCAGGGACAGCGCACAGTTTTACGTTTCTCATTTAATATGTTAGGAAGGACTTGTTTTTATGATAACTTTCTGCGAAACAACATTTTCTAAAAGGCACTGTAATTCAACACAAAACCCAAGTACATTAAGAGTCTCAAGCGCGTCAACTCGAGAGATCTCACTCTCTCACCTCGGCACCCTACCACAACTTCATCCTTCCGTCCTATGCAAACTTTATCGCCAGCCTTTCAAGTCCCTCAATTTTCTTCTCTTGTTAACCGAGATATATATAAGTTTGCTCCCACCCTTAAACACCGCTCCCTTCATGTTCCAAAGCGCAAGCCTCCTCTCTTCATCTGTAAAGAGAAAGGAAACTTGCCTTAACATTTTCCCATCCCAATTCCAGGTTTCTAATCCCCTCTCTAGGGCAGGTACTTGAGTCACGACATCAATGTGAGAATATCACTAAACGTCTTATACCGTCTGTTTTGGTTTCTGGACTTGTAATCAGAGGCCCGTCTTTGTAAATGGTCAAAGTTATTGCGGTTTCTCCTAACCATCGTCCTTACAAGAGTGAATGACAAGTCCCGCCCTGTCTTCCTTAAAAGGGACCTTCTAATCACGTTTTAGAGAACTTGAAGCGAGGGTTTGTTTCCAGTGAGTGAAGAGCGATGTAGTTTAATGATGGGAAATGAAGTGGGTGCGGGGATGAGGGAAAATCCCATTACAGGATGGAAGATGCGGTGAGGCGAAATTCAAAAGGGACAAGTGTTTTCACATTTGCCAGCCCCCCCCCCCTCACCGTCATGTAAAACGGCAACAATTCGCTGACACAATTGCGAGAATGTCCAACATAGAATTTGACTTACTAAACAAAAATATCTCTCTCTCCCTTCTCTCCCTTCGTGTTAAGCATTTTAAGTAAATATTATTATGTGAGAAGAACCCCTCTTTCATTGTAACATTTCTTCCTGAGTTGTTTAACGTTCTTGGGAACTTTTTAAATATTTTCAGGGACGTGAAATCCAATGAGTGACAAAAAAAAAAAAAAAAAAAGTTGAGTTTTACTCAAATATTGAATTGGTCTCCCTGGTCCTCCCCTTCGTCGGGTTCACAACTCTATTTAACTGGTCGGAGCCAAGTTTGAGAGACTTAAAATGTAATCTCGCAGAACTCGGAAGTAATTCAGCGTAGTTCTACTTTTCAGGACTTCCTTGAAAATCGTAACAGGAAGCACAGGAGGGAAAAAAGAAGAAGGGAAAAATAAAGGGCTTGCTGGAATAAGCGAAAAGTTCTTTCATTGTATTTCCCTTTTTTTTATTTTATTCAAAACATGCACTTGATATTCTAAATTACTGCTCTAGGCGTTGATTATTAATGGAACTTTTGAAGTTCCCGTAAGAAAAAAATCAAGTCTTCGCAGACGCCCTTACTCCCAAGGATGATATGACCTTGATAGGGAAAGGGTTGGCTAATAGCATATATTATATGCGAATGCTTTAGACTGCCTCTACTCTGATGGACTATCGAACGGTTTGTAGCTTTTTGACCGATCGCTTGTTCACTCCCACCCAAAAATATTGATTCAACAACAAAAAATCGTCCACGATACACTATACCAGCGCCGGCCAACGTTTTTTGATCGTTGGCAATTAACAAGGTGGTAAAAGCTTCATGCAAAAGTCCATGGTCAAAATCAAAATCACTGGTTTCACTGGGTTATGGCAAGTCTGGCAGTTATGGCAAGTCTGGCAGTTATGCCAAAGGGCCCTCACCCACTACACCGCAACATGACATAGTTCTCAGTTATAACAGAAAACGTGAAATGTTTGGAAAATTCCTGTGTTGGATTTGTATGTATATTAATATGTTTGTATTATACGTGACTTCCAGCGCTTTCAAGGGCCGTAACGAGTGATTTTCTGTAAGATGCTAAATCACCTCGCCTCTCCACACAAAGACGACTGAGACCAGTCGGCGTACTAAGGAATGTAGCATAATTACACTGCAGTTAGACGTCATCATTCGTTACCGCGGTGACGAAACGGCTAGTTCCTGAGTCATCTTCACCGCTCTCGGTTACGTCAATGGCGTGAGTTCGCAGATGTCACCTCTTAAAACACTAATTCCCCGGGTTTTGACCCTGTAACCTTGTAAAATCTAAACTTAAGCTTTGCGGATCAGGCGCTCAAAGAAACGAAGTTTATTGATTTAATTTTGCTCACTTAAAATGCCAATTTCGCAGGATTGATACCCTAAAAAGGTGATTTCGCAGGAACTGCCCATTGAGAAGTACAATTTCACTGGATGGACTCAATAAAAAAACAAAACAATTTCACAGGTTTTAGCCTTTTGGCCCATCAAAAAGCAATGTTGGGCTCTTTCCAAGTCCAAATTTTGTTGAGTTTGGTCTTTCAGAGCCCAGTTTCGCAAAAAAATCGGGGATCTGGCACTGTCAGAATTCGAGGGTTTTGGCATCTTCAAAACCAAACTTTTTTCAGTTGGCTCATTTGAGACCTTTCATGCTGCCATTCAAGAGAGATGAATAGAGAGAGAGAGAGAGAGTTTATCTGCATGTGGTTGTCAATTACACTCCTTGAAACTGAATCAAATCAGTTGAAGCTCTAAAACTGGCTCGCCCTCTGAATAAAAACAACAATAGAATAATTAATAAATTAATTAAGCTGATGTTATCCGGACGACGATGGAAGGGCATAGCCCAACACGCGGAATGTCCTATCTTGGCTGATAAGACCCATTTTCCAGTGCACTGATGTGATTTGGAAGCAATATTCAGTCTCCTTCCGCGTTCGCTGCAATTTTTATTTTGACAGAGAGTTGTTTGGAGAAACAAGGGACCTGGGTGGGGTTCGGCTTAGCTTACCCCTCGTAGTACGACTCCCAAAGGCGTCTCCGTGGCGCAATTGGCAGCGTGCTGGACTGGTAATCCAGAGGTTGCGGTTTCAGATCCCGACGGAGAGCCATTTTTTCTCGAAACTCGAATCGTGTTGGGCTATGCCCTTCCATCGTCGTCCGGATAACATCAGCTTAATTAATTTATTAATTAAAAATACCGGCGACAGAAATATTCATTATATCCATCTAACAATAGAATAAGTAATCTAAATTGACAAAAATTCAAATAAATAAAAATAAGTAAAGATCAAAAAATATTAAATTAATCAATAGAATCGAGATTATAATAAGAATAAATAAAGATAGGATTATAATTAAAGATTAGGATACAAATTCAAAACCCAGGAAAAGAGAAGAACAAAGAAAATCAATTTTTTAGCTAGTGAGTGCAAAGTTTTCCCCTAAAGGTTAGGTCACACAAGGATCTCATTTCATCCGGAACTGAGTTCCACGTCGGTGTCCCCATATCCGCATAAACCAGGCACCAATGTTCAATGAGTGGAATCACCAACGTTCCTTTCAAGTAAAATCACAACATAAACCAGTTGCTATGATCGGGAACTCCTCTCTATTTCTGGACAGCAGTCCTAGGGCGCTAAACACCTACCCTCGTACTTTTACAACCTGCCCCGCCCCTGATAAGTTACTGTTAAGTGTAACATCAAGGTAAGTTATTTCACGGTAGGTACTAAAGAACAACGCACCATGGCAGGACGGGAGAAAGACGGTTGACCAATTCAGAGGAATTCCACTAGCAGCACCTTGGACTTATCGACATTCACAGACAAGGACAAACCATCCAGACATGCATCCAGGGAGATCAAAATGATCAAACCCCTATTAAATTCTGATCAATATCATCCCTGCCCTCTGAAGGGGAAGCACGCAAAATTCCTTCAGATCATCAGCCAATATGAGCATAAACGAAGCACCAAAGATAAACATAGGACGCAAAGCGCCAAAAGCAACGGTCCAAGCACAGAACCTTGACGAACTTCCGAAGAATTCACACACACACCGGAGAGGCATCCTGTATGGGGACAAACTACGGACTGCATCAATCTACTCAAGTATTATGACTTAATAAATTGAAGAATCACTGACGTGGAAAATGCAAAATTGCCGAACCTCTTCAACAAAATGTTATTGTCGACCCGGTCAAACGCCTTACTCGAGTCCAGTAAGACCAAATCAAGATGTTACCCCTGCGTATAGGTCTTGGACAACCATTAGCAACGCAGTCTGACGACTATGACCGCCTCGGAACCCAGATTGGTATAGGCCCCATAAATTTCTGCTATCAAAGAACAGAACAAACAGGTGAACACTGCCCTCGTAGGAGAAATGACATTTAAAATAATAACAATTCACCGCTGGCCGTGGGTCACTGCGAACATAGTTAAACAGGAACAAGTGTACGAGGTTTTACAAACTAAAAGTAACCCATTCATTTACGATGTTGCGTGGAAATAAAACTTCTGAGATGGGAATCAACCAGTCGGTCCACGTGCACGGATCCAGTTTTTTTAACCATGGGTGGGGGAGTGGGACACGCAAAAGTTCCTCCGCGTTTTTTTTTTTTTTTTTTTTTTTTTTTTTTTTCATTTTACCAGTGCATGAGCACTATTTTTCAATTTTAGCCGCAAATCAGCGTTTTCCTTCAAGTCGAGGCGCTATATTGAACGCTATTTCTCAAGTCCACCGTGAACCAAGCCCTTTTTCTGAACTTTAGCCGTTAATTGTCGCCAATAACTGTGAATTAGCGCATTTTCACAATGTTGTGGCCTAGAATTTTCATCACAAAAACGCGAAAGAACACTTTTTCTCAATTTTAGCCGTGGATGAGCGCTATTTCCCAATTTGAGCCGTGAATTGGCGTTTTTATTCCATTTTATCAGGAAATGCGAGCCCCTTTTAAAACTTTTTGGCGTGACCGTCTCCTGTGAAAAGGTATCCTTAAACCGAATAAAAACGGACGATGCCTCCTGCCCAGGGTGGTGAAAGCACAAGGAGCAAGCAATGAGGAGAAGAAACATCGAGCCAAAACCATAAAATAAATCATTAAAGGGGGAACAGGATCAACAATAAGAGTGAGGAAAAAATCCCCTGAATGGTGTACAGTCTTCTCCAACAAAACATTTTAGTCCCAAACACCAAACAGGTGTATCATGATTATGCTTCAAGCAATAGAATGCCTCTATCATAACGATGGACAGGGCTATATAACAGCCACCATCTCAGTTTTTTGGTGACGTTTCTACAGGATGATTCCCTTTCATCATGCTAGCTCAATTTTCCAAAGCGTAAAGCCGACGAAATACTCAAAGTCGCTAACCAACTTGTGGTCAACAATAAAACAAAACTCAAAATAAGCTTTTTTTAATACTTCTTTTAACTTCTTTAATCTTCTTTCTGCAAAGAGTCGTTTAGTTGTTCTACTTTTTTATTATTCGTACGTCTGATATGCAACTTTGCTCTTTTTCCTTCATAAACGGTAGGCAACAGCCCGCATGTCACTGTATTGCGGTTTCTGTCGGTGTATCGCGAGAAGTCGGAGTATCCGATGAACTAGACAGTTCAAATGACTCACAATTCAGGTCCACCTGCATTATCGTTGATTACGGGAATGAAAAACTACTGAAGTTTCACGTTTGTCTTCCATTTTAACTTCTATTATCATCCCCACCCCTCTCAATCGCTTGAACTTTTCAATAAATCAGGCATGGCATCTACAAGGGCCCTGATGGTATTAATCCGGAATATTAGATAGAAAAATTGTCTAAATTCTGTGGCAAATTTGTCATTTAAAAGAAACCAGTTAATCATATTATGCAGTGCGGGTACGCACATTATTATTGCCCCAACCCCCTACCAATCGAGAACAGCCCACTGCGTATACGCAATACAGAGGTGAACTTGGCAAAGCGGACTGCAGCCGCTTCCTTCAATTGTTCGTTTGATTCTTTCAGTATTGATCCAACGAATAAATATTCAGTTACCAAAGAGAAGTTTATTTTTTCAAGATCGACAGAGCTTTATTTTTTTAACATGCAGGAGCATGAATGTCTCGCTTGTTTCTAAGCTATATTTCGTGTAACTCTTGGACGAAGAAGTTCGTTGTTTCATTAACCCTTTCCAGGGAATCACGGAAATGTACAAACTTGAATAATTATATATATAAAATGTATAAATTACAAGGAAAACGACGTGAGGAACTTGACACCTGCTTGCCTACTTCAAGGATTCACGTACAGCTCAGATTTTTGTATAAAATCGATGAAATCAGATAACTGACGACACTAAATCCGAAAATTCAATGTCTTATACAGTTGAAGAATCATCCTCTGTCCTCTGGATGGTGCGACCATAGTGATTAAAGAGAAAGACTCATATGGGCGTTAAGTCCGAATGACACATATAATACGTGTGATAAGGTAGACAGCTATTTTTTTTTAAGGCAATTAAGTGATGGAGAATGATAGAGAATTTATTCAGCAAAGTAACAAAAGCGTGTAAAACGCTAAATAATGAAGGTATTGGGTTGGCTTGAGAGGTTTGTTTGAAACTCGATGCCCAAATAGTCCTTAGGGCAGATGCTGGTGGTGAAGAGGAAGGGTGGGTGGGGTGACACAGAGAAGAGGGCTTCATTTTCCTTGGTGCAAAAGACTAGGACGGGATGGAAATACTCGTTAATACGTTTTGCATTTAAATGTGATAACGTTTTATCCCATGAGCTCTTGGAGTTACAAGACCAACAAAAATAATGTGAAAGCTGTGATATTATTGCGAGCCAGTTGAATTTCGCCCTATTTATTTCACTTAAAACTGTTTATTCAAACAGCATTGGCTGAGAATAATTATTGACCTTTCACAGTGACCCAGTTTCTGAAATGTTTCTTTTGCTTCATCGTATTTATTTTTTGCTATTGTTACTATTTTTTATGATACCTCATTCTCGCAACTCCACTTTCTCAAAGTAAACACAATTATAAGCACGTAGCGTGTACTCGGTTCCGGTGAATATCAAGAGCCCGCGGTTAAACCTAAATCGATAGTAAGCGACTCATGCAATGCAACAGAAGGGGGAAAAACAACGAAGCGTCAGCTGAATCACACATTCGGCTTGAGTCATCATCAAACGGTTGAAATCCCTCGCCCTCCAATTCTCTCTTTTACCATCCCCCTAAACTATACGTTCCCACTTGTTCAAAACTAATCCCCGTTATTGGTCTCTCCGTCCGCTATATCCTTATGCCGTTCTTTAATTGTTTTATTAATTTCCAAACTTTCGTGTTGTCAGGGGCATTGCAGAAAAAGTCCTGACTGACAGGGAAATAATGTGAGGGAGAGAAGAAAAAAAGTGTTTTCTAGAGGTGAATCAAAGGAGACGATAGAGAAGGAAGGATGTGTGTGAACGACACTTTGGAGGGAGGAAATGATGAAAGCCTTTTAAGCACTCATCACGTCAACGTCAAAAGAATTCACGGCATTCTGCTGAGATTATCGGGGCTGACAAGAGCTATACGTTAAGTCGAGGCGTGAAAAAAGAGCGAAAGAAAAGGCGGTCGATTTTTAATTTTTTTTAAAATTCCAAGGACACACTCGCATATATTTCCAGATGCAAAGTTGTTCACTATTATTATTATTTCAAACACACACCAGTCCCCCTATTCTGTAACTCTGAACGCGCGCGTAAGCGAAATAAACAAGGTGAATAATTGAAAATAATCAGCTGAGAAATTTTGCTTTGCTTTGATTAATGAGAAACTTGCATTATTAAAATAAAATTTAATTATTTGAGATTTAACCTTACTTACCCCCTCCTGTCAATTTCCTTCTTCCGTGATGGCTGACTATGAAAAGGCCGGCGGTCGTTCCGATTGGGAAACGCTCATGAGTCAACAAAATGGAAAAGAAAGTAAAAAATAAAGAAGAAGGAAGGAAAGAAAGAAAGAAAGAAAGAAAGAAAGAAAGAAAGAGAGAAAGAAAGAAAAGAAGTTTTTTTAATAATTAGATAACTTTATTGTAAAATTAAATTTACATTACAAGCGTATGAGCGTACGAGAAACAACTTGAGGGGCTAGCCCTCGCAGCGACATGTAGGCTACTGCCCAGTGCCCATTGGCAGCCCTGCTGGAAAGCTCTGTGAATGAGTTGCAGAATTTCACAACTGAAATCCTTATAATTGGTGACAACGATGGATAATAACCAAGAACCCACAGAAATCGGTCCATACGCAGTTCACTAATAAACGCAATCTTCCACGGCCATCTCTCCTCATGGGACAACCGCACGTTCCCTACCAACCAGTTGTAAGGTATCTTGGGCTACGACTAGACTTCAAGTTGATCTGGAATGATCACACCACTGCCGTAACCCATCGAGCCAGGCACAGGCTTCGACAACTTTACTCTCTGCTAAACGGAAGCTCACACCTACCATTGCGGTTGAAAAGGCTGATATACATTTATATGGACTTCTTTAATTCGACCTATATGGCTGCATGGCTGTCAGATATGGGGATCAGCCTCCTCTTCACAACTAAAAAGAGTGTAAACTTTTTGAAACCGCGTTCTCCGGCTAATATCAAATGCAGCTATCCACAGGGACCTACATATTGAGGAGGTAGAGCAAGTTATTAAAAACCAGTATAGGAAGCTCCACACAACCATGCTGAATCACGAAAATGAACTCCTAGTGCAACTCTCTAACAATCCTCCGTTGCCCAGACCGGAAAGACGGCTCAAGCGCAAACAGCCTACAGATTGAATAAATTAAATGAAAGTGATATCTTCCGGACGACGATGGAAGGGCATAGCCCAACACGATTCGAGTTTCGAGAAAAAATGGGCTTTCCGGCGCGTAACGAATGCAAGCTGACTGATATGATGAATTAATGCTGGACTAGAAGATGAAAATGTATTCACACAGTACCAGCAAATGGCACCAGTTCATTTTTTGGTGGAGGGAGACACACTCTGGAATGCTCACTGGCGACTCCCGGTGCAAGCCGACTGGCACGGCATTTTGTGACTGGACTGGCATGGGACTGGCGCCAGCAGCAGCAGATATTTACATGGGGCCAGTCAACTGGCGCCAGCTACTGGGTTACGGTCACTGGAGCGCTTACTGACATCGTGTAAACCAGCCTTTAGACAGATTTTTCCCCCGTCAGCCACTTTCAAAAATCCATCAGATCTGACGGAAAACCCGTTAAAATGGCAACGCTGCGTATGCGCCCTAGTGTAGAAAGCTCTTCTTTATTTTAAAGGCAAACTTGTGTGTTAATGATTTTTTTCACTCATATTCATGAGGTCCTTCTAAAAAGACAGTAGTTGTTCTAATGCAGTACCTTTTATGGCTCTTTTGAGGATCCTAAATACTATTAAAAACTATATCTAGGTACCATATAATACTAATACCCCCCCGCAGTCCCCAGTGGGTGGGGGTGGAGGAGTTAGAATACACCCATCGTATCCTCTGCGTGTCGTAAAAGGCGACTAAAAGAGGTGGGGAGGCGACCCCGTTAGCCTGGTAAGGCAACCGTCTAAGGGAGCACACCCCTACAGAAAAGCCGGGGGTCGGGCCTCGTTAACGACAGGCATCCCGAACCTCACTGGGCGACGTTTCGGCGTCGCACGGGCTTGGCGAACCCGGGGTCCTGCAACCTAGCTACAGGGTCGCATCCCAGCTCTGTACCTATCCCTAAAGGCCTCTGGCCTCCCTCCTCTATAACCCTTCTCCCTTCTTTCCCATCTATCCTCCTCTCCTTACTCCGAATCACCCCTGGATAGAAGCTGGATATGGACTTGGACTGGACCTTGATACTGGAATGGAAGTAGAGTTGAGAGACTCCCCAACCTGGCGGCAGGTATAAAACGCAAACTTAACTTACAATGGCTGAAGAAAACAAGCAAATAGCTGGACTGAACTTTGTTAACCCGGGTGGAAGTCAGGACCTCCCGGGCGACCCACTGGCAACTCCAATTGGAACAACTGGCGGTGAAGGGAGCAGAGATGAGTCGGTCCTCTCTGGCTCCCAGAGTCAAAAGACACCGAAATTACCACTTCGGTATGAGAGTTTGACAGAGCAAAATGTGAATGAACTTGCGGAGATAATGGGAAACAAGGATGTGAGCAACCATGAATTCGGACTATTAACGAGACACCCACGCCTTGTGAAGTCGATGGTTGCATTAAGGCGATCGATTAGTAGAGCGAGTAGCGTGGAGAGCATTTCGTCAGTGTCTCAAAAAGCCGAAAACAAGGTAGTTTCTCACTCCCAAACGGAATCTGAGGTAGAAAGGAAGAGGAAAAATGAAATTTCACTAGAACCCTTTCAGCCAGAAATGTCATTAACCTCTTCTCAAACAAAGAGGGCAAAGCGAAAATCGTCAGACAGCCCTAAAAGTCCTGTCCTAAGAACGGAAGCTGTAGCGAAAGATGGAAAGATCTTGGACCGCTTTGTGATTATAACGAAAACACAGGGATCTTTTAGTAGTGTTTCCCAATTTTTTATTACCAAGTGTCTAGATAGTGCTATCGGCAAAGTTAAAAGTGTCAGGAAAACAATGAATGGATCTCTTGTGGTAGAAGTATTGACACGAGAACAAGCCGAGAAACTGTAGACGATTACAGAGCTAGGAAATATGGATATAAAATGTAATGCACCGGATAAACTTAATTCTGTAAGAGGAGTGATATCGGCCAATGAACTGCGGTATGCAGAAGAGGTCGAAATAGTTGAATGTTTTGCTAAGTAGTGGTGCCAGAATTGTTAGGAAAAAGGTCGATGGAAAAGAAGCTAAAACAAGCACGGTGATACTCACTTTCAAGGGCAATGATTTACCGGATTATATTGAAGGAGGCTATATGAGATTTAGAGTCCGCCCCCACATTAATGCGCCTCTGCGCTGCTTTAACTGCCTTCGTTTCGGCCATTTGTCGATGAAGTGCCACAATGAGGGAGTGTGTGTAACTGCGGCAGGGGCAAACACGAGGGAAGCTGTGCTGTTCCACCGAGCTGTGTGAATAGTAAGGGACCTCACTCCAGTAGGGATGTAAACTGTCCCACTTACCAGCTGGAGCGAGAAATACAGAGAATTAGATGGCTCCCCGGCGGGATTTGAACCCGCAACCTCTGGATTACCAGTCCAGCACGCTGCCATTTGCGCCACGGAGACGCCTATGGGAGTCGTACTCCGAGGGATAAGCTAAGCCGAACCCCACCCAGGTCCATTGTTTCTTGAAACTCTAGGCGCTTCTCCTGATCGGTAAACCACGCCGAATTTTATCTTATCTAGATGTTGTTAGATGGATATACTGAATAAATCTGTCGCCGGTATTTTAATTAATAAATCACACCAACAATGGACCTGGGTGGGGTTCGGCTTAGCTTATCCCTCGGAGTACGACTCCCATAGGCGTCTCCGTGGCGCAAATGGCAGCGTGCTGGACTGGTAATCCAGAGGTTGCGGGTTCAAATCCCGCCGGGGAGCCATTTTTTCTCGAAACTCGAATCGTGTTGGGCTATGCCCTTCCATCGTCGTCCGGATAATATCAGTCTAATTAATTTATTAATTAAAATACCGGCGACAGATTTATTCAGGTGGTGGAAAAATGCAGCTACTTCAGAGCTAGGTTCCTGGCGAAAAGTGGCTCAGTTGTCAACGAATCAGTATCTTACACCACTAAAACTAAAGGACAAACTCCTGGAATTTCCACTAGGGGCTACAAAATTCTTCAGGAAATGAGATATAGAATGAGACAAGAGGCTGATATAGCCCAACACAAAAGTGATGTAGCCACTTCTCATAGTCGGACTTCACCTCCATCTTCAAGTCAAGCTCAATGGTCCGAGAATAATGTGGGGCTGAAGACACCAGAAGCTCCGTTTGTGGCTGAAATAGAGAAAATATTAGTTAACCCAGCTGCAAAAAAGAGGGTGGACTCTGCTATAAATTCGGATAATTTATACCTTCCTCCAGAGGACACCTCCTCTCTGACCAATGTGCCAAGCAGTAGCAAGAAAGCTGCATCAGACGATATACAAGATCCAGATGACAGACACTTCGCTGACAGCAATGGCAGTGATACAAGGGACTCCAATGCTGGTACTCACTCCCCCCTAACACATGTGCTGCCTGAAGGCGAATTAGCGCTGTGTAATAGCAATGATAGCCAGGGATCAGGCAAGCGCGGTAAATGTTGGGTCAAAGGGAGAAAGAGGGGTAGCTGGAAAGAGCAAAGGAAAAAAGGACGAAGGAAATGATAACGAATTATATTACTCAAGATAACAATTTTCTGCAATGGAATATGAGAGGTGTGCATAGTAAGATGGATGAATTACGATCACTGATTAAGAACTATGCGCCCATTCTGATGTGCATACAAGAAACTTTCACTATGAACATAGCGGGATACTCGCTGTTCCACAGGCTGGCACCTGTCGATCCCGGTGGGCGGAGGCATGGTGGTGTCGCTGAATATGTTTGCGAGGGCATTGGCACCACCCTGATACCTACCTCTTGACACGAGGCTGCAGGCAACCGCGTAAGGATAAAGGCACCTATGAGCCTGACAATTTGCTCCCTTTATTTACCGGATGCGAGATGGGATCCTTATGATCTGCGGAGTCTCCTACGGAGCCTTCCGCCCGCAGTGCTCGTGATGAGTGATACTAATGTGCACAATGTGGCCTGGGGTTCCCGTAGAACTACCACGGCTGGGAGCCTGTTGGAAGAGATAATGTGCGAGTTTAACCTTTGCATCCTAAACGACGGATCGCCTACTCATTTCACGGTCAGCTCAGGCACGTTTGATGCCATAGATCTAAGCATGATAAGTATTCCGATTGCCCATGGCTTCGAGTGGAGGGTGCTGGAAGAGTTACGTCACTCCGATCAATTCCCCATTCTAGTGCGACATAATACTAGACGGAGTGTGAATCAAACTCTAGATCGATGGACCTGGCCGATTGGGACAGGTACAGAGCCAGTCTTAACTTTGGGGCACTTTCTGGGGACGTGAGCTGCGATGTCGAAAACACTACCAATGTTATAATGAGGTCGGCAAAGCCAGCCATTCCACGAAGCATGAAGGAAATAGGTGGTACTGCAGTGCCATGGTGGACCCCCGAGATTTCAAGAACAAATCGCTTGAAAAAACAAAAGTTTAATCGCTTCAGAAGAAATCCTACAATGGAAAACCTGATAGAATTCAAGAAATACAGAGCTCTTGAGCGTCGCTTAAAGCGGCAAGAGAAGAAACAAGCCTGGGGGCACTATGTCTCCACAATTACCTCTGGGGAATCGTCCCGTTCGGTCTGGCGGAAGGTGCAGACTATAGGAGGAAAGAGGACCCCGTTGAACCCTGTAGTCCTTATTCAAAATGATTGCCAGTACAGTGAACCCGAACAAATTGCTGAATGCTTAGCGCAGCAATACGCTGATAGTTCATCCCTAGAAAGTTACCCTGCAGAGGTTAGGCTGGCTCCGCAGGATTCTGAGGTTGCTAATGATGAGATTTTCGTGCAGGATGTCCTCTCTGATTCCTATAATACTCCGTTTACAAGGCCAGAACTGAGGAGAGCCATAAAGGTTTTACCCAAAAATAAAGCAGCAGGGATTGATGAAGTTTTGAATGAGTTCCTAGCCAACCTATTAGTGGCAGGAGAAGCCCATGGTTCCATATTGGAGTTATTCAACATACTCTGGGCAAGAGGAGTATATCCAGATGCATGGAAAACGTCGGTTGTGATTCCGGTGAGGAAGCCTGGGAAAGACCCGCATGCAGCCAAAAGTTATCAGCCGATATCGTTGACCAGCGCCATCGGCAAACTGTACGAGAGATTGGTTAACTACAGGTTAATGACAATTATTGAGTACCGTAAGCTAATAAATCCATTTCAGACGGGTTTTCGTGCTGGGTACTCAACTTTGGATCAATTGATATACATTGAGAAAGTTATAAAGGATGCCTTTCTCAAGAGAAGCCGTGTGACCGCGGTGTTTTTTTTTTACGTACAGAGCGCTTATGACAAAATCTGGAGGCCTGCAATACTGCAGCAGCTGCGCGTATGGGGTCTGCGTGGAAACCTCTTCAATGTGATTACTAGTTTTTTGAGTAATCGGTACTTCCGTGTGCGAGTTGGAGCGTCACTCTCTGGCATTTACGGCCAGGGAATTGGAATACCGCAGGGCTCCGTTCTAAGCGTAACGCTGTTCTTGATTGGAATCTATGGGATAACAGAGAGACTCCCAGATCAAGTCTATAGATCCATGTATGCCGACGACTTGGCCATTTTTCTTACGCATTCCAATAATGACGATCCAACTACTACTATACAGAATAGTATTGACGATCTCGTGAGTGAGGCCGCCAAAAGAGGTTTGACGCTATCTCGGGAAAAAACTTCAGCACTACACTTTTGTAGATTGAGGTTGGGACACTCACCTCCCCGGTTGCTTCTTCAGAATGCAGAAATCCCTTACGTGAACGCACGCAAATTCCTGGGATTAACTTCGGACAGCGCCTTGAGATGGAAAAAACATGTACAGGACATAAACCGTGTTAAGAAGGATCTCAATACAATTCGAATAATTGCAAGTCACAGGTGGGGGGCGGAAACCAAATCGCTCTTGCGCATTTTTGATGCTCTTATAGGGTCAAAGATCGATTACGGATCTGGTATATATGGATCTGCCCGGCGTTCTTTATTATTATTATTATTATTATTATTATTTTTATTTTTTTTTTTTTTTTTTTTTTTTTTTTTTTAAGGCATCGATATTGGTGGTCATTAGCCTTAGGTTTCCTCATTTATTTCTAATGCTGTATTTTATCCTCCGGAGCCACACACAACCTAAGTTGGTGGAGCTAGTTGAGGATCCTTTTAGAAGGAGTACTCAAATCATGAGAACACTGCCCGAGCCGGATGACCCAAAATCAAATGTTGAAGAGCAGTTAATGCGGGACACAACGATGGCCCCACAAGGAACGATTTCTGTGGATGACCACAGACCACAGTGGAAATGTGAGCACCAACGACTTAATGTCGGTGATACACAAATCAGCTGAAGGTCAGCAGCGAGCCTCAAGATGATGGCGATGGGGGTGACGACGAGTCATAAAACCCAAAAGTAGGCGCTGGTAAAAATATCGACTCTCTCACCAGCACCTCTTCTGTAAAAATAAAGATGAACGACAGAAACGCGGATTGAGCCCCCTTCGCTCCCTCAGCGGACGCATGGCAAAGCGCCTTAAAGGGGACTTCACCCCCCGCCGAGAAATGACCCAGTCATTGCAGGCGACAGGCGACGTTGCGGTTGCAGCCGATGTTTCTGAAACGTCTAAGCAAGGTGAGGATACTGATAGGATACTGAGGATTCTCAAAAAAAAAAAAAAAATAGGAGAAAATGACGCCCAGAGAGAGGATTATTCAGTGGAACGTAAGAGGGCTAGCGAAAAACTTACGTGCAGCAGCTGACTAGTAGGCACGAGCCCCTAGCATTGGGTCTACAGGAAACAAAATTACGGTACAGCAAGATTTACAATATGTATAACGGGATATAAAGAATTCGTGAAAACGGTAGAGGTTGTTCAGGGTGGAAAAGCCCACGGTGGGGTGATGTATACGTTCGACAAGATATACCTGTAGAAAATGTGTCACTAACCACGCAGTTACAGGCTCAAGCGATCACAATTAAGGGACCGATCAGGGTCTCGCTCTGCTCAATCTACCTCCCGGATAATAATTGGTCTGAACAGCAAATGACTAGCCTCATGATCAGCTGCCGATCCCTTTCCTAGTGCTGGGTGATTTCAATTCACACAGCCCATGGTTGGGATGCAGAACGACAAATGGAAGCGGGAAAAAATAGAAAATGTAATATCGTTAAAAGACTTATTTAAGCGTTCAATTGTGCAGCATTGATGTGAAAATGTCGGAATTAGAAGAGTTTATTGGTTTCATAGAAACTGCAGAATTATCGGTACCAAGAAATATAATAAGGGGATCAGAAGACAAACCTTTTTTCGACTTGAGTGAGGAACAATTTCGAAAAAGGTATCGCTTCTTATACACTTATCAAAGCTAAATAAACGGTGGCGAACATTGTCCAGATGATTCTTGATGGCTCATCTGACCGACGAGGGCTACGATTTTCACCATTGCCGAAAACTCTTATATCGTTAAGGTTTTACGCCACGGGAAGTTCTCAGGTACATGCAACGATAGTGGATAAATATCAAAATGTGTCATTTTTCATCTATTTTGTGTTTCTTAAGCTTTCGGCCAGTAAGATTAGATGGGTAGTGGTTTATTCTGCCACACTGCCTCATTGGTACTGGTGCAAAATTATTCCGTAGTTCCATGGATATCTCCTGTATTATTCGTGATTTTGATTAGGATGTATCAAAGTTATAAGAATTCATCGAGAATCTCTTCCCACTTTTTCTTTTTTGCAGCGAGACTGACTGCGTCTGACTTTTTATTTTCGACAATATTCGCGTATTTTAAAATTGTCTCCTTCAAGAACGGCTTCTCCGCGACAGAAAAATTCATCTTTTTCTTTTCCGAATCTTTTACCTTAAAGGGCTGAAGGCTTTGTACAGAATGTTCACTCGTGCACGATCAGCTTGAGTAATTTCAAACTCGGAGAATGAGAACAGACCTCGGGAACCCACCAAACTGGCAAATTTTTGCCACCGTTGCATTCCCCCCCCCCCCTACACATTAGATTTTTAAAACTCACGGCTAACCTCTGTTCCGGCGCGCGTAAAAATTATGGAGGGAAATGAATCAAACTAAAACATCAATCAGATAAAACAGCTGTAAGTAGCTAAAAAAACTGTACAGTCACCTCGAAAAACACAATGTTCTTCTCATATCAGCTTAGGGGACCCTTAAGCTCAAGGGTCCCCTTAGGGGGCTCTCTGAATACAATTTCTTAAGGGATCGCTTAAGTGCACTTAAGAAAGGATACCCTCAGGGTTGCGTTAAGTGTGGTTTCTGAATACGGGCCTTAGTGTTACTAAATGACTGGACTAGTCCACTGGGGCTTCGAGTGCTACAGTTCTGTCTCTCAGTTCAAGCTGTCTGGCCTCACGCGTTTCGTGGGAAACGATTGACGAATCTATGGGTAGTGATCATTTCGCTATAAAAATTGACCTGAATGCCCCCAGACAATCCCTCGATGGAGGCAGGCGTTGGGAGACGCGGAAGGCAGATTGGAAAAAAAAAAAGCTAAATCTTTTAACCTGCCAATTCTGGGTGAGAATGTGAACGAATCATTAATAAATCTGGAGGAAAGCATAAATTCGCCCGCAAAAGAAGCTATACCATTATCCACTAGTAAGAGGAAAGAAAGAAGAGTGCCATGGTGGAATGAAAATTGTGCGAAAGAAAATCGAGAAAAAAGAGACGCTTACAAGGGTCTGAAGAAGAATGCTAGTTCTGAGAAGCTCGTGACATATCGTAGAGCCAAGAAAAACGAGAGAAATGTTTTTGCGGCAGCAAAGCGTGAGGCGCTCAAGGGATGTATCGGCTCTATAAATAGCTATGAAACTCGTAGAAGTGTCTGGAGGAAAATAAAGACTTTCGCGGGGGAAAGTATGTCGTTCAAGTTCCCAAACTTGTCAATTGGGGACAATGTGCTGAGAGACGCCAAAGATGATTCCGACTGCATAGGAGAACATTTTACAAAGGCTTCAAGCGATGCTAATTACACTCCTGCCTTTCAGGTGTACAAGAAAATTGTGGAGGCTCAAGGTCTAAATGTAGTAAAAGGTATAAAAGAGGACTATAATGATGTCATCTCTTTGGAGGAACTAAAAAATGCCCTGAAGGATCTAAAGGAAAAGTCACCAGGATGTGACGGTGTCACTAACCATTTGGTTAAAAAGCTCCCCCTACCGGGACTGAAGGCGATGTTGGACCTATTCAACCAACGTACGGGAGCAGAAAATTCCCGATGAATGGAAGGAAGCAATTGTCATACCGATCCCGAAGCCAGACAAGGATCACTCTAAGCCCGAAAATTACAGGCCAATATCATTGACCTGCTGTCTGAGTAAGACCCTAGAGAGAATCGTGTCGAGGAGATTGATGGCTGCACTTGAAGAAGGAAAGCTGCTCAATATCAATCAATCGGGTTTTAGGGCCGGCCGATAAACAATAGATCAGCTCCTGAGGCTTGAAGGAGAGGTTTTGGACGCCTTTGCGGCTCGTCGGCATACGACGGCTGTGTTCTTCGACGTGGAGAAGGCGTTCGACATCACATGGAGGTATGGGATTCTAAAGACCCTGGTGTCATAGGGAATCGGTGGCAAAATGTTGAGATTTTTAAAGGATTTTCTGAGTCAACGGCAGTTTAGAGTTAGAGTAGGAAGCATCCTATCACGCCGCTGGGAACAGGAAAATGGCGTGCCTCAGGGGTCTGTTCTGAGCGTGATACTATTCCTCGTAGCCGTCAATAACCTATAACGAAAGGAATTCCCGTGGAAGTGAAGGCGTCAATGAACGCAGATGACATAGCTATATATTTTTTTAATACTGCTGAAGAAAGGTATAACACGTTGCAGAAGAGCATTGATGTGATAGCTAAAAACGCAAGTAACGTGGGGTTCTCGCTGTCAGCGGAGAAAACCTGTGCCATGCATTTCTGCAGAAAACGAAAAGCCCATAATTTGCCGCCACTGCTCCTGGACGGCAAAGCTATTGCTTGGTCAAAAGAGGTGAAGTTTCTGGGTGTGCGCCTCGATGAAAAGCTTACATGGGGACCCCATATAGAGCATCTTGAGAATAAATGCAAGCAGCTACTTAATTGTTTGCGGATGCTAGCTAATAAGACATGGGGCGCGGAGCCAAAATTGCTCATAAGAGCAGCCAATGCGCTAATAGGATCCAGAGTGCAGTATGCTCAAAGCGTCTATTCGTCCGTTCGGGAATACAGATTAAAGAAATTGAGAAGTATCTACAAGGAAGCAATCGCTGTTGCCACTGGAGCGTTTAGGACAACTCCTGAGAAAAGCCTATTCGCGTTGAGCGGCTGTCTACCCCCGGATTACAAGACCGATTTGTTGTGCTTGAAGCAATGGCTCCAGATAATGAAAAATGAGGAACATACCCTAAGAAAAGAAATCACATGAGGTAGACACAATCTATGAGACACAAAGGAGCCGGCCCAGGCCATTTAGAATCAGAGTAAAAGACATTATGCTAAAAAGGCGAGTCACTCTGCAAATCGATAATTCTTATAAACCTTTTAAAGAGGTTAAGAGTGATATTTGGTTGAAATGGGAGGAAGAGTGGCAAGGAGTGGACAGTAAACTAAAATCATCAAAACAAAATGCAAGCAAAATGGCAGAATGGTTATGGGTACCCCAAGGAAAGACTCCTTACTACGGACCAGGTTAGCAACAGGGCACACTAGAGTGACACACACCTACCTTTTGTTAGGAGGACGACGACCTCCAAAATGTCCGATGTGTGAAGAAGGACTCACAGTGGACCATATATTGAACCAGTGTTGCGCGCTGGGAAATATTCGTATGCAGTGCGGATTGCCTGAGAACAGAAGAATTAAAATGGATAATTTATACCGAACTTTTTAAAAACAATTAGTCTAATAGACTTTATTGGAAATTCTTTTACTTACCACCTATTGTAGCCGGAGCACCTAAGCAGAGGAAAAATACAGAAATGCTGGAATGATAAGGATAGTACAAGGCTAATTACCGTGCCGTTGACGCCCTACCAAAAAAAAAAAATAATAATAATAATAATAATAATAAAATAATTATTTTTTAAAATAATTATTGTAGTTCAAGTTCAAGGAGGACCCGAGTGAATAGGTTGTAACGAGAAAAATAACGTGATGGAAAACTCACAATAAAATACACGTGTCTCGGGCTTAACTAGATTAAATCAATTAATTGTTTGCCCCTTCACCAAAAACTGATAGAGATCGCCGCCGATAAATGTAGTATATTCAATCGGGGAGGCCCGAAATACGTGCTAACGCATGATGTTGGGCGCTTTAGTCCGGCCATTGACGGTATGTTTCAGAAGATACGATTATACTCAGCCAAAATGAATGACGATGGTTGGAATGATCTCGGGAGTATCAAAACTTTTGAAAAATCGCGTTTAAAATAAGACGAATTCTTGAATCATAACTGAAATAAACCTCGGACTGGGTGTTCTCTACGGTCGTAAAACATGCACTCTCGGTGTGAAGTCATTTTTTAATTTGAAGAAGTTTCTGTTCTGCACTCAAAGACAAATGCGTGCAGGATAATGTTTCCGTGATTCGTGTCAAAAAATAACACTTGGTTGAAACGTTTTTAAAAAAATAAAAAAAAAGAATTATTTGCTTTCTCTCCCTCTTTTCCAGCTTTTACCTCCTCACGCCGAGTTATTTTCAGCAAGCTCATCCTAATCCTGATTTACAGGGAAACGACTCTCCGCTTTTCTTATAAACGAGTTATTCAATCTTCAAGAGGGCTTTTCTTTATACTATAAGTATTTTGGTTTTTATGCAAACGGTTTCATACCCTCCTTTTCCGAAAGGAATTTACCGAATATTCGGACTTATCCCATCTTCAGCTCAATTTTTGAAGCGACCGTTTTTTTTCTTGGAGTGATTTAACGTAAAAGCCCTCAATTTATACCTGCGGTGAACTATACTGTGCGGACAGACACCAATGGTTATTCTCGAATTGAATTATCGAATCCGATTGAACGCTATTATGACGCCTTATTCCCTTAAAACCATGTCGAGGACAATCCGAAAATTCGCCGGCGCGACGGTCTCGGTTACGTTATGAGAAGAAGGGATTCATAATTACAGGGCCCTATTGCACAATGTTTTATTAGCTAATATTACAGCTGTTTTATTAGCTAATATTAGCTATATTATTAGCTAATAAAACATTGTGCAATAGGGCCCAGGAAAGAATATTTGTGTCAGCGATGCAGAGGGTATTTGTGACCTCTTGAGGCCCCTTGTATAATGGACGTTTGAAAATGTTTACATGTTATAGGCAGTCAGACTATTAAAAAAAAGAAATGAAATGAAGATGTTTCCTTTATTGCAAAAAGCCGGCTGTTCGAAACCTTAAAACAAATTACTGAGGTACAAAATATTTTAATGTTCCATGCTAGTAAATTACCATAAGAGAGAGGGTAAGGAGAAGCCCGTGTTAAAATATAATTGTAGGCGATTGAGAGTTATCAGAGCGGTCGGGCTGCCTGCAATTATTAATATTCTTGCGTGATTATTGCTGATCTTTGTTAGCACTTTTTCCAATTCAATTTTTTTTTATTCAAAATATATTCAAATTTTATTCTAAAATGCATAAATAGAAGAGAATGCTGTGAAAAGCCCCTTGAGTCAATAATTATTCCGAGATTAAATGCTTCCGCTGCTTTAATACAAAGACAAAAAAAAAGATGGAGGGGTAAAATAATCTTAAACAGATTAGGAAAACAGAATGAGAAAGAGGCAACAGACAGTTTGTTGTTATCTAGGGAAGAATCTACCCCTCTAAAACCGAGACGCATCTTTTTTAGGCCAGAACTGTAGAAAAGGGGGGATCTAGTCAGTAAATGGCAGGCTAATTACCGGAAAACTTCTTTTTCTCCCATTAGACCAGAGTCAAGAAATTAAATAGATGTTTGGTAACTTTCCAAGAATTTTCACATTTGGTTCCCCTCTCAGGATGGATTAAAAATATTAGTTTCCTATGTGAACTAAAGGAAATCGGTACTAAATATAAAAAAGGAAACAGTCGATGCATAGTTTCTAATAAGCCGGGAGATATTAATTTTAAAACTTTGTACTGCGAGCTCTGTAAAGTTTGCTTAATTTCTACCCCACTTATTTTTCTATTTGTAAAAGGGGTTGGCTTAGAGTAAATTAGTTTCAAGTTCTAATTCACTTTTCAAGAGTTTCGGGGTGTTAGACCAAGTAATTAAAATCGAAAAGGAAGTAGCACTTATTAGGACCAACTTTCCCTTTTTTTCACGTGAAATTTTCGGTTTCAAATGTTTAGAAATTTTGAAGAAGTCATCAATTTTGAGCACGTTTCAACCTTCACTAATAAGCTGACGCTCTTTAAATTCATGACCCTTATAGTGCCTAATATCCTGCAGTGTGACTGTAATGAAGACAAGGGAAAAAGGGAACAACGAGGACGACGGGGGCAAAAGGCTTTAAGGGACGACGTGCTTGGATTGAAGACAACTCAAGCAAGTTGCAGCACTCTCACTCACCTCCCCCCCCACTCTTCTCATCGCACACGATTCCCATCTAATGGAATGAAGAGGTTTGCTAAAGTTTTGAAGCTATTTTATGAGCGTTCTTGTCGCAGTTCTATAGGTTTTTGAGACTTTCCAGTTGAACTCTGTAAAGAGTTATTTACGTAAACTAGATTGGCTGGGAGCTTCTCTGCTTTGCCGAGTGTCGACGTTACACTCCCTTCGAATCCTTTTACCATTACCCCGCCACAGCACCACCATCTTGTCTTTCTCATCAAAGAATGAGATCACACTGGAAAGGACTCGAGAATCCAGGGGCCTTCCAAAACTACTTACAAAGAAAGTTTCTTTTTTGAAGCAGTGATTAACTTGAAAGTGTCATTTTGGGATGCTTTCAAAACAAGTGGAATGAAGGCTGGAAGAAGTTTTATTTGTTCTATTCTGGAACGCTAATGACCACTACACACTATAGGAAAATAAAGATAACTTGCACCTCATAAGCAGCAAAGCTCCAGGACTTCGTTTGAAGAGCGAACTAAAGAGAGAAAGAAGCGTGAACTACCACTACCCCTGTCAGCGTCCGTGTGATATGAACGAAATCCATAAACGCAACACTTGACAGGATGTCTGACATTGTCGACTGTTGTAATCGATATCCATAACTCGTCCCATAGAACTTTCACGCAATACGAGTATAGAAATTGAAAGATGTTACCTTTACTTTTTCGCTGGTGATGGGAAACTTGGTATCAAGAGAAAACACTTTAGTTCCGTAAAGTTCTCGCAATACTATAGCCACGTTGCTTTCGATACATTATCTCCAGTTGTATATCTGCATATAATTTGTAATCTATGCCACCATACTATTGGGTCTCCTGTCGTCGAAACAAGAGAGAACAGAACAGAAAACACGAGGAGGGGTGTTAGAACGCGAGGCTGTGAGGAGGACAGAGGACTATGTGGAGTGGCAGTCTCCACTCCCCCCCTCATCATGTCCCCCCCAGAGACAACCGCTTTCTCTGTATCCTGGTGCTCATTCAGCACGATGTTGTCCTGCTACGCTGCGTCCCCGACTACAAATTATTCAAAACGACGATTTGTGTTGCAGAGACGAGAGTGCGGAATAGCGGTAGTGAAGAGGAGGAGAGGAATGAACAAAAGATCCGGCTCTCCGGTCAGCCAACTCCAACACACACACACATCTTTGGATACAACATCCCTGTCGAAATAGACCTTTGAGTTATTTCCCAAACTGGCGGTTGCTCGCAAGGATTGGGTACGATCATTTTAATTGTATAAGGAGGGTCTGTAACAGTGGAGACTCGGTAGGTGGATGATTTTAATTTCATGAATGATCGGTCGTGAATGATTTTGATAGTTTCATATTTTCGATAGACCATCGGGGTCGGTGGAAGTCCTTTCAAAGTCAATTGAAAAATAACATATTCCGGACTTACTTTCAAAGGTAAATTTTGCGATTCTCCACTACTGAAATAGCCTTTTGTCAAAGGTCAGTTTAAAGCCGGCTCCACACATGCGGTGTTTTTCAAATAACGAGAAAAATGTTGTGAGTTTAAAAAATAACACGATCGTCTCTTTCGTATTGTGTTGAATGGATTAAAAAATGTTTCGTACTTTAATTTCCTTTTTTCAGCAACAAACCACATTTAACTACAAAATCACGAAGCTATACAAAGTTTACGAAAATTGACGTGAATACCCTAAATATTACATGTTAAACTTGCCAACTTATCAATACACTGTTTTGTACATGACGTTTTATTTGTTTCCTTTCACTATACACTCATCAGCTAAAGTTCCCAGTCACTCTTCACTCTTTCACACGGCCAACGGTCTTTCAGTATGCCAATAGAGAATATTTAAAAGGTGCGAGTAATATGCCAAAATTGGGGGGGGGGGTGGCAAAAATACGTGAAAAGTGTCTGAGTGAAATACCCTTGCAAAAGACTGAAAAGGTTTCTTGCATCTCGCAGTGTTGCCGCAGTCTCTTTCGTGACCTCCTTGTGGGGAGCGTGGAATATTACATTACATTCTTCTCATGTTTGTAAAAAATCTCTTGCGGTAAGAGCACAATGACATTTTCATCTACACATTGAATTTTGAAGTTATATTATCTTGAAACGAAAAATGTATAGAATTATTCGCTATACCAAGCATTATCAGGCACACAAAAATGATTAAGTTAAACGTTTCAAAACGCGAGAATTTTTAGTTGGAAAAGTTCATAAGAACAACTATTCTTTGTTTTCAGAAGAAAAATACAGTGTTATGTGGCGTGGCCTCCACTAAAGCCGTGTGACACAAAATGAGACGTCCAAGGGCGGCAAAACAAATTATCATAAAAACCAGAAACGGCGCAAAGTGGATCGAGTCCACATAATAATTATTATTATATGTATAGGATTCTTGAACATTGGGGATAATTTCCAATCAAATTGTCTCTGCTGCGTTTGGAATTGCAGGCCGCTGTTCTTTTAGCATTTTGGAGGCCAAGATTTTTGGATTTTATTTCTTAGTTAGCAATTGATTCCAAGCTCAGTGAACCCTAATGCAATCTAAGTCGGTGGGCATACAATGTAGTTTGTTTAATAAAAAAGAGAGAAGTTTCTCTAAAAAGAGAGAGTCACATCGTGAGTCGAAGACCACCCAAAACGTGTGTGTGCCTATCTCTTTTTGCGTTACTTCCCCTCTTTTTACTTCCATGTTCCCGTAGGGAAGGAAGTTTGGTAATGGCAAAAAAAAAAAAAATTAGCTGACACCAGATTCGTGTTCCTGGACCCCGAAAAGGCCTAAATATCGATTTTCAGTATGGCGTCTGTCGTCCGTCGTCCACTTTTTTCTTGTCAGATCTGGACGAGTGATGGCTCAAAAGTTGTGTCTTCATCTCTAGATGTACACCGTAAAATTTGAAAACGATTGGTTGAGCGATTTGGAAGATATTATAACAAATGTGTTCGGAGTAAAAATGGTTGGACCCTTATAATTCCAAGAGAATATTATAAAATTTGATGATCGATCGTTCAAAATGGTCATCTAGGTTCCTAGAAGACGCTGCTAAAATTTGAATAAGATTTGTTGAGCGGTACAGTTGTTAAGGTTTGATACGTTTCAGCTCTTTTTTTGCCCCAAACCTATCTCCTACCAGAATTTTAGTCCGATTTCCTCTCATGATGGCTTAAAATGACCACAACAAAATTCCCCATCGATGAACAGGCCATTTTTTCGAAATTAAATTTGGTTATTTTTAAATTAATTTTTTAAACAAATTGACGAGGATGTATTCGAAGATTTGTTTCTCTTCGATTATTTCGAGTTTTAGCGAGTGTCTTATTGATCAAATTGTGTCCATTATTTAATTCATTGATCGTGTTGAATATTTCAAATTGATAGTTACCGTTAAAGAGAACTATATTAGGCTACAAAATTCATTATTCGTCACGTCGTTAGAATTTGTGTGTTCATATTTTTTTATGTGTTATTATTGCATCAATCGTTGACATGGGATGAATATTGAGAGACATAGAGCTCTTTCCAGCAAATTTTAGAACTTTGGCATTTTTATGAGAACAGAACTTCAGGACAGGCTAGGGCAAATTAATTAATTTTGATGGGTGAGTTTTAATGATTAATCACTCGTGTCGGAATTGTTCCATGTGAAAGGCACGTTGTAAGCGAACGACGGGAACATGGAAGTATCGTGGGGTCCTCCACACAAACTTAATGTAAATTTCAGCCCTCAAAACTTGAGGTTTGCGTCCTTCAAGTTGAAGTCCTTCACGAAGAGGCAGGTGCAGGCGTGGTTGGACGAGAGGCATCGTGAACACTGGGTTAGACAACCAGGTCTCAGGCAGGCCAAGCTCTTTGTCACTCCAAGGGGACGATCGGAGAAGGGCCTGATCTCTCTGAGCCGAGGAGACCTTAGGATCTTGGTGGGGCTGCTAACGGGACATTGTGCCCTTCGATATACACTCAGACTAATGGAGAAGTCTGACACGGTCATTTGTAGATTTTGCGATTTGGCCGTGGAAACAGCAGAGCACGTACTGTGTGAGTGTGAGGCTCTGGGGCGGTTACGCTTTCACCATCTTGGAAATGATGTGCTTCAACCGGAAGACATCTCCAGGATGGCTACGGGGAACATCCTCAACTTCGTTAAGGAGTGGTGGTGGAGGACGCTTGAAAACTAGCGTCTTTCTTGGCAGGGCAACCTGAGGGGACACCACAATAGATCTCATAGGTCGAGTTTGGTAGGAGATAGTTTCTTCTGGGCTTCCCTCCCCGTTTAACAAAAAAAAAAAAAAGTTTTTTGGTGCAATTAACGTCGTAACTCAAAAACTAATCGTCGCACGGACTTGTTGTAGTAGTCAAACCACATTGTATAGGGATCGGACACGGCAACGTTGCCATAGAAATCCCACCCCGCCGGTCAATCAAATCATACATGGCATCGAAGAATCTACCAATCGTGTTCGAGAAAACTTGGGTGCCAAACAAAAGGTGAACGTCCCCGATTGCATGCCAAACGACTTAGGTTGCATTGTGGTTCACTGAGCTCGGGATCAATATTACAGGTGGTATCTGACAGCCATTTTACCACTTTTGTACTTATCAGATAAGCACTGAGAGCTTATTTGTCTCTGTAAATAGTTTTTAGTGCATTTCATTTTTTTGAAGTTCCTGTTTAATTTCGGGTCCGAGACACTGCAGGCTCTGTAACTCCATTCACAAGTATTCGTCCGAGTGCAAAAAGGTTCTATTACTTCATATACATGTCCGAAAACTAAAGAACTGAGTGTAAAAACTTCGAACTTAGTGGCTTTCGCTGCTTTTTATCATCGTTAACTGCACAGCGCATCAAGTTTCCTCATAATTCGACATTTATTTCAATTCAGAAAAGCATGATGGCACCATTGGAGAAAACGTTAAAGGACTTAGGTAGCTTTTAACAAGTATTTCTTGAGCACTGCAAAAGTTTTTTGATGTGATGCTCCACTTCCCGTAATTTCGATTACTCCGAGAAAGTCACGAAACTCAGCGTTTCACGCTCAGTTCTTTAGTTTTCGGACAATGAAGGAAGTCCGAATAGTCACACACGTTTGCCCTGTTTGTTCTTGTTGGACGAACACTTCTGAATGACAAAAGCCCGCGTACTGAACCCAGTTAAAAACCCTATAACGTCACGGACCTGAAACTAGGCAGGTGCAGGAACTTTAAAAAAATGAAATGCACTAAAAACTATCAATAACAATTTAAGTGAAGGATTAATCAATGAAATAAGTGGAAATGGATATACTATCAAAGAAGGAATTTACTCTTTTGACAACAATAAAGTTAGGTGCTTAGTCGAATCCCAAGAGCTCATGACCATTTGTCCCGAGCCTATGGAGGTTGATGATATAGATTATTTAACATCTAAGTTAGACGTAAGTGAAAATACTATTCTAGAAATTAAGAAAGAAATTCCTCAATTAATACGAACCGATCATATGAATTCGGAAGAAAAAGAAACCATTATCAAATTACTTAAGGAGTTTCCACTTATCATTAAAAGAGAGAAAGACCTGCTTAGCTCTTCCAAAAACTTACTAAAACATACAATTAGGACAAAAGACGATATTCCAGTTTACACCCGAAATTACAGATATCCTCAAATTTTCCGAGATGATATCAAATTAGAAATCGACAAACTTCTAAAGAATAAAATCATCAGAGAATCTAATTCCCCTTACAACTCCCCAATATGGGTAGTCCCAAAGAAGCCTGACGCCTCAGGAAAGAGGAAATTTCGCGTAGTCTTAGACTATAGAAAAATTAACGACAAAACAATTGACGATAAATTCCCTCTACCGGTGATTGAAGATTTACTTGGAAAAATAGGTCGAGCTACTTATTTTAGCACAATCGATCTGGCCTCTGGCTTCCATCAAATCGAGATGGACCCGGATTCAATCCCTGAGACTGCCTTCAGCTCTGAGGACGGCCATTTTGAGTTCATCAGGATGCCCTTTGGTCTGAAAAATGCCCCACCTACGTTTCAGAGGGCAATGAACCTGATATTTTCACGTATTCCAAATGTGTTGGTTTACATGGACGATATAATCGTTTATTCGGATAACTTAGAGGAACATAAAAAACAGCTAAAGAAAGTTTTCGAACTACTTCAAAACCACAACCTTAAGATACAGCTTGATAAAACCGAATTCTTCAAAAAAGAACTCGCCTACCTCGGCCATATTGTGTCTGAGAAAGGTATTCAACCAAACCCCGCCAAACTAGAAGCTATTGCAAACTTTCCAAATCCAACGAATCAAAAACAAATAAAACAATTCCTTGGATTAACTGGCTACTACAGAAAAATGATTAGAAACTATGCAAAAATTGCCAAACCTTTAACCTCGTTACTAGGAAATGACTCCACTATTGATGCTTCAAACCCCGAATTTCTTAATGCAATTAATACTCTAAAATCTTTACTTCAAAACAATCCTATTTTGCAGCCACCAGATTTTAATAAACCCTTTTTATTGACTACAGGCGCTTCTAATTATGCTATAGGAGCAGTCTTATCCCAAAATGTTAACGGAAAAAATCTACCAATCTCTTATGCGTCAAAAGAGTAAATTCCTTCTTTGATAGTATATCCATTTCCACTTATTTCATTGATTAATCCTTCACTTAAATTGTTATTATTTACTATAGGTAGTTCAATAATATTAAGTCCTTTCCTAAATGTAATTTTTTGATCACTTTCGTCAGTCATAGTGTACTTTAATTGAAATTGTTAATTATTAGCTATCATTGTATGGATTTCAAAATTTAACTTAATGTTTAGATCTTTCATTGTTTCATACCCTAGTAGTATCTCATACTTATTGGAAAAGGGGAATATGTACATTTTAATCCAGAAAGCGATATCGAAGTAGTGGTTTAGGTTTGTTAATATACAGGGTGTTCATAAATTACCTCGACAGAGAAAGTGTGATGATAGTACACCTCATTTGTGATCGAAATTACTATTTGAGGTTTTTTGGAATTCCTCTTGGTTTTCGAGATATCATCAATTTCATGTTTTTTTGGTGACCCTCTGTTTTTTTCGATAAGTGACTATTACGACATCATCAACAGGTGCTAGACTAAAAGTAAATAGCTCATTGAAAAGAGCACAAAATGTCCTTCATTATTGGTCCTCAACTCAATAAAATTACACCAAGGCCCTAGCCGCTAGGGCATGAGATATCCGAAGGAAACTAGTTATTCGCATTTCTGCCCAATTTTCATCAGCGATTTTCACCATTTCGTCAAAGGAAAATATTTTTTTGCGTTCATAGGGAAAACTTCCTCATGATGTTAGCTTTCCAATGACGTACAACATTTACCAGTTTTCACCATCTAGTGAAGAGGTAGAAGCAATAAACGAGCCCAAAACTGAAAAATAACCCGTAATGAGGACCCTTTGAATGAGGTATAACCAGCTCTAATTACTCGTTTCCAACGGATGAGACATACGGATTCAAGCGGTCAGCTAAGTCTATCGCTAATTTACTTTGGTGAGTTGAAATTGGGGGTGGTGAAGCTTAAAATATCGTTAGAGGATTGGGCTTCATGGACGTAACCCGCAACCCGCGAATGCAAAAATTGGCCCTCCGCACATCTGAATTGGATGCACGTTGCACCTCCAGTCGTCGCCTCTGGATTTCCTCGCACGATTCTCGAGTACATACGATTCTCAAGCTCCTCTCTGGGGCCTCACGGGAAAAAATGCCGCTAGCGGGGTCCAACGACGCTGAATAAAAAATAACACTATCCCGTCCTAGCAATCGCATCTTGCGGCATTTTCACACTGGTTCGTAATACGGCCCCTGGTCGCAACTGGTTGTTGGTAGACCAGCTTTAGATGACCTAGTAAATAAAAATCCATGGGTGGTGGGGGGTCGGGACAGGACTTCTCGGTGAGCACCTTACTGGTCCATGAAGCCAAATCCACTAGCGATATTTTAGCTTCACCACCACCGCTAAGTTACGCTGATTTACATCGGCGAGTAGTGGATTGTCCTGACAACAAACCACCCTTGGATTTTTTTTATTAGGTCATTTAAAACTGGTCTACCAACAACCAGTTGCGATCAGAAAGGAGCTTGAGAATCATACGTATTCGAGAATCGTGCGAGGAAATCTAGAGGCGACGACTGGAGGTGCAACGTGCATCCAATGCAGTTATGCGGAGGGCCATTTTTTGCATCCGACAACAAGGAGAAACCCTAGAATCCCAGAAAAATCCATGGCGGGTTGGGGGGTCAAGGTGACCACCTTTCTGGTCCATGAAGCCCAATCCACTAACGATATTTTAAGCTTCACCACCACCCAATTTCAACTCACCAACGTAAATTGGAGTTAGATTTAGCTGACCGCTTGAATCCGTATGTCTCATCCGTCGGAAACGAGTAATTAGATCTGGTTATACCTCATTCAAAGGGTCCTCATTACGGTTTATTTTTCAGTTTTGGGCTCGTTTATTGCTTCTACCTCTTCACTAGATGGTGAAAACTGGTAAATGTACGTCATTGGAAAGCTAACATCATGAGGAAGTTTTCCCTATGAACGCAAAAAAATATTTTCCTTTGACGAAATGGTGAAAATCGCTGATGAAAATTGGGCAGAAATGCGAATAACGAGTTTCCTTCGGATATCTCATGCCCTAGCGGCTAGGGCCTTGGTGTAATTTTATTGAGTTGAGGACCAATAATGAAGGACATTTTGTGCTCTTTTCTATGAGCTATTTACTTTTAGTCTAGCACCTGTTGATGATGTCGTAATAGTCACTTATCGAAAAAAAACAGAGGGTCACCAAAAAAACATGAAATTGATGATATCTCGAAAACCAAGAGGAATTCCAAAAAACCTCAAATAGTAATTTCGATCACAAATGAGGTGTACTATCACCATACTTTCTCTGTCGAGGTAATTTATGAACACCCTGTATATTCGTAGCATTCCTTTTCACCTGCCGGGGTGCTAACAATAAAATGTTCTTTGAATTTGGGAATGTTTGCAGTAATTATCTTAGGGTGGATATAATTTTTTGCTGAACCTGTGTCAATTAGCCATTTTAGATTAAATTTGTCTTGGGCGTACGGTAGGGACTTACCTACGAAGTTAAGATCTAATTTTGGTACATTTCTGTCGGGCTTACGCAGTTCATTTGACCACTGCCATTGAGAAAAGGCTGGTTCGATCCATTGGTCTCTTCTTCTTGAGATTGATTAGGTTGATTTTGGGGAATTTGGTAAAATTGAAAATTCTGAGAGGTTTGGACACGTTGGTAATTCGGATCCCAATGACGATTTCGAGCATGAGGGTCGTATTGATAATTTTGGGGGTTATATTGCTCATAATTCGGTGGATTATTTACGTAATTAAACTCATGAGCGTTACTTCGTCTATTAAAATTGTTACTATTGTAAGTTCTCATGGACACTGTGTTTTGTCCACTACCACTAGGTAAAACGTTTCTTTGCTGTTGTGCCTGTTGATTTTGTGGGAAACGATTATAGAATGGTCTTTGTTGTTGTTGGAAAGCATGGGGGGTAAAGTTTTGTTGTGGGCGTGAAAAATTAGTATTAAATTGGGGATTGTAATTAGTATTATTTCTACCATTATTCATTCTAGAGCCATTTTTATTTTTATAATCGTTAGAACTAAATTGCTGCTTACTATTTAATTGTTCAATGAAAAAGTGCATTTAGTATTTAAGACATTTCTTAAATCTATGAGATTTTGGGGATTAAACGTCATGATATGATTCGTTAACTGCCAGGGAAGAGTGGAATACATGTGGTGAATGATCTCTTTTTCCGTGGTTTCCATAATAGCATTTAAAATTTCACCTTCTACTCCGTCTATTCCTAACTTTGCAAAAATTAAATGCCTAATACTTTCTAAGCGATTAAGATAATCCGCTGGGGTCTCTTTCGCAAATGGTTTACTCTGGTGAATTTCGGATTGTAAAGATTCGAATGTTCGGGAGTCAGCAAAATTTGACTTAAGTAAATCGATTAGAGAGGCAACTGAGTTGACTTCTCGGGTGAGAATTAGTGACTGTGCTGATCCAATAAGTTTTGACTTTACCTTACTTAAAAGAATTGTGTGATTTTGGGAACGTTGTGCGACATTTTCAGCGCACACAGAATTTAAAATATTGGTGACTGACGAAATAAAAAATAATAATTCTCTTGGATTTCCATCATAGCATTGAAGATGATCATAGTCTTCTCTTCGGATAATTCTATCAACTTCCATTTTTTTTTTTTTTTTTTTTTTTTAGGCTTATTATTTGAAATGAAAAAAAAAGGAATTTTAAAAATGAATATTTTATATAGCTTACTATTTTTTTGACGATTATTTAGATTAGAGTCTTATTTCTTGAGCTTAAAACTATAAAAATGGAAAGAAAAGAAAAACAAACTTACATCTACTAAAGCGAGAGAGTCGATGCTGCGAAGACGATGCCGAGAAAGAAGACGGTTCGGGGGAGTGTAACGTAAACGAACTTAATGCGAATAAACTGGGGAATCGACCACAGATTTTTTTCACAATTGAAAGTTCAATATGGTTCGTTTTTTTTTGTTGTGTTGAAGATGTGCAGAGTTTTGATTTTGTTTTCTTTTGTCGCTCGTGAAGGTCCAAAAATGGTTGTTCTTTTTGGCTTTTTCGGTGGTGAAGGCGGCGAAAGTGGGAACGATCACACTTCAACTAGAGTTCCCGAAAACTGTGGGACAACTGGTCACACTAAAGATACGAAAGAGGATGCTTTTTGAATTTCCGAGAGACGGTGGGACAATTGGTCACGCCGTATAACTAGTCTTAACTTTTCTTTCACAAAAAGTTGCCGAATTTTCACTCACACTTTTAGCCAGTTCCTGCAATCGGGCGCCAGTTAAATCGTCCGAATGACAAAAATGGTTTTTAAAAAACTTTATTTTATTTTTCCGCACAAGTTATCTCTACGCGTTACACCAATCGACTGACTGTCTTGCTATTTTCCTAGACTATTTATTCCAGTACAAAATTGAAGAGTCTGCATTTCGCAGGGATCTAGGGTTACATAGAAATACGGGATTATTGCTCTATAACTCTCGTTCTTTAATTTTTACTTTGACTAAGCGCCAGTGAGAGGATAGGAAAATATGGATTAATAAAACATCGAATTCGAATATGTTTTTCTTCTTCGTATAGCGTTTTACTCGTTCATAGCCCTGAGAAAGGGAGATATAAAAGAAGGAGCTGAAAGCATAAGTTTTTGGTAGTAGTGGATTCTCCTCACTCCGTTTGTTTATTAATTCTAGATAATAGTTGACAATACCATCGTTAAGCCAATTATTTCCTTTCAAGGTAAGAAGGTCTTGTCTTGTCAAAACGAGGTTGAATCCTGTTTTGACAGTTTCATTTAGGGGAAGGTTTTCGTCTTGGGCGTTAAGTAGTTGTTTTTCCAGTAGAGATATGATGGTTTGTCTGGGTCGTTTGATATTTGCTGTGTGAATTTTCTGACGTGTGTTGTGATGGCGGGGGACTATTTGCGCAGTTTTTAATTATTTGTCTACGGAAGTCAAGTTCTCTGGATTGTATTTTATTTTTGATTTGTCTTGAATTTGTTTCGTTTCAACATATACTTTTTCAGGTAGCTCGGGTAATGGTTCACGTTTCTCATTCGCTTTGTCGATAGCATTTTGCTTTTTTGTTTCTTGTCTTGCTCTAATGATTTCGTATAATTGTTTTGTTTTTTCTTTATGATCGGTAATGTATAGGTTTGTTATTCGTTGTTCCAGGTCGAGTGCAATGGGATTTTCGTTTTCGATGTGACCGTTTAGTACTTCAAAGGGTGTCAATTTAGTGGTAGTGTGAATACTATTATTGTAGGTTATTATCGCATATTGCATTTTTTCAGTGATGGTACTATTTTTGAATTCATTACTTTGAGTCATTACACGAATGATTTCTATTATTGTTGAATGAAATCGTTCAATGGGGGAATTGGAAGTTGGGTTTAGTGTACAGACGAAATGAACTTTGATTCTATGTAAGGCTAAAAATTCTTTGACTATGCTCGCGTTAAATTCATTTCCGTTGTCTACAATTAGTTCTGTGGGTTTTCCATGATGACTTATGAACGTTAGAAGTTTGTGGGCTATATTAATTCCGGTTGCCGCCTTGAGGGCGTAAGCTTGGGCATATTTTGAAAATTGATCGATTAAGGTGAGAAATTTTTGTTTTTGTACGGTTACTACATCTGCATGGACAATTTGGAGAGGTCGAGATGGCGTTGGTGTGATATTGAAATAAGGTTTCAACGGATGTCTTTCGTATTTACACTTAAGACAGAGGTCACAGGTATTGATGAATGTTTGAAACATTGTTTTTAGACTTGGCCATTAATATTTAGTTTTTATTGTTTCGTATGTTTCGTTTATACCGTGGTGTACTTTATCTTCTTGGTGATAGAATCTAATAATTTCCAATTGTTCTTCAGTATCTTCGATGTCTAATAAGTGTTTAGTAAATTTAGTTAATTTCAATTCCGCATATTTAAAGTTTTCCATTAAGGTCGTGGTAAATATTCTGTAGACGTCTGTTTCGAAGAAGAGTCCGTAATGAGTTTTGGGTTCGATATATTCTTTCGTAAATTTGATTATTTCATTATTCAAGTTATGAAGGGGAAATTTAACGTTAATTTTTGTTTTTTCTCCTTGAAATAGGTTTCTCTGTTCAATAGTAGTTGTTGGTACCTGGCCAGCGCTTATTAATATTTGTTTTGAACACGTGTTGATTGTTCCTTCCTTTATTGGGATTTCTAATGTGGTGTTTCCTTCTTTGTTAGAATGAAAAGTTGAACAATCGATAGGTGGAGAGTCATCCAAGTTAACTATTAAGGATTCGGGTGGTTCACTTGTTGACATTGTATGAATTTCTATTCTTGAGAGAGCATCTGCATTAGTGTTTGATTTTCCGTCCTTGTAAGTGATATCGAAATCGAATTCCTCTAATTTCAACTTCCATATAAATAATTTTGAATTTGGTTCTTTTAAGGAATGCAACCAGACAAGGGGTTTGTGATCTGTTGCTAAGGTAAATTTACGTCCATACAAATAAGGTCTAAAGTGTTTTATAGACCAAACGATGGCTAGTAGTTCTCTCTCGATAGTGGAGAGTTTCTTTTCGGTGTCGTTCAATGTTCTGCTCGCATAGGATACAGGATGTTCTTCCCCGTTAAATTTCTGAGATAGGACGGCGCCAATAGATACGCCGGAAGCGTCAGTTGTTAATATGAAGGGCATTTTAAAATCGGGGTATTTTAGTACTGGGTCGTTAATGAGAAGTAGTTTACATGTTCCAAAACTTTCTTTATAATCGGGATCGTTTACGTTTATTTTTTCCCCTTTTTTAAGGCGTTGTGATAAGGGTTTGGATAATTTTGCGAGGTCTTTAATGAATCGTCTGTAATAACTTAAAAGTCCTAAGAATCCCTTGAGCTCTCTAGGAGTTTTTGGAATAGGATATTTAGTGATTGCTTCGACTTTTTCAGGATTGGGCTTTATACCTTTGGACGTGATCAAATGGCCTAGATAATTTAATTCCTTTCGTAAAAATTCTGTTTTGTCCAGTTGGATTTTTAGTTTAGCGTTTCTAAGGCGGTCGAATATTTGTTTCAATCTATAATCATATGTTCTTGTAGGCTTGTACTAAAGACGATGATGTCGCCCATAAAACACGCGCAAATTTCGTTTTGTAACCCACGAAGGCAATTGTCCATTAACCTTTGGAACGTAGACGGGGCATTTTTTAAGCCAAATGGCATTTTTCTATATTCCCACTTCCCATTTTCGGTGCTAAAGGCCGTTTTTGGGAAGCTGAATTCATCCATTGCCATTTGGTGAAAACCCGAAACTAAGTCTATTGTAGTAAAATAATTGCAATTTCCCAATTTTGCTAGAATGTCTTCAATGTTAGGTAGGTCGTACTTGTCGTTAATGGTTTTTTCGTTCAGTTTCCTATAGTCGATGACCAATCGAAATTTTTGTTTCCCTGAAGCGTCTTTTTTCTTGGCATTATAAGGGGAATTTGATGGTTGTATAACTTCGTTATCTAACAGTTTTTGAATTTGGTTTTGGACTTCTGTCCTATAAACTTCGGGGTACCTGTAAGATTTGGTGTAAACTGGTATTTCATCCGTAGTACGGATAATGTGTTTTATTTCACTCGTTGTACTCAATTTTTCATTTTCGTCGTACAATATATCTGAATAGTCAATTAGTAATTTTTCCAGTTGATTTTGTTATTCTTCGTTCAAATGGTCTAATCTCAATTGATTAAATAATTTCAAAACTTTTATTTTGTTTCTTTCAGTTGGATGGGGTTCTTTTACGTTCTTGATTTCAAAATTATTGGATTCTGTTGTCACAATGCAATCTGATCCATTTTTGATTGAATTGACATTTTCATACGAGGTAATATAACCATTCTGCACGATGCAGTAGGGTTCGGCCTCGTTTTTATTTAAAGCCCTTCGCAAATGAATTTCTTTAGTGGAACTATCTGTGTTTATTGCTAAGCAGTATGCTTTGCTGTTTTTTACGGACACTATGCATTCGGGAATCTCGATGGTTCCGAATTTATTATGGTGGATGAGGGCTTCACCGTCTTTTACGGTTGTTGATTGAATTTCAATTTGTTTTGCCGAGCGGCCTTGTATCGAGTAACTTTTTACTTCTTGAGGAATTAAGTACATTTGAATTGGAACATCAATTGTTCCGATTTTCAATTTATTTTCTCCTAATTTTAGGATAGCGTTTAATGATTTTAGGCAATCAAGACCTAAAAGTATATCGAAAGAACTGTGAAAGTTGAATACGAAAAATTTACAGGGGGTTTTTGTTTTTTCGAAATACACTGCTACACAGGTCAAGACTGGAGGTGCCAGTACTTTCACCGTGTGCAGTTTTTACCGTGAACTTATCCTCTTTAATTTCTTCTCGAAATAATTTTTCAGCAATGAGGGTTTTAATAAAACTGTTAGAACTTCCGGTGTCGATAAAAACCTTTAAACCTAGAGGGGTAGTAATATAGGGTAGGTGTTGAGATTTCTCTACGTGCATTAAGTTAATGGTTTGGTATTCGCGAGGCCATCGCCTAAAAAATTATTCCCGTCAAATCTATAATGGTCACGGTTGAAATTCTCGCGAATAGTGTTCATGTTTTCTAGACTTTGGTTTTCAGTTATGTTGATTACATTTTCTGGACGGACTTCGTGGTTTAGTAGTCTGATAGCTCATTGGGGTGGGCGTATACGCATTGGATTGATAGTTTCGTGCGAGGTTTGTTGAAATTGTTGAGGTGGAGGTCTTATTGTTTGAGGTCTTTGATTTTGATGAAATTGTTGTTTTTGAAAGTTAAAATTTTGAGGTTTTTGAGGATTGAAATTTCGAGGTTGTTGAGGGTTAAAATATTGGGGTTTTTGGAATTGAGCATTACTTTGTGGGTTAAATGGATTGAAGTTGGATTGAGGATTTCTTCCTTGATAAAAATTTTGGTTGGGAGAAGGAGGTTTTTGGTTTCTTGGGTTTTGTACTTGCTTTCCTCGAGCCAGGAACTGGAAGTCATTAGTCATGATGACAAGGGCTTCCTTCAAGTCTTGAGGTGGTTTTGTTTTTAACGAGGGACCTATATTTTCGTTCAAGCCATTTAATAAACAACGCAGTGCATGCTTTTCCATAAATGGAATAAGTTCCGGTGGGTATTCAGTTGGCTTATTTTTAATTTGGGCAATTATTAAATGCAGCATTTTTTGAATTTGTTCATGAAATTGGAACGCGGAGTCTGAATTTTGTCTGTAAGGAGCTAGTTCGTTTAAAAGGGTGTGAACATCTCTTTTATCACCAAAATTTGACAGGAGGGCGTTTTTAACTTCTTCCCATGTTGAAAGTGGGTGTGAGTGTACACATCGAGCGGCAGGTTCTTTGATTTTTGCAATAGTACAGTTCGAAATATAAAATGTTCCAAAATGATTGGGTGCTTCGGGGTGTGCGAAGTTCGCTATCAGTTGTTCGGAGGTGTCGATAAAGTGTTGGAGAATTTCCGGTTCGCCCAGGAATTCGGGAATCATGTCCAGATGACATTTTTTGATAGTGGGCCTTTCAAGCGCACGTAGTTGGTGGTGCAAATAGGCGAGTTGTTCGGGTGTAAGAGTGATGGGAGGTTGTGACGTGGCCATTTTTGACAAGTGAAGAATGCACAACGAACAAAAATTATTTGTTACTCACAGTAAGATGTGAAGCATTACGGTTGCGATCGATCGGTTTGCTTTTCTTTAGCTCGGGATTGAGCACTCGAAATACCGTTGTGAGAGTTCGATTTTTAGGCGTCTTCTGAATCGTTAAAACGAACCAAAACGCGATGTTTCTTGAAGACGTTCCTGCTCTGGGCGCCAAATAAGTTTAGGCAACGGATATTTCGTTTTTTAAAAAAACAACTTTTATTTAAATGCGCGAACCAATCATACAGTAATTACACTCAGAAATCCTCATCAAAAAATGACACTTCCGAATGGGTTGCAGGGAGTTTTATTTTCTAGAAAAGGAAGGTGGGGGTAGTTATTGTTTACATAGTAAAAGATATCTCACAACTAGGAAGGTGCTTACGTGTCTACTATGGGCCTCGTGCAAATTGCGTTCAGAGTACTCTAGCGGGGAACCCGTCGGTACTGGTGACAAGTGAACAAAAACCTCCCTTGCCATTACTGTCATTCCAACGTCAAAATCAAAGTCGTCAAAATACTTTATTTTGTTGTTGTTGTTTTTTTACCGGCCGGTGATAAAAGATCAAGTAAGTACCTAGGTATTCAATTAGTCATTTAATTATTTACATAAGCACAAATAATCCGCTTCTGTCGTGTACGTTGTGTTATTCATTTCATACATCGAGGTCTAAATCATTTCCTTTTTTTGTATTAATAGTGTCCTGGCTTTGGTCGGAGGATGGATTAATCTGCAGCTCATTCAAATAGTTTTTTACTGTTACTTAATAGATAATATCATGACCTCAGGAGGATTACCAAATATAAGGTTGTGTTGTGGTTTCGAGCGCGTCGTTCTTCCAGATGCTAGGGCTGCGGCTATGACCAAGGGGGGTCTTCTGGTCGAAAGTAATCACGTCATTAGTGTGACAGAAGACAAATTGGGAGATGGAAAATCTGGCCTAATAACTGGTTTGGTCATACGGCAAACAAATGTTAGAAATCCCCCTTATAAGGTGAAATTGGAGGTAATCGTGCTAATTCTGGGGAGTTCGCGTGCAGTTATTTATTTTACTGAATCTTACAGGTTGATGATAACCGCACCGTCTTCCTCGCACATTGTGATTGTGCCAGTGGTGAAGGAGGGAAATGCAAGCATGTCTGTGCTTTGGTTCACTTCCTAAATCTTGAATCAGGTGCTTCCAAGACCAATGATCCTCAGCAATGGGGAAAGCCAAGTTCGAAACGAGCCGGTAAGTCAATCTTTATCCCACATTGCTTCCACATCATTATTGTATGTAGTGCATGATAATGGTGTTTTACATTTTGGTTTATTATTTTTAATAATTCCTTCGTTACATTTTGTGCACGTCTGCCTGCGAGTGTTACTGGAGCAGCGCTACTTTCCTCCCGTCTGGGGAGCGATCCATCCACTCTATCCTCGGTTAAATTTCCGTGCTCATCAGACCAGGACCTTGGAAGACCAAGATCTAAGGTCGAAATGGGAGTGCAATGGAGGCTGAGCTGCACACTGCAATTGTGACTTATTTTAGTGTTTAGGTTGACTGGCCTGTTACAGACAATTAAAAATAATAAACCATCGTCTCATAAGTCGCATTGTATTTTTATGTATTTTTCTGTTTTTTTTCCCCCCTTCTTTCTTTGATAGGACAAGAAAAGTATGCAAAGGGCGCGGAAATTAGGAGTTTGATTGATGAAGCGGGAGGAGCTGCCATATGAGCGACAAACCGGCAGGCCCTTAATCAGTAGGAGCGGAAGAAAGTGTGAGCCACTTTGTGCATTAGATAATTATTCGACTAATTAAATACCTAGGTTCTTACTTGACTTTTATCACCGGCCGGCAAAAAAACAACCACAACAAAAAAGGTATTTTGACGTTGGAATGACAGTAATTGTAAGAGAGGTTTTTGTTCACATGTCACCAGTGACGACAGCATTCCCACCAGAGCGCTCTTTTCCTTATCTTTGCACGAGGCTCATTGTTTAGGGGGAACTAGATCTAATGGTTATGCGGACTTAACTTGAATATACAGAGATGTGCTCACTTTTCAAGGGGCATTATGGCGTCTCGTTTGAGCTTCGTGGATGACGTACTTGGTCTATCACCCTCCCTCTATGCATCAGGCTATACGTTAGTGAATGTGGAAATTAAGAATGTAACTGCATTTTTCCAGCCATAATTATCGTAATTTCCCATTTTTATGTTTAATTTATACTTAATGCTAAATAATGCTTAATGCTATTTATGCTTAAAAATGATTATTTCGGTAAATAAATAAAGAAATGTTGAAAACCGCGTTTTGCGGTAACGCGGCAAGGGGGTGGAATGTTACTTAAATACAAAAAGAAGTACTCCTTTACCATCAGTTTACAGAGCAGTTAAATGGGTACCCTTACTTATTTTAAATTAAATACTCTAATTAGAGATAGTATAACAAACGTATATTTAAAATTTCTTGTGCGGGTATAGGTGCAACAGATCAACGAAACGTCCCCCAATTAAGTACAATTATTTCCATTTTCCCGTTGGGAAACGGACTTACAGTAAAATCGAGTTCGTGTGTAATTCATAAATCATAATATGAATAGAGTGAAAGGTCGATAAAATTGGTTTGGGCAGGAAGTAAGTCCGTGTGTCTGGTGGTTTATAATCGTGGATTTCCACTTATATGGAAACCTCAAGACTTTTCGCAACGGGAAACTCGAATTTGGCCTGCGTTTTGAGAGAAAACATGTTAGGCATCTTCTCTCATTGGGGAAATGCCGTTTTTTGCTATTTTAGAAATCTAATTTTGAAGTCTTTTTCTTTCTAGTATGGAGAACGTTCCTAACGATTTTTTTTTTTTTTTTTTCTTGCCTTCTACCCTGGCAGGAACACTTTCTCAGACTTAGTGAGAGAGAAGACTTTTAAAAACAAAATGGAAGTCAGAAAAATTACATTGACTTTATCGAAAAAAAAGTATCAAACAATTGCCCTTAGAATACATAATTAAAAGATTTGTAAAATTAAGGGTAATAATTAGAATGAGTTTCATGCTGCATTCTGAAGGTGATCTGTCCAGGAAAAGGAAATTTGCCTCTAGTCTAAAAAAAATATGTAAAAAGAAAAAAATTGCAACTTGGGCTAGTACCTGCAAATTCTTGAAAGTTTTTTACGTTTTTCATAAGTCATAATTAATTATGTTAATCCACTTTTTCTTCAATTCATGAATGAAATTGAAAAATTCCAGAAAAGGCAACAATGCAAAACTTGCAAGCATATTTTAGCCCTTTCCTATCATTAAAAATTCGTTTTTCTGGTCAAATTAAATTGAAGGCTCGCCCTTTTTGCCATGCATTTTCGATTGTTTATTTTAGCAAATTTTCCTTAGCGCAAGGAAAAACCTTTGTTCTTCGATAAAGTCAGAAAATTCAGGGTTTTCCGGAAAAATCTCATGTGTTGACTGTTTTAATTGATAAAAAATGTATTTATAAAATATTTACGTATTACGTATTTATAAAATACGTGGGGAGATTTGATATTGTGGGCATGGATAGTTTTCTGATAAAACCTCGTTTCGTGAAAAAAAAAAAAATGCATACTTTACGCGCGTACTGGAAGGAAGTTCCGATTTTTACATTTGATTTATATTTCAGATCTTTCAGTTCATGTGAAGCATCATGTTGCAATAATTTTCTAACGGCTATACGATTATATCATATTTTTCCCCGTTTCTCTTGAATATATTTTTTCTTTCCACTGCAATATCCAGTATCCATTTTGTTCCTTTCTGTTTTTATTTTAAAGAAGTGTTTTAAGTAGGTATTAGAGGTACTTGCAAGAATTAAAAAAAAAACCAAAGGCAAAAAATGTTTTATAAAAAAAAAACGATTGGAATCCTGTGCATTTGTTATGGGGGCGTCCGAAGACTGATAGACCAAGTACGTCACACGCTTTGCCCGTTTCGTGCGTTGCGTATTGCCTAACCGAAGTGATCACACCTCTGTATACTCACCTTGGATAACACCTATAGTAGAGAATCTATACTACCAGGTGAGCTCACGGCCATTGGGGACGAGCAGGGCGACCTCAGCGCTTGTTGCGCATTGATAGGGAAGCCTATTTGTACAGTACCTTCGCCTGAGATTACAGTAAATTTGTACGCAAGTGGAAGATTTATGTTTTAATTTCGCCCTATTTTTGAGTTTTTGTCATTTTTCTTCGTTTGTCGCCCTTGGTTTTTGTTAAGTGCCCTTGCAATAAGTGAAACAATCGACAGTAACCGGCCGAAACCACAAAATAGGTACAGTTGACAAAGGTGGGCGCATGTTGTGCCTCAGGATCCTGCGTTGTAATGCGAATGAATGCCTGGTTTCAGATGATGCCCAAAATAAGCGAGTATGCGAGTGGCCTTATGGTTGATTTCACCACCAAGGCTCAAGGTTTGGCTTAAAATTGAGGCGTACTTAAAGAAAATATGCGTTTCTGTAACGAATGTTCGGCTTTATTAAGCCCAACCTTAAGCCAAGGTTGTGATATTCACCATTAGAGATTCGTGGGATTGTAATGGAAAGTGAAATTCATGTGAGACTACATGAATGTGAATTTTACAGCCCGACTGCCTGCATTTTTGCGGGTCTCTCTAAAATGCAGATCTGCAAGATTAACACCTCGCATCTGCAGATTAGCACCTAAAATTCCGTAATTCAACGAAAATAGGACTATAATAGGAAAAAAAGTTACAGTAGAGCAATAACAGGCACAACATAGCCGATCGTATTTCGAAGAGACAATATAATTATAAGCGGCTCACTCCATCAATCACTTTTGCTTAATTCGTTCAGTCTTAAATTGCATGCAACAGCTAATTATCCCGTTTGCGAAAATTTGACTCAATTTCGACCCTTCTTTATTAATAGAACAGACACTTTCCCCCGCAGCATGCAGATCTGCAGATTCATAAAAACCTGAAGATCGGCCTCTTTGCGTCAAATTTTCAGCCTCAAAATGCAAACTAGAGCCATTCATACTATTTATGAAGATTTACCTCCATTTTCACCCCTCCTTGTCAATACAACTGGCACTTCCCCCTGTAGTGTGGAAATCTGCAGATGCTACAGGGTGGTGTGCCACTTGTATTGACAAGGAGGGGTCAAAATTGACTTGAGGCAAATCTTCATAAATGGTATGAATGTCTCTAGTATGCATTCTGAGGCTGAACATTTGGCGCAAAGAGGACGATCTGCAGCCTTTTATGAGTCTGCAGATCTTCACGCTACGGTGGGAAGTGCCAGTTCTATTGACGAGAAGGTGTCTAAAATTAAGCCAAATCTTCACTCATGGGATAGTTGGCTCTAGTATGCAATTTGAGGCCGATCAAATGACGCAAAAGGGCCTATCTGCAGTCTTTTATGAATCTGCAGATCTGCACGCTACAAGCGGAAGTGCCAGTTGCACTGACAACTGAGCAGTTGCACTGAAAATTGAGGTAAATCTTCACAAATGGTATGAATGGCTGTAGTATACATTTTGAGGCTGAACATTTGACGCAAAGAGGCCGATCTGCAGGCTTTTATAAATCTGCAGACTTCTGTTTCGGAAGCAGAGCCCACCAACTTCCCGACGAGCGAAACGAGCACAGCCTCTATCAGTAGTTCGGCTGTTCTGCCTCCGTGAAGTTTCGAAAGTCCAGGGAACAATCGCAAGATGAAAAAAAATTCGCTTATTTTGGGCATAATCTACCAGGCATTTATTCGCATTACAATGCAGGATCCTGAGGCTGCTCACACCATGCACTCACCTTCGTCAACCACTGTGAGTGCCTATAGCTTCGGCCGGTTGCTATTGAATGTTTCACTTATTGCGGTCAAGAAACAAGGGCACTTAACAAAACCCATAGGCGAAAAACAAAGAAAAAAAAAACAAAAACACTTGCATACAAATTTCATGTAACCTCGTGGAAGGGTACTGTACAACTAGGCTTCCCTATCAATGCACAACAAGCGCTGAGGTCGCCCTGCTCGTCCCCAATATGGCCGTAGTATGCCGCAGATCTTCGGCGATTACTGTCCTTCATCTAAGTCACGAACAGTCCCAACCGCCTTTGCGCTGGACCCAGTACATTAAATTGTTATTGGGTTGTGATTTTTGAGAATTTGTAAACTTCAATTTCAAAATTAACTTGCTCTGCTGCTCTAGGATGAGCAATCGGGAGTAAAGGACTGCTGGTGACGTTAGTCCCCACCCCTCCCGCCCGATGGGCAGTGGCACCTATAGAAGTTTAGTCACCTTGATTTGTTCCAAAATTATTCCCGGTGCGTTATTTTCAGAACAAGGGACAAAGGGAAAACTCATTTCACTAAATTCAAGGGCGGGCGAGAGTCCATCCCTAAGTGGACAGGTTATAGTTACGTGTTAGCAAAATGTTATGCTCCATTTAGCAGGGGCGTATTCTCTGGTATAGCGGGTCGAGCGCCGCTGTATACCTACGATTTTGAAGAATTTTTATTTGTATTTCATAGTCGGAGAATTGTGTTTTGTCTACTATCTCTATACTCTCAACTTTGCTACATAATTTACCACTTGTTGTCACAGTTAGAAATGACTTCATGGGGTATAACTAGTAGGGATTTGAATGCTCTTTAAAAAGTATTTGGGGAGAAAATCGGTAGGACCACTAGTTTCTGAGATTTATCAAAGAAACTGGAAATTAACCGAAAATGTCGTGGTTTTCTGGCTACCAAGAGTTATTCCTTCAAATATTTTGGTGGGAAACCACAGATTATTCTTATTAGCACTCAACAATGTACCAATTAGATCAATAAAAGCAAATAGCATCCGTCCGTGTGATGCAGTTGTCTCTCCACAATTTTTTTTTTTTTTTTTCTGGTCTAATTAATTTTCAGCCTCTCTAGGCCAACATCAGGACCCTAATTAATACAGCATTATTAGTACGAATAAATACATTAAAAATTGAAACCTTATCATCACAAATTATCACGGATAGGAGCATATTTATAACTATTGCATTACTTACATTATTCAAAATAAATTTTCGTGTGTCGTCCACACTCGTTAACTTTCTACTACTGTTTTATATAGGGAAAGATATAAGAGTTTTGACAAAAAAAGAGCCATTTTTTCGACCGACAGCGGGACTCTCTTCGCTCTTCTTCTCTAAAGTAGCCGACAAGCCTTGAGCAGCTCCTCCTTATTTCTCAAGCCCGGTTTCCACTTGTACCTTTTTGCCGTTCCATACCAGTTGTTTTCTACTCCCTTTCCCCATCTCATCACCAGAATAATCCAACGTTATAGTACTTGAAATTACTACTTTCGTTTTTTTCCTAATTATTGCTCAGAATTAGTACATCATAATCTGCAACTCGCCAATTATGTTTTTATCGCTCGTTTTATTGGATCCTATATTAACAAGAGCAGAGATACAACACGGACTCAGAATAATTAAGCTTCTCTTGAATTCAGTTTCACTCATGATTTTCGTTATGGATTCAAAATTGGTGATTCTTTTTATTGTGTATAGCGTGAGTGCGGTCGTAGCAAGGTATTCAGAACTGCTGGTTGTACAGATTCTGGGCATTTTACCATAGCGTTGCTATTGCTTTTTCAGAAGGCCTACTGATCCTCCAGACTGGCCATGGCACCCGGGTGTCTTTGAGATGTATTGGAACATTCCAACAGATGGTTGTAAATATATGGGGGCCGACCGTTTTAGGAGAGGACCCTGGGTCATGGGATTCAGACAGAATACGGACGATCTGTTTCTCGGAGACGAAATAAACCTTCTTTACAACCCGGGATTGATGCCAAACGTAGAATACCCCCCCGACGAGATGATCAATGGAGGAATACCTCAAGCGGCCGACCTTGACGAGCATCTTGAAATGTTTGAAAAACACGTCAAGCGTGACATCAAGGACGAACACTTCGAGGGTTAGATAAAAAGTAATGGCTACTTTTTGAAAATATATTTCTCATATTAGTGAATTACAGGACCCGCCATTATAAGTTTTCATTTCTGGAGACCAGCTTGGAATTTGAACGGGTGGCTCCCGAGAAAAATTTACAGAGTTCTGTCCCACGAGTATGAAAGAAAGATGTTCCCAAAGCTGACTAAACAACAAGCTTGGGTGCAGGTATAGGTACACCCACTATCTTGATGCGGGACCACCGGTGTGAAAAAGGTGATTCTTATATTAATTTCAGGCCTCCCATCACTTTGAAACAAAAGCTAGGAACTTGACGATTGAAACTTTGAAGAGAGCAATCAAGCTTCGACCCAAAGCTCTTTGGGGCTGGCATTCGTACCCTGTGTGCTTCAACACTATACGGAAATACTTAAACGCCACCGAGTGCCAGAAGATTGCAAGGGACGGCAATGAAAGAATGAAAGAAATTCTATATGCGTCTAAAGCTCTCTACTCGACCTCATATCTTCATCAGTCCGTGGAGCTAGCTGATGGTACGATAGTTCGTATTCAACAAAGAGAAATTATTCTGAACCGAGTCAAAGAACTGATACGTTACAATTATCATACTAATCACACTTACCTGTACGTCCGGATACGATACGGCGATACGGGCGGTTTTCTCACCCTTGTGAGTAAAATATCAATATGTCCTACGTAACTCTGCGAAAAAAGACAGAAACAAAACAAAACATTCCAGGATGACATGATTGATAGCCTTCTGATACCTTGCGAGCAAGGAATCCGTGGAATCATACTTTGGGACCGTTCTGAAGATGTTGTCTCGCCAGTGAAATGTGGTTTGCTCTATACATACATGACCACAACTCTTCGGGAGGCTATTTTGGCAGCTAGATCGTGTAGCATCAGACGTATAAAGGAATTAAAACCCTGAAAACTTGAAAATTGAATTTGACTAGTTTGTGCTGGACATAATCAGCAAAAACGTACATTCAAATATAAATTTTTGCTTTTCCGATATGAACCCCAATCAAAATGTCCACGAAATGTGCCCCAACCAAACATTATAAATGCTCATTAAAATTGACATTGGCCATGTTGTCGTGGAGTTATTCAGAGGTACGGGTGATGCAGTTGTTATCTCTCCACAACGTATAACATACCTCAACATGTCTCAATGAAAGACAGGAGGGGAGCTCGTCTCCACTAAGCTCTCTTCTCCCTCTCATTCCTAGCTGTCGAAAGCAAAATAAATCTTTCCCCATATAAAACAGTACTCTTTCCTTTTTTTTTTAACTCTTAGTTTAAAATAAGTTCAATTTTTAGTCCTAGACTTTTTCACCGAATTATTCACAAATATAGCGTTTTCCATTTGTATATTGTATATAATTCTGCCCCAGAGCAGATAATTCCCACTCTTATCCAACAACACGTGATTTTTTCAGAGGACGGGTGAGAATGGACTGCCCCAGGGCAGTTTACAAACAGAAAACGCTATTAAAGTAGGGAAAGATATAAGAGTTTTGACAAAAAAAGAGCCATTTTTTCGACCGACAGCGGGACTCTCTTCGCTCTTCTTCTCTAAAGTAGCCGACAAGCCTTGAGCAGCTCCTCCTTATTTCTTAAGCCCGGTTTCCACTTGTACCTTTTTGCCGTTCCATACCAGTTGTTTTCTACTCCCTTTCCCCATCTCATCACCAGAATAATCCAACGTTATAGTACTTGAAATTACTACTTTCGTTTTTTTCCTAATTATTGCTCAGAATTAGTACATCATAATCTGCAACTCGCCAATTATGTTTTTATCGCTCGTTTTATTGGATCCTATATTAACAAGAGCAGAGATACAACACGGACTCAGAATAATTAAGCTTCTCTTGAATTCAGTTTCACTCATGATTTTCGTTATGGATTCAAAATTGGTGATTCTTTTTATTGTGTATAGCGTGAGTGCGGTCGTAGCAAGGTATTCAGAACTGCTGGTTGTACAGATTCTGGGCATTTTACCATAGCGTTGCTATTGCTTTTTCAGAAGGCCTACTGATCCTCCAGACTGGCCATGGCACCCGGGTGTCTTTGAGATGTATTGGAACATTCCAACAGATGGTTGTAAATATATGGGGGCCGACCGTTTTAGGAGAGGACCCTGGGTCATGGGATTCAGACAGAATACGGACGATCTGTTTCTCGGAGACGAAATAAACCTTCTTTACAACCCGGGATTGATGCCGAACGTAGAATACCCCCCCGACGAGATGATCAATGGAGGAATACCTCAAGCGGCCGACCTTGACGAGCATCTTGAAATGTTTGAAAAACACGTCAAGCGTGACATCAAGGACGAACACTTCGAGGGTTAGATAAAAAGTAATGGCTACTTTTTGAAAATATATTTCTCATATTAGTGAATTACAGGACCCGCCATTATAAGTTTTCATTTCTGGAGACCAGCTTGGAATTTGAACGGGTGGCTCCCGAGAAAAATTTACAGAGTTCTGTCCCACGAGTATGAAAGAAAGATGTTCCCAAAGCTGACTAAACAACAAGCTTGGGTGCAGGTATAGGTACACCCACTATCTTGATGCGGGGCCACCGGTGTGAAAAAGGTGATTCTTATATTAATTTCAGGCCTCCCATCACTTTGAAACAAAAGCTAGGAACTTGACGATTGAAACTTTGAAGAGAGCAATCAAGCTTCGACCCAAAGCTCTTTGGGGCTGGCATTCGTACCCTGTGTGCTTCAACACTATACGGAAATACTTAAACGCCACCGAGTGCCAGAAGATTGCAAGGGACGGCAATGAAAGAATGAAAGAAATTCTATATGCGTCTAAAGCTCTCTACTCGACCTCATATCTTCATCAGTCCGTGGAGCTAGCTGATGGTACGATAGTTCGTATTCAACAAAGAGAAATTATTCTGAACCGAGTCAAAGAACTGATACGTTACAATTATCATACTAATCACACTTACCTGTACGTCCGGATACGATACGGCGATACGGGCGGTTTTCTCACCCTTGTGAGTAAAATATCAATATGTCCTACGTAACTCTGCGAAAAAAGACAGAAACAAAACAAAACATTCCAGGATGACATGATTGATAGCCTTCTGATACCTTGCGAGCAAGGAATCCGTGGAATCATACTTTGGGACCGTTCTGAAGATGTTGTCTCGCCAGTGAAATGTGGTTTGCTCTATACATACATGACCACAACTCTTCGGGAGGCTATTTTGGCAGCGAGATCGTGTAGCATCAGACGTATAAAGGAATTAAAACCCTGAAAACTTGAAAATTGAAATTGACTAGTTTGTGCTGGACATAATCAGCAAAAACGTACATTCAAATATAAATTTTTGCTTTTCCGACATGAACCCCAATCAAAATGTCCACGAAATGTGCCCCAACCAAACATTATAAGTGCTCATTAAAATTGACATTGGCCATGTTGTCGTGGAGTTATTCAGAGGTACGGGTGATGCAGTTGTTATCTCTCCACAACGTATAGCATACCTCAACATGTCTCAATGAAAGACAGGAGGGGAGCTCGTCTCCACTAAGCTCTCTTCTCCCTCTCATTCCTAGCTGTCGAAAGCAAAATAAATCTTTCCCCATATAAAACAGTACTCTTTCTTTTTTTTCTTTTTTAACTCTTAGTTTAAAATAAGTTCAATTTTTAGTCCTAGACTTTTTCACCGAATTATTCACAAATATAGCGTTTTCCATTTGTATATTGTATATAATTCTGCCCCAGAGCAGATAATTCCCACTCTTATCCAACAACACGTGATTTTTTCAGAGGACGGGTGAGAATGGACTGCCCCAGGGCAGTTTACAAACAGAAAACGCTATTAAAGTGGGGAAAAAAATATCATTTTGGCACCGAAAACAAACTGTGCTCCTCGCCCGCTGAGGACCCTCTCTCTCTTTTATCTATTACCTAATAGCCTATACAAGGTGACCTGCTTTTCATTCGGTATTCGCTATGTTCAACTTTTTCTTTTCTTTTCAATAAAAACTTTCGTTCGTTTACTGGATGCCTTTCGTCGTTAAAAACCAGTAGTATCAAAGGCGTCGCCAGCCAATAAGGTACAAGTAGGGTTGCCAGATCGGGGGAGTTGACTTTGGGCAAATCAGGCGTGAAATTCAATGGGTCTGGGCAAAAAGTGCAGTGGGTTTGGGCAAGGCGAAGGAATGGGTTTGGGCACCAACGTCTTGGAAAAGTAGTAGTGGGCGTGGGCAAGAAATCATAACGTACATAATTGTAGGTAGGGATATTTTCTGAATATTGAGATACCACTCGTCGTCATTTAGATACTTCCTTCCCGTTTACTCCTCTTCCTCTCCGAAGTCGGCGTTGTACCGCTGGCTTACGTTGGCCAAGTACTCCAAAATGTTTTTGTCTGCAATGTAAGACCCCCACATCTCATCCAGCCTGCCGAGCATATCTCTTGTGGTGTTCTTCATAGGGTTTACAGCTCCTAAAAGAATAAAAATTGTGGAATTAGCCAATAGGCATTACCTACGTATTAAGTAGGTGCCTACTGCGTCTCTTTTGCGGAAGTGAGTGCGCATTTGTTTGTTGCCTTTTATTTTGCGAAACCAGGCTTGGCACAAATGAAATGTGCAACCATATATGTTGGCATCCGGGAAACATTCCATTATTGCATTATGAGCCGCCTTCTCGAAGTCTACGTGAAATGTTGAACACCTAAAGTGCAATTTCACGAGTGACAAAGTCAACGATTTCACGTTCATCCAGAATGATACATAATGCTCTTTTGATTTCCCGGGAAGAAAGGCATAAACCACAGGAATATGGAACCCATTAACGTGGACGTGTACAGTATACATTTGGTAGAAATGTTTGGGAGCGTAGGAGAAAGTGCCTTCTGCAATCACGTGCTCCGAGCGTGCCAATATTTCCAAATTGGAAGGTGTTGTAAAAAGTGGAATATATATATATATATATCGATTTCAACAGCGTCTCACTTCCAGTTTGCCCAAGGTCATGATCCCCGCCAGATCTCTGGTTTAATAATAATTAGTGGGCGCCGAGCTCCGAACCTGGCAGACGCCAAAGCCTCCTTTGGGCTCATACGCCATAGCCTGATCCAGCCTTGCACTTTACACCCGTACTACGCGGGCGTTTCGGTCGGTGCGCGGTTTATTGAACGCACACCGCCGGGAACGCCCACACGAGCCGAGTGTGCCGAGTCACAGACGCTGCCTTATAGCGAAGCGGGCAATAGCTAGATTAGAACCCAGGCCCGCTGCAGATCTCTCCCAGAGTCTTCGGGTCTGGTCAGGGCCGGATTTATGCCTAGGCAGACTATAGGCAGCTGCCTTAGGGGCCCGGGCAATCGGAGGCCCCTGGGCGAAAAACGATAATTCGCGGCTAAAAATGAGAAAACCACAACTCGCGTGTTATTGAGAAAATGGGCTTATTCCCGGTAACGGGTACAGGTAGCGTGTGGGCCTTGACCAGCTGGCAAGGCCACAGGACTTGCACGTGCCAGGTCACTTCCCTGAATAAATAAGTATGACTTGATTGATCGTGTGGCCAAATCAATACGATGATCCAACTAGAGATTTACAAGCAGAGCAGCCCCCCTACCAGTATCGAAGGGAAATGTTTCTTCACCTTACTATAAATCTAGGCTTAACTGCTACAACTTCACAGTATGCGAGCTTGAACCTAAAAGCCTAGGAAAGGTCGACTGCTATTTCTGGCACGGGGGAGAAGGAAAAGAGGATCTATAGAAATTGAGACTTGCCTTCTGCAATTCTTGAAGAATTGTGGGGGGTCAAGGAAAAAACAAATTCATAATAATCATGTATTTGTACGCCCTTGCAAATTTTTAAAATAAAAAATACAACCCATAAATTTTTCGTTACGGGCCATGGGCAAAATGAAGGGGATTCCAGTCATTCCACAATTGAGAAAAACATTAAAAGATCTCCCAAAAGGTGCCCCAATTTACGTCCCAGCCTCCCAGCTCAATACGCCACTCTCATTGGGTCAGCTCGAAAAACTGGCAGCCCCTTCAACGTCATTAATTTGTCCCATTGCCAATTTTTAGACCTTAAAAACCTGTCTGAGAATTTTCAAACACATTCAACGTCAATACTGAAGGTGAAAAATTCAATTTCAATGACACTAGTACCATCCGAGTAGAAAAAGAACATTTAGATAGATTTTTCTACTAAACATCTTTTTTTTTTTTTTCTATGGGGGAGGTGGAAATGCACGCTACGCACTAAGTGTCGGACTCCCGAATGGCCTACCGAGTACCGACTAAAACCACCTCCAAGGCGTCGACATCGAGGTCAATAGCCTTATATCTTATTGATTCATCTGCGCGATCTATTCTTTATCTGTATGATCTACTCATATTTCTGTCAAATGGTTTCATATAGGTTTGTCGACTTGAGATATGCATTGAGTGCATTTATATGTATAGGGTTTAAAATTCCAGATAATGTTCTTGGAAGTCTATGGGTAATTCTCCTCAATGAAATCTGTCTACAATGGACAAGGATGTGCTCCACTGTCAAAGGCTCACACAAGTTTCACGCTATGGACATCGGGTACCAGTAAGGTGAAATGAGTGCGTTAGATTCGTACGTCCAATGCATAGCCTTATATAAACAATGCTGTCTCTTCTAAACAGTTTTAGATTTATTATTGAATTATTTTTGGCTTCCGGATAAATGTATCTTAGTTGTGTTGAACTACGGTCCCACTCTTCTTGCCATGACTCCCATATTGCACTGTTTATTTTTTTGGTGTATTGCGTCTTGCATGACTGTTGACAAAGGTTCTTCAAGTGTGAGCAGCAGTTCTTGAGCTCTGATAAAGGACGGACGGGTTCGACTGGGGAGCGCACGATAAGTGTCTAGTTATTCGTTTTGAGAAATTTCAGAATTCAGGAAGTGGTTTGGGCAGAATTTAATTTTGAGAGCATATCGCATGAGCAGTTGTCTTCGACGATACTTCAGTGGCAGGCGGTTTGAGATGACAAATAAGGCCTCACTAGGGCTTGTACGAAACGCTCCTGTCGCAATTCGTATTCCCATTTGATACAAGCGATCAAGCGGTAGAAGCCACGAGGCGCGGGCAGAACCGTATACAATCGACCCATAATCAATTTTTGAAAGAACGAGAGCATCAAGGATATGAAGTAAAAGCTCCGTATCCGCCCCCCAATTGTGGTTTGAAATTAAACGAAGAAGATTAATATCCTTTTGGCAACGCCCGGTCAGATACTGAACATGTGCTTTCCATCGTAGAGCACTGTCGAAAATTAGTCCAAGAAATTTGTGTGTTTCTTTATACGGGATAGGAGCATTGCCGAGCCTTAATTGTGGCGGATTATGAGGTGTCCTTAGTCTGCAGAAGTGAAGAGCCGTTGATTTTTCGTGTGAGAAGGAAAGCCCTCGTTTTTAGGCCGCGATTACTAGCTTGTCTATGCTGTACTGCAGAATATTTTCGGCTTCTGAGTTTTCTTTTGCATGCTCTATGAAAATTGCCAAATCAACAGCATACAAGGATCTGTGCATAACTGGGGGAATGCCGTCTGTCAGCCCGTTTATAGCAATTAAAAATATAGTAGCACTAAGTACAGACCCCTGGGGTATGCCTACATCTGACTTACATAATGACGAGAGTGTTGCACCTACTCTTACCATAATATCTCGATCTTCAAGGAAGCTGCGTATAGTAAGGGGTAGATTTCCTTTGAAGCCCCATTCCTTCAATTGCTTTAGTATGTATGGTCGCCACACTCTATCAAATGCGCTTTGCAAGTCAAAAAACACTGTAGTAATTACGTTAACGTGGTTTCTTCGCATAAAAGAATCTTGGAGCGTTTTCTCTATACAAACTAAGAGATCGGTCGTCGAATGGCTTGCCCTAAATCCTGCTTGAAACGGGTTTAGTAGACCCTGGTGTTCCATTTCATTCATAAGCCTCGAATTAATTAGGCCTTCGTAAACTTTCCCACTCTAGAAGATGCATTCTAGCATGTTAATATAGGATTGGTATAGTATCTAATCCAGGGGACTTTTTTGTTGAAAGTGATTTAATAACCTTGAAATTTAATAAGCATTAGTGACTTAAATAGAAATATTTAGGAATTTATCAAATATTCGAGTCCCTTGTGAGAAAGTTATGCTTGAAACTTCATGAATGTGAAGATTACTGGGTTATTGAAAAAATAAAATGAAAAGAAGGGTTAAAATACAGCGATCTCCAACATTGCAAATATTTCAAACTCATTTTTCCTAAAGTGGCATTTTAGACTAAGACCATAACTTCCAACACAAAAAACTCTCATTGACTCACACCACTGAGAAACTAACGATTTTCCAATTAGTGTCCTCAAAATAGGACAGTGGTAAATACCAGGATAAACAGGTTCCCCCTCAACCACATATACTGAAGTATGTAATAATTTGATTTGCAGTGAGAACTTGGAAGAGAGAAATCGTTGCAAGGAGCATTATAAAAGAAACCCCCCCCCCCTAATGCCTTCCATGATCATAACATATATTCGATCCCGGTAGCGAGCTGAGTCAGCGTGTGAAGTTATTGGGGAATCATGTCTTTTACTTGTCTCAATTTGCCTTGATTTTCTACTGGTATACATGGACAAAAATGTATTAATAAGTAATATAGCCATAAAAATTGGCACGATTGGGCCAACCGGCAAGGGTTCCCGATTTTCCGAGGTGAGCAAGATGCTTGTAGCCCAGCCAAAAGTCTTATAGGTTTCATTATGGTCAGCTTCAATGATCATGGTTGTTTGGCCTCGAAATATATCGCCTAACGGTCAAAAGTGACAAAAGTGGTACAGGACTACTGGTGGCTTTTTACTAGGGTTCAAAGACATGACAATGGTAAACGCTCATGTAGTACACAATGAGTCCCACGACGAAAAACAGGAACTTCATTAAGCCGAACTTCTTCCTCTATTTTCACCCCCCTCTCTTCAAAAATGTCGAAAAGTGTCGGTAGTTTTCCAAGGGCTTTGTTATATTAAATTTTTGTGCCGTATTTTATAATACCTAAACGTGTGAATTTAAGCAATTTTTTTTTAAATTTCATCCCCTATTTCACCCCCCAACCATCCAAAGTTTTTGATAAATCTCAATGGAACCCAGGGCTTAGGTTGCATTAAATTATTGAGTCGAATTTTAGAGCGCTAAGATGAACTAGTGAAGTTCAACGCTATTTTTATACTTCCACACCGGAAGGACCACCCCCACCACCTTGACTTTTTCAAAAAATTAAAATGGGAATCAAAGGCTACTCTAACATGGAGTATACGTACCGAATATGATGCTTCTAGAATCAACTGGTGATTTGTAGTAATTTTTTGACCATTTCAACCCCTATTTTCCCCCCCCTTTACCTCGACCGATTTGGCCCAAATGCAATACCGACCGGGGTCTTATGACTACTGATTTTTGTGCCAAAGCGCGTTCCGCTAAATTGATTTCTTCGAGAGTTATCGTGCTAACAAGAAAACGGCCATAATATTATAAATATATACAGGGTGTTCACCGGTGGCGTTGACTATATTGTACACGGTGAAAGTACATGCCAAGAGCTGTAAAATTTCCCCTTTCACTTTTTTATTATCTCCAACGGTCAACCCACTGAGCCACCCGAGCGGGTGGGAGTGGGTGGAATCCACCCACCGACTATATAACCCGAGCGCCGGCACTCCAAAAATCACTTCATGTCGAGAAGTCAAACGGGAAACACCCCAGCAACCTGGACCAGATCTTCAGCCTGCAATTGGACTACTCGACTGGGAAACAGTACGACCCTCCAGCGGCTTCAACGACTGGGAATTCCAGGCTCCAAGACGATCCGGAAGTACAACAGCGACGACGCCGTCTTCCCGAAGCGAAGGATCGCTCACCAACAATCACGCCGTACGGGAAAACGTCCAGCGGTCAATCGAGACGACTCTTGACCGTTCGTGACGTCACACCCTACCAAGGCATCCACGGGCAAAGCCTATTGGGAACCTTTCCGACCCTTCAGTGATTCGATCCTGACCGGTTGGTATAAGGCTGACCCTGACCGAGGCCTCTTACCCCATTCTGTTTTTTTTTCTGACCAGTGGGACGGATAACCTTACGGGAACCTTCCAAGCTCTACTCCGTTGAGAAGACTCCGGACGCTTGTTGAAGTGGAAACCCTATTGTGGATTAAACCGCCCCTGGTTCAAGTCGTCATACACTTGACGCACATATACAATCGGACCGGCAGGATAACCTTACGGGAACCTTCCAAGCTCTACTCCGTTGAGAAGACTCCGGACGCTTGTCGAAGCGGAAACCCTATTGTGGCCCTGACCACCGATAGGCATCCGTGCCTAAACCGTAGAGAAGACTCCGGTTATTCTTTTATTCACTCCTTTAACCTCGGTGGAGCTTGATAGATACTACGGGGCTTAGCGACACTTGTGTCTGCCCCAGAATTCATCGAGTAAAACCGCTCCCGTCCGAACCTTTCCCTATCCTTGCCGAGCTCGGCGAAGAGGACGCAGCGGACAACACCAAGGGACGCTAACGGACCGTTAGCCCAACAGGCTACCCATAGCCAGTGTATTTTCTTTTCTTCTGACCAGTGGTGCGGATAACCTTACGGGAACCTTCCAAGCTCTACTCCGTTGAGAAGACTCCGGACGCTTGTTGAAGTGGACACCCTATTGTGGATTAAACCGCCCCTGGCCCAAGTCATCCTAACCCGGACGCATAAATCCCGCAAATCGGACGGATAACCTTTCGGGAACCTTCCAAGTTCGACATATCCGTTGAGAAGACTCCGGACACTTGTTGAAGGGAAACCCTATTGGGGATTATACCGTCATTCTTTTTTAAGTCGTCAGTGACCTGACGCATATACCGAACAGTCGGATAACCTTACGGGAACCTTCCAAGCTCTACTCCGTTGAGAAGACTCCGGACGCTTGTCGAAGGCAAACCCTATTGTGGATTAGACCGTCACTGTTAAAGTCGTCATTCACTTGACGCATATCCAAACCGGACCGGCAGGATAACCTTGCGGGAACCTTCCAAGTTCGACACACCCGTTGAGAAGACTCCGGACACTTGTTGAAGGGAAACCCTATTGTGGTCCTGACCACCGGTAGGCATTCGTGCCAGACCGTTGAGACGACTCCGGTCAACATTCATTCTCGTTCCCTCACCCCCGGTGGAACTCGATAGATACTACGGGGCTTAGCGACACTTGTGTCTGCCCCAGAATTCATCGAGCAAGACCAATCCTGTCCAAACCTTTCCCTGTCCTTGCCGAACCCGGCGAAGAAGACACTACGGACAGCACCAGAGGACGCTAACGGACCGTTAGTTCGACAAGAGGATCTGCAACAGCGCGAAGGGACGCTACCAGACCGACAGTCGCGAAGTCTACGCACCGGAACGACCGGAAATCACTGAAGGAACGCATTGTTATTATTTCTTCCGCACCAACAAATTGTAATCAGTTGTATTATATTGAGAATATATTGGGGCCTGTTACCCAAAGCAAACAACAGGTGGCGACCGCTAAATTCTTGCATCTTCAACCCTCATCTTCGGGTCGTCCGAACGACCCCCCATTAAGCCACACCGCGTCAGTTTCGTTTAAGCTGATTTAGTTTTCGTTTTTTCAGGCGATTCGCAGCTGATATTTCCTTCGTCCACCATGGAACCAGCTTCTTTTTTGAGATCTCCTTTTTACGAGGTATTGAGTGCCTTGCTGCTTGAACTATTGACTGAGTAATATTGGTAACGTCAAGGTCTGTATTTCCAGAGATCTTATTCCCAAAATGAGTTTCAATCTGTCATTGTAGCAAAAACTAACAAGACACGGAGTTCTAGTAAATAAGTGAATATTTCCCTTCCCCCCGCATATTTTGCTCCCATCCCCATTTCCAAAAAATAGTTTGACGACTTAAATTCTTTAATACAAATCGTTAAATTCCACCAGCTTTTGCCCCGTTCTGTAGATCCTTGTCGCATGAGCCAGATGTTAAAAAATAAGGTCATCCGAACACTTCATTTTCGCGAATTTTCAAAAGTTCCATTTTTTAAATATTTTGTATTATGTTTACTATATTTTTTGACTGACAATGATACGATTTTCTACGCATTTTTTTTTCTACGCATTTTTAATATTAAATATTAATGGAACAACTCTTGACAAATTTTGTCAAGAGTACATAATTTTTTAAACTCGTTACTCTCATAAGCTATGCCTCGTAGCCATCCTGCAGCAATCTTGTATTCTCAGTGTGTGGGATATTCATCAATAAAGTCCACGCTGTGGACTCCCAAACGTAGAAATCCGGAGGCGTCAAGATCAGGTATCCTCACTTGGCCTCAAAATGGGCTCGTTATAGTCCACTATGCATGAGCTGCACTCTTATGTTCTTGCGAGAGATCTTCATCAAACAAGCCCATGATGTGGACAGTGTCCAGTGATACCACAGTCAGATCATGTTTCCTCATGCTGACCCCAAAATGAGTTCTTGAGATAATTCTTGCACTATGAGCTGAAAGTTGTACATTATCCACCCTTTATTTCTGCTGACGGCTTACACCATGAGGGAGTCCGCGGGTCTTCAATAAGTGGATTCAAATCGAGAAACATGTAGAGAGATAAATTGATGTGATATCCAATTGCCAATTATCCCTATCCAGGTTTTAGCTATAGGCATATTATCCAGACCGAGTCTCAACTTCTGGATGAGAGCAGGAGATTCTGCTTCGTCAAGACTGAATATTTATCATTCAAGTCCTCAAGAAGAAAAATTGGAAGTCCTCAAAAGAGATGGTCGGCATCCATTTCACCTAAAAGAAGTCCAGCAGCTGCTACTCTATGCGGTAGCCAATGAGCGGGTGTCCTGCCCATAACTGCCCCCTCACATGGGATGATTCCCATAACGGAATAATCATCGTGGAATGGATGAACGAAAATTTTGAAGACCGGTGGATTAGGCGTCAAGGTCCCGTCATCTGGCCAGCGAGGAACCCTGGTCTAACGCTAACAGATTTTTACGTTTGGGCAACTCTAAAATTCACGCTGTACAGCTTGGTTACAACTGACCAGTACCACCTCGTCTTAAGAATTCAAGAGTGATACTAAAATTGAGTGTCGTTATTTTAAAAATAAAGCTGATTTTGGTGGCCAAAATAAGCCAGAAGCTGGTTTTGTGATACGTCATTCGAAAGCTGACTGCTTGGAGATGTTTTTAGAGTATAGGTGCGTCACCTGCGATTTCTTCTCACTAGTGAAAATCAAGGGAATAAATTAGCAAAAAATCTCACTTTGTGCAACGAAAAACTTTGACGCCTAGAATGATGGGCGTATCAAGGTAATTTCGAAACGATTCGCATTGCATCTTATGGCAGAATTCGAATCTGTCGTTCAATTTCTAATCGCACCACATAGAACCCGAGAAAACGTGGTTTTCTCATGAAAACTGCTTTTCTTCATGAAAAGTGTTCAAAAAATCATATCTCGGTAACGGCTGGAGATTTTAAAAAAGTGAAAGGGGAAATTTTACAGCTCTTGGCATGTACTTTCATCGTGTGCAATATAGTCAACGCCACCGGGGAACACCCTGTATATATGTATATATATATATATGAATCCTGGAGACCACTGAATTCGTGTTCTAGAGGTTCTGAAACGTGAAAAAACATGACATGACCCATGTTTGCTACCATCACGACGAGACCAATAGTGCATTTTCAGAATGAAATGCACTAAAAGTTGACATGTTTAAGATACTGCCGTTAAGAACAGGGTTTTTTGGCCAAAAAAGTGATATGGTTTTGTTCTGTTTTGAGTGAAACCAACCACTGAGAAATTTTTTATTACAAATTCGAGGGCTCACGGTTCCGCACAAGGTTTTGGAGAGAGCGTTAGACATTTCCAACTTGTTACTTCCATGTATTTAGACTTGGGAACTCTTTTTGTGAAAACAAATTACCAATTTTGAAGAGCTGTATCTTGGCTAACGTCTGACCTACAGAGCTGGATCAGGTCTCAAATCGTAGCGGATTTAATATACCTACTTGAAAAATGTAGTTCACGTGTATTATCGAAGAAAGCATAGTTTAGGAAAGATAGGAATAAAAGAAAAACTAGAAATGTGCTGATATTCCGCGGTTTTTCGACTGCTGAAAGTAGCACAGGTTTTTTGATGCAGCAAACTTGAGTATACACTACTGGTACTGGTTCAACAACAAACGAAAAATCTTAGGAAAAAAGTTTAGTTGTTATTTTAGCTATTTTTAGTGTTCTTTTTGACTGGCCTAATATGTATATTGAAAACATAATAATGATTGACCCAGAATCCCTTGATTCGTATATCAATATTGTCCCATGAAGTAAAGAGTCTGGCCGCCTCTTTACACTTAAGAATCACACGGAAGCGACGACTGAAGGTTAGCATAGTATCTGGACCAGCGGTGGCCTTTTCAAACTCACAGACCCAACCAACACAAGTCCACGGTCGACGGACCCCCTCAGCTCATCCTGCCTTCAATGCCGTAATGAAATTGCCGTAATGATTTTGCGACTGAAATACTGTAACAATAATAAAATTGAAGAAAACATCATAAACCTAATTTTCTCCACTAATTAATATTAATATAATTCTTCAAGTTTCCAATATTTATTGCCTCAAATCGTTGAAAGAAGAAAAATTGTAAAGTCAATCTCATTCGTTCTGAAGCTGTCAATTGGAAAACTACGAATCTCCGGTTGACGACCGCTGATCTTGATCATGCATCCAAAATACATACAGGAAAATAAATATAAAAAAGGCTTCACCAGTGTTTGGCTTTAGAAGGGTTTAGAGTGGGATTTGCGAGCTGCACTAGTGGAAAAAAGTCGAGTAAAATTGATCAGAACAATAATGTCCGCATGGAATAAGAGAGAATAAAACATAATCTATAATCACAACCTGACACTTTTAATCACCAGACAGTTGTTTGGATTTGGCATCCACTTACCCAGTTTACTTTGAGTTAGGTGCCTGGGAGCTTCAAGTTCGACGATTTCAGTACAACTGAAGAATCTTCGAACAATCGTATTCGATTTACCAGAGACTTATCCTTAAAATTGGAGACAAAGATTTATTAGGCGTTTCAGGGTCCTATGGGACCTGAATACGGTGTGACTCACAGTTGTCGCTGTCTTGCTACGGTTTTCTTGCACTTCAATACATTTTCTGGGGCAGTGGGGTCACGCGATTTGTCTCAGTCTTTTTCGTTATGGGCTAGGAATCGACGGTTTTAGGCAGGCGTAAGTCACGCTCGTGCCTCGTATTAGGTACTTTGATAAAATGATCCGAAACTTCGTGAAGTATGACCGTTACAAATTCATGAGATGAGATTTGAAAAGACGTTTTGATGACGTTTTTGCGAATGTGACGTCTACTCCTTGAGGAGGGCTACATGGCCTCTGCACGACTCATTCCAGATAATATGCGCCCTTATATTTCATAAAATCCATATCCAATCATGGCGTGGGACGACTAAAGGAGGCATCAAGACGCAGTATCAGGGGGGATAAGTCTCTGAGGAGAACGGGAAACCAGCCATGCCCTGCTGCACCCCATACAGCGTGAAAGGCTGAAAGCGAAGAGAAAGATAAAACGGAACATATAATTCAACCCCGCCACCCTTTCATGTTACAACGACTCCGTCATGAGCAGAGAAAACGATTGCTACGAGACTTACTGTGGTCACTTCCTTCGTTCCTTCAGCTTTTGTCCCTCTTTGTTATTATGTTCAAGTTTGATGTTTCATCAAACCGTTATGAAGAATTATGGAGCCATCGGACAAAGCACAATTACGTTCGCCCTGCATTATATAGAGTTGTGAGGCCTTTTGAGCCCAGTGGACAAAATAATTGTTCAGTCTCATCTCACCTCAGTACGACGATTAATTGCCAGAAAAAAGTTGAAGTAGGTGGTGACTGAAATGCCGGTAGCAGATATTGAACTGGATATAAAGCGTTTCTCACTAAATATGGCCACAGTTTAAGTCACGTAAAATTATTTTCAAGTTGCATGGATTAGAAAATTAATTAAAATACATTTCATTTCGTCACCTCACGAAAAATTTAACTCTGACTTGATAAATTGATAACAGACAACGGTAAACAACAAAACAGCGGTTGGCATATGGATAATGAGGGATCCGGACATATTGGTGGGCGGACAAATTGGTGGGTGCGGTAATGGAAAGAATTCCCGCACCCACCAATATGACCGATGTGTATCGGACAAATTGGTAGGCGGTCGTGGATGGGAAAAATTCCCTCACCCACCAATTTGTCCGAAACACATCGGTCATATTGGTGGGCGGTCATATTGGTGGGTGAAGCCACCAATTTGTCCGTAGTGTATCAGACAAATTGGTGGGCCACCAGAATGTCCGGAGACTCCTTCGCACAAATTGGTGGGCCACCAATATGACCGTAGTCGTAGTCGGTTCCGGACAAAGCGGTGGGTCCGCCAGTATGACCGAACCATCAGGAGTTCGTAACTGTCTTGAGTCGTGTCCCTAACAAATTAGTCAAATAATTGATAAATAAAACAAAGAAGTAATTATTTCCGAAAAACCTAGCGAACTTAAAATCCTACACTTCGCAATTCATTTCCTTTCAAAACAGACGCGTATAGGCCTTGAATAGTGGTATTTTTCTGAAATTGTAGGTTAAGCTATCCGGGTTGTAGAGAGAGAGGTAGGTAATTAATACTTATTATGCGTTAAAATAAATATTTGATCCTACTCGATGTGAAAACGCGTGCTTTCATGACTCGCAACTGTCATGAAAATATGATTTTCATGCCTAGACATGAAAATTTTTGCCAAAATTTGTCACCAAGATGCGCTTCGGATAGCTATTGCATTTTGTTTCCTGTTCCTGCAGGGGTTTTTCTCGTTGCCACGCAACGCACCTCTCCTCACTCCTCCACACCGACCGACGTCGCTCCCACTCACTGAGGCGTTGTCGTTTGTCTAGATGCACTTTTGTTTTGTATTTTGTCAAGTACAGATAGGTAAACGTTTTTTTTTTATTCCACCTTCCAGTTTCAAACTCAATACTAAATTATTAATTTTTTTCCCCTTCTTGCGTAGGATAAAACATCATGCGTACGCCTCGGCAGAATGGCGTATTCTGGGCCTCGAAAAATGGTCAGCCTCGACTGCGTCTCGGCTGGCCACTTTTTTTCTCGGCCCGGAAAAATACGCCTTTCATGCCTAGGTGCACAATATACTATATTTCTTCCCCAGAAAACGTTTTGATAATTTTCAAGACACCTGGTGCTCCAATTTTTAAAAGGATTAGGACATAGAGATGCGTGTGGTAGAAGTATTCGGAAAGGGGACTTTGCAACTGGTCCACATTGCAACTGGTCTACAAGTCATGTGGTATTTCATAAATCCTCATGGTATTTCATTGTCCGATTATCATTCTTTGTGGCATTGCTTTTCAACTTCATGTTGTTTGAAACTTTGGGCGAGTGAGAGCAGATTCTCAGTCTTCTAGCGCTGAAGTTCAGTGGATGTATGCTATCCGTGAGTGGTCTTCAGCACCTAATTCGAAAACGTCGAATTTGAATTTGCACCTAGCATCACGAATCCAACACATCGTTCATTAGAATAAGAAACGTTGATGAAATGTTAATTTAGAGTGCCAGACGTTTTTCACAAAATGAGCAGTCCACTGACTTTCACAAAGCAGGTATATATGTATACCCTCATCCACCTTGGGTTGCGGAAAAAGCGGTGCTTCTTGGTAAAAAGTACTTATCGGCGAAGATCAATCGCGTCTTCATAAAAGGTTCTTTTAGATTTACGACAGGGTAAAGTCCACTCCACAGCAGGATTATCCTGGTAAAATTAACACCCTTTCGCTCTATTCCACACTTTTGAGGGAGGCTGACTTTCCCTACAACCCTTTGTCGGCGAAATAATTAACCATTTGCCTTGAATATTTCTCTTGGAAAGCAGTGCTTTATACAAATTACTTTCATCAAAACCACTCCGCTACACCGTGGGACACGCTGACGCCAACCCCTTCGCCCATCATAATTCTTTTCCTTTTTCCTTTCAATATTTTATTACAGAACGTGGAAACTGCAAACCTCAACATTCCGATCTATTAAAACAACTGTCCCCTCCTTTCTCTTGGTTCATTCTTCAATTCAAGTTGTAGTAGTTAACTCGCGTAAAAGTTCTTGAAAAATAAATTTGATTTTTTAAAAAGTCTTTCATCGGACCTTTAAACTTATCTGGCGCAGTTGGGTAGGAGGTGTTGGACGAAATAAGAGCATATTGTTTCGGTTCTTTTCAAAGATTTACCAACTTTTAAGTCCTTTCGGAGTTCCGCGACGTGAACCCGGACGAGAACTTTAAACCAATACGCGACAAAGACTCTACACGGAAGGTGATCCAACTGGCAAACTCTTGAGGGGATATCAAGAAAAACCAGATGTCTAAATCGGTCTTGTGAGTAGAAATTTCAAATTAAATTTCCAAAATCAGACTGATAACTTAGCATAAGATTACTACAAGTTCGAATTTAGTTGGATCAGTAAATAAATCAAGTTAACCACACATTTTAAACATTTCGGTCAATTTAATTTTTATAAAAAGTAACAGTTACAATGGCCAACGCTATCGCTTTTAATGATTATCTGAAGACAATCCCGGAATTTTCAGGGGAATCAGAAATCCTTAACCGATTTTTAGAAATTAGTGCTCAGCCAATAACGAGATTTTATACAGCCGAAAATCCCGATGGGAGAAATGAGTTACTACTGAACTCGATTTTGTCAAAAATAAAAGGCCAGGCAGCCACCATTGTTTATAACTCTCATTATGAAACCTGGGACGATCTGAAGCAAATACTTCTAAACGCATATTCCGACAAAAGGGATTGCTTCACCCTTAATTTTGAAATGTCTCAACTAAAACAATCCCAGAATGAAACTCCTTTTCAATTTTTTGACAAATTGAGTGAACTATTAAGCCTACAAATTTCGTATATCAAAAATCGCGAGCCGGATAACGCTTTATCCCGGTGTCAATATGTTCGAAAATATGCTTTAAGAGTATTGTTAAGCGGGCTTCGAGAGCCGTTAGGTTCACTGATGAGGACGAAAAACCCTGCAGATTTGGATGAAGCGTTAAATATGTTAACAAATGACTTTCAGTACCACATCCTCTCCTGTGGTCAACACACAGAAGAAATTTGAAAAACCCAATTTTCACAAACAATTACAACAATTCGGATCGAATAATTTTCATTCCAATTTTATGCGTCCACAAAACTTTCAGTCAAATTTTATGCGCCCACAACAATTCAACAATCGACCTCCTTTTAACCAAAACAGAGACTTTAACAATTATCGTGACCAAGGTCACGGACAAAATAATCAATACGTCCCGAGAGTACCCCAAATTCAGGGTCCAGAACCCATGAGCATTTCCGTTCAAAACTCCCGAGTGGGTAACCAGTTCCTCCAAATGACTACTGGCATGGCCGAGGGAGGCGCGAACTATTTAGTAACGGAACCTGCTGAAAATTTGTCAAACAACCAGGACTATTTTTTAGGCGAGGGCCCTTCGCAGGAAACGAACACTACGTGATGAATTTGCTTGATAAAAAACTTAACGAGCTCCCGTATATAATTGATCCAAATAATAAGTTCAAAATTCTGATTGACACGGGTAGCACACGATCCTTTGTTAATCCCGACCTGGTTTACGCTTTTTATGAAACCCCTTTAATTTCAAACCCATTCGAGGTCAAAACCATTCATGGTATTTCAAAAGAAAGGTTCAGTACTCTCTTGAATTCACCAAGCCCTAATGGTGAAGGAAACATTAAACTAGAATTTTTGTTATTTAAGTTTCACGACGAATTTGATTTATTGTTAGCGCTAAACTAGATTTTGTCAACCATAAGTTAGTCACTCCTAAGAAGGAATTTAAGATATTTTATTTGAACAACCGTGAAACCGAGGGCATATCGGTTAACCCTCCTGTTCAATCACAAATGGTTGAAGCCAAAACGGAAAAAATTATCAAAGTCCCGATCAAAAATATTAAGAACGGCATGGCGATCTTGCCCTGTCAAATTGTTCAGGGAATGGAAATCCCTGAGTGTGTAGTGAAAGTTGAAAATAACGAAGCAATTTGCAGTGTACTTAATCCTCTTGAGGAAACTATTGATTTGTGCTTGAGTGAACCATTTTTAGTTGAACCATTAGAAAATTATGAGACTGTTCCTGAAAATTTGAGGAACACCTCTAATTTTAATATGTTTAATTTGAATAAGGTCAAGTTTGATGTGTCTCGCACATCAAACTTCGTACAGATCATATGAACAGCGAGAAAAAAACGCTATCTACGGATTGGTAAAAAAATTTTCTGATATTTTTCATTTAGAAGGGAACACATTGACCTTCACAAACCAAGTAAAGCATGTAATCCGCACAACGGATGAAATTCCGGTGTACGCCAAAAATTATAGATACCCGGAAGTCCATCGAGAAGAAGTAAAAAACCAAATAAATGAGATGTTAAAACAAGGAATAATAAGAAACTCACACTCACCGTGGAACTCACCCATATGGGTGGTCCCCAAGAAAGCGGACGCCTCCGGGAAAAGGAAATGGCGCATTGTAATAGATTACCGGTTACTGAATCAGAAAACCATTGACGATAAGTTTCCCTTACCGAATATTAAGGAATTACTGGATAAATTAGGAAAATCTAAGTATTATTCTAAGTATTATTTTTGTAAGTATATATATATAGGCCCTCGATTTGGCCTCTGGATTTCACCAAATCGAAATGGAAGAAAACAGTATCCAAAAAACAGCCTTTAGTACCGAAAATGGGCACTACGAGTTTTGCCGTATGCCTTTTGGTCTAAAAAACTCCCCACCAACATTTCAGAGAGCGATGAACCACATTCTAAGAGGGCTTACCAACGAAACTTGTGTAGTCTATCTTGATGACATAATAATATTCAGTACTAGTTTAGAAGATCACATCCAGAGACTAGCAGACATTTTCGAGAGACTTCGAAAAGCAAATTTTAAAGTCCAATTGGACAAAACCGAGTTTTTAAAGAAAGAAGTAGCATACTTGGGTCACATCGTCACACCCGCAGGCGTAAAACCCAACCCTGACAAAATCGAGGCAATAAAGAAATACCCTATACCAGAAAATACCAAACAAATAAAAGCATTTTTAGGGTTATTATGTTACTATAGAAAATTCATTAAAAACTTCGCGTTACTAAACAAACCATTAACCAAACGTTTAAAAAAAGGAACCACTATCAATATTCAGGACCCAGATTATATAGAAGCCTTTAATACTTGCAAAACCCTATTAATTAATGAACCCATATTACAATACCCAGATTTCTCTTTACCCTTTAATCTAACCACCGACGCAAGTAATGTAGCCATAGGTGCAGTTTTGAGTCAAACAAAAAACAACAACGATCTTCCTGTAGCGTACGCAAGTCGCACTCTAAATGAATCAGAAACCAATTTATCCATCATTGAAAAGGAACTCTTGGCCATAGTCTGGGCCACAAAATACTTCCGACCTTACTTGTTTGGGGAAAAATTCAAAATTCATTCAGATCACCGTCCCCTACAGTGGTTATTTTCATTGAAAGAACCCAACTCAAAACTTGTTCGATGGCGCCTCAAATTAGAAGAATTTGATTACGATATAGTTTACAAGAAAGGCTGTCAAAATAAAAATGCGGACGCTCTTTCCAGAATTGAACTAAACGTGCATGAAACACAAACTCAAAATTTAATAGCGTTTTCCATTAGCACAAAAAATAGAGCTGGGGCTGCTCCAGGTCTGATCTGATAAGAGTTTGAAGGTTCCATTTGCCAATTGATCCTCAGCAGAGCGACTTTTTATTCGTTCCATTTATCCCTACGCTCCTCCATGGATCAGAGCTAGAGCAACTTCAAGTGCTCCGTCGATTTCGACGGAGCGGTAAACCTCTCTTGGAAGGTTTATTGTGATAAGCATCGTTTTGAGTTCGTATTTTGTTTTTCGTCGCGGATGAAGCCAACGATTTGTTGAACGAAAGCGGTTTAACAATCATTCAAGTTCTGTTATTCGTAGGTACCATTATCGTCGATTACTCAACAGATCCAGAGAAGTGGTCAGATGAAGCCACTAGGCTCATTTTGAAATGTATGGATAACTCTAGTCTAGAGTCAAGCTCGTCCGACGAAAAATATGAAAATTAGAAGACTACGTGGGAGCTATTATTGCAGCATCAATCAATAAGGAGAAGACAGAATAACAAAAACCTAGTACCACTGTTTCAATCGTTACAAAACGGTTCATCCGGATTCTCTACATTATTCCCTTTATGTATTACATATTTCCCCCCAAAGCATTCCTTCATTTTTCCTGCCGCCACAAAGCTTGTTTGCTGGCCGAGAATTTCTAAATTCGCAACTTGTTTTTATTAGATATCAATTATGTTCTTGGAAGAAAATTATTAATGGAATTGGGCATTGAACTCACGAAGGGATGCACCCGATTTTTTCACAGTCATGCTAATAAGTACATTCTCGCTAATAAATACAAGCACTCCACACAAAAATATACGAGTGCTCAACTCATGCACGCAAATAAATATGTACTTCTATTCAATACAAACACAAAAACTACAAAAAAGTCATGAGGATGGAGGTTGTTATTAAAGAGCGATCTCTTCCACATGTTAAAAGTCGTTCCATTTCAACCCACTCTTAGCCAGGTTTTGGTTCGATCCGAGCGGGCTTGTGACGTCGCAAGAGCCGCCCCAGAGCACTTTTGAAATGGCAAAAGGAAAACGCTATAAGTCTTGAAGATGAAACAAATCGAATAATTTCTGAAGCCGTGAGGGAATTTTTTACTAACAACCCAGATGTAGGTAATGACACCGAGTCAATGATTGTGAACGCCCCTGACGACCAAGATAGTATAGAATTAATAGAAGAAGAGCCAGAAGAATATAACACTCAACATTCTAACTATGGTGGAAATACTTTGGTGACGATACCAATTGTAGATGGTCCCGTTAACTTTGGAACCAATCAAGTTATTTTATCCTTAGTTAAATACAATCCTAAGAAGGTAAAAGTTATAAAGTTGTTTAATGTAAAGACCCGTATAATAGTAGAAATTTCGGAAAGTAATTTTGAAAATGATATAATTAATTTTATTAAGGAATTCGTAATCCCAAACATAAAATATGGGCTATATTTTGAAACAGATTTTTATGAAAAGTTTACAGCCGTCGTGATGAAAAACTTTACGACATCTCAAATATCCTTAACGAAGTTCACCGAAAAATTAGTCGACGTACTTGAAAAGAAAGATCAGGAAGAAATTATTAATAATTACCATGTGGGAAAAACTAACCACAGAGGAATCGAAGAGACGTACAATAACATCAGGCGAATGTATTATTGGCCAAACATGAGGAGTTCAATTCAGGATTTCATTAACAAATGCGATATTTGTCTAAAGACTAAGTACGATAGAGCACCCCTTCTATTAGAAATGAATTTGACACCTAACCCCAGTAAGCCTTTTGAAATAGTTCACGTAGACAGCATTACTTTAGATAAAACCAAATTTTTAACTATAATCGATACCTTCTCCAGATTCGTACAGGTGTACAAAGTGAATTCTGGACAAGCAATTGAAGTCGTGAATCAACTAGTCAAATATTTTTCCCAATATGGATTACCCAAAACAATTGTGTCAGACAACGGGCTGGAGTTCAATAACTCGCTAGTGAAAGAATTATCGAGTCTTCATAAAATCGAAATCCATTTTGTCAGCTCCCAGCATCCAGAATCCAACGGAATTGCGGAGAGATTCCATTCCACTCTGATAGAGCATATAAGAATATTAAATAACAGAGAAGAATTTAAAACTGATGGCATAGAAGCCAAAGTGAACTATGCAGTCATGGCCTATAATAATAGCATCCACTCCGTCACCAAATTAACCCCTTTTGAAATACTTCATGGCCACATTGAATCAAACCCGATTTTCGAAATGGACATTGAGCGTAAATTAGTTAACGATTATATCAGTAACCATCGTGAAAAAACTAAAATCTTGTACGAGAAAATTCAAAACATTAATAGAGAAGCCAAGGAAAAGGTACTACGTCGTGTCAATCAGGATAGGGAAGAATTGCCAGAAATTCCCCCCGAAGTATACGTAAAAAATAAGCAAAAAATGAGTAAAACAAAAAACAAATTTCAGAAAGAAACCATAATTTCGATAAACAAAGACAGGAAAACTGCCAAAATACTACAAAGACATCCTAACACTCGAGACAATATACACCTCTCAAACATTAAAAGGCCCAGGAGAGCAGGTTATAAAAACACAATTAAACGTGTTACAGGGTCATCTTCTACCTCCTCAACAGTGGACTCTCCCGAGGAATAGAAATAAGAAACATTACTGTCAATAATGGGATAATACCAATAAAATTAGGAAATGCTAAAATTCAGACATAGATTCACACCTTGGTGCATTATTTTCATTTAAACGACCTTCTATCTCAGCTCAATAATTTAGATAGAGACTTCAATTTGATCAAAAATAAATTCAACTCATTTAAAACCGTTGGGAAAAATGTGTTAAGTGCCCAAGGAAACCAGGTTACGGAAGTTGAAAATGAGATGAATACAATCACCTTCACATCTCAGAGCATCAATGAGAAATTAGAAATTATTTTTACTATTAGACCTAGGAATCGTATGAAGCGAGGATTAGTTAATGGGTTAGGTAGCTTTATAAAATTCTTCACGGGAAACCTAGATGTAAATGACGGAGAAAGATTAGATAGTATTTTTAATAAGTTGCAGGCCAATCAAAATAGCCTGGAACGACAATTAAGTATGCAATTCTCAATAAATTCGGAAATTATCCGAGAATTTAATAGTACGATTAGGTTAATTGAAGAGAATAGTAATGAACTTAGGAATAAAATGTTACAGTTAAGTAAAACGGTTAATGAAAATCTGGAAGTTCGGCACTATCAAGATACTTTATACCAATTACAAACCTTGTACAATATTATTCTAAATGTAGTGCAAGATATTGAAAACTCCTTAACTTTTTGCAAGCTTAATATTCTACACCCTAGCATTATATCACCTAAAGAACTTTTCGTCGAATTAAAGAAAATATCCCAACACTATGGACATCGATTACCACTAGATGTCACGTTACGAAAACATCTTTGAATATGAAAAACTCTTATATACCAATTGTAAAATAATCCAAGACACTATAGTTTATTATTTAGATCTGCCACTCATTGCAGAAGACAGTTATGAACTTTACTATTTATAATCAGTGCCCTCTAAAGTTAACTCCGAATTTATCAGTCTGATTCCTAACACACGCTTTCTTCTAAAATCAACCTCAAAAATTATACCCCTATCAAACAAATGTGGGGCCCAGCTTCCACAAGGCTATTTATGCTCATCAACTTGATATCTCACAACAACATCAGTTGCGAAGCTAACATTTTGCTTCATCGAAATTTGGAAACCTGCCCACACACGCTTCTCCAGTTTAAGTCGAATTCAATCGCGTGGGTACCCGAATTGGGCCAGTATCTCGTCGCCTTCCCTGAACCGGACATCATAAAAATTGAAAATTCAAAAGAAACGTCAACCAAACCCCTACAAGGAATTTTCCTACTAAAACCCGGCGCTGACAAATTCTTCTACAATGACTTGGAAATAAACATGAAAGTGAAAACCATGGCCACCCAATTTTAATCAGCCGCACGGAATTCTCTGATCACTTTGAACCTCCGAAATTCTCAATCCAGTTGCACCATTTGGAATCTCTTCACCAATCTATCAGCTCGATGACCCCCATTCTTCGAGAACCCTCAATCACTTATTCACTAAACGTCTGGACCATCGTTATTCTCGTCGCTCTATCCATTGGAGCCATTCTCTGGGCATGGACCAGCCTAAGAGCAAGCAACTGTCAAATTTTGACTCGATCCGCCGCCCAGCCCCCTTCATCGACGGATGCTTCATCTGGGGGTGGAGGAATTACGTTCATCAAAACCACTCCGCTACACCGTGGGACACGCTGACGCCAACCCCTTCGCCCATCATAATTCTTCTCCTTTTTCCTTTCAATATTTTATTACAGAACGTGGAAACTGCGAATCTCAACATTCCGATCTATTAAAACAACTGTCCCCTCCTTTCTCTTGGTTCATTCTTCAATTCAAGTTGTAGTAGTTAACTCGCGTAAAAGTTCTTGTAAAAATAAATTTGATTTTTTAAAAAGTCTTTCATCGGACCTTTAAACTTATCTTACATTTACATATTTTTTTTAAAAGATGCGGGTGCAGAGGAAGGCTCTTAGTAAGTATAACGGAATTCATTTAGACAGATGTCATCAAACTCTGTTTTATTTTCATTTCCAATGAGAAGTAGTGTGCTTAATTCAATTTTTTCATCTTCATTTATTCGCAAAGGCTTATTGCAAAGAACACCCCAAAAAAGCTCTTTTCGCTCGGAATGTGTTCAATTCTTTGAAATGTTACAAAGGAGTGCGATAATTTGAGTTTGGTATTTTGGTCCTGACTAATCAGGCAAGTTTTTACGAAATTCGCCTAACCTGGATAGCATTTCAAGATTCGCTATCATGCGATCAAGTTACGGCTAAACAGTCCAAAATTGATACCAATCTCCACAATCTGACTGATAGCTGGAAAAGTACGACTACTTCTGGAGATAACTGGACCAATTCACACTTTGTCTTTCAATTAGTGCCATCAGATTGCATGTACGTGCAACCGTTCTCGACTTATAAGCGCTGAAGTGAATCCAATAAAACCAACGTCAGGACTAAAAATTCTAAAATATTGATTATTTCGAAAACGGTCTACCTATGTCTATAGGGACTTTTTTGGTCCATTTTGGACCTATAGAAAAACCCCTTAATTTTTTTTATTATTATTCTAATGAGCGATGTGTGAAGAGCTAGGGATTAGAAGATGGCATGGAAGAAGAGATGTCCTTTTAGTCGTTCCGATGAGGTGAATGACCTACAGGAAAACTCCTGCAGGATCTTTCTTTTCATTGCCATCATTAAAGCAAAACGATATCATAAAAAAGTCCGTTAATTGTCATCTGCATTTGTTACCTAAATCCCTATAGCACCTAAAGTGAAAAATATTGCGTCGTTGTTAGGGCGCGTGCTTTTACCGCGCTCGTTATTTGACAAATACCAGCGAGCATAGATAAATAATACTTGGAGGGAGCGAAAACGAAAGCCAAAATTCATATTTCACATCTATGCAGAGACAGCACGCAACTAGGTGAAGAACTAGGCGAAGAAGAGAATACCTTTTTTTTTTTTTTTTTTTTTTTTTTTTTTTTTTGCCAACAATTACGTTATTTTTACCTTTCCCCGCCCATCAAAATGCATGATCGGACCTTTTTTTTCTTCTTTTGATCGGACACACGAAGCTACTAAAAAGAAACCAAACTGTTTTGAAACTTCAATCACCACCGTGTGTGGAGTCTTGTCAAATTACATGGAAGAGACTCAAAGGTGACTGGTTTGTAACTCAAGTTTCCCACCAGTTTCTTTTCAGTCGCTCTGTGTGTAGACGGGCTTAGTGAATAATTTCTGAGATAATCTGCCTACTACGAAATAATATTTATTTTGATGACAAAACAGGTGAACTTTTTGATCAAAACCTTAACCATCAGCAATTCATAAAGCCCTTATAGGCCTCTCAAATTTTATCCAAAGTGATAACATTATACAAGGCACATACACGTCTGGTTTGAAAGAAAATAAATTGCGAAATGTGTGCCTCACTCACGTTCACTAGGATTTTAAGTTCGCTTGGTTTTTCGGAATTAATTACTTCTTTGTTTTATTTATCAATTATTTGACTAATTTGGTAGGCACACTCAAGACATTTTCAGATGAAATCGAACTCCTGATGGTTCGGTCATACTGGCGGACCCACCGCTTTGTCCGGAACCGACTACGGTCATATTGGTGGCCCACCAATTTGTCCGAAGGAGTCTCCGGACATTCTGGTGGCCCACCAATTTGTCCGATACACTACGGACAAATTGGTGACTTCACCCACCAATATGACCGATGTGTTTCGGACAAATTGGTGTGTGAGGGAATTTTTCCCATCCACCAATATGACCGCCCACCGATTTGTCCGATACACAACGGACATATTGGTGGGTGCGGGAATTCTTTCCATTACCGCACCCACCAATTTGTCCGCCCACCAATATTACAGCGACTCGATAATGATAGAGCTCATACTAATAGTGGTGCTATCTGTTGTGAGCAATTATCCCAACCCCCAGATTGGTTACACGTTATCACCACGAGCTGAATGACTTGGTTTTTCATATGACTTTGCTCCCTACGTTACAAATATTTTGTTTAAAGTATAGTAGGTAATTCATTAAATAATTATATTTCTTCAATCAAATTTGAGGACACAGTAACGAATTTTATCGCCCGTTAAACATAACCAGTAGGCAACACCGTCCACATAAACTTCAGAATAGTCTCGTTCAATAACCGTTTCAAAGCCCACTCTTTCCGCCAAGTGCTGTGATATAGGACTCGTGAACAGCGTGCCCGTCACTGTCAATCCAAGCTGTTTACAAAGCGGCTCACGGCACCTGAGTAATTTTTCGCCAATTTGAAATCCATGATAGTCTGGGTGCACTGAAAGTCCAGTCGCACTCAAGAACTTGTCTACGTTGAATTTGTTGAAAACGTTTGCTTCTTTAGACAACTCGATGACGACGGTTAGTGCCAGTTTGAACGCCACACCCTTGAACATCTTCACGCGGACATTATGTTAGAAAATAACAATATTGCTGTTCGTCGTACTAGTATTTTACCTCCAAATCATGCTTGCTCTCTTTGGTATCCACATAAGTCATGTTTGCGCCTATAATAACTGGTTCAGATTCCTCAGTTTTCTTGAGGAGAGCTACAAGTGCTGTGCCTTGATCTATTGCTAACTCGAAGAAAGCTTGAATGCTTTCAACTGAGTCTGGGTCTTCACTTAGTTCTGAAAAAATTATCCTGTTATTTTTAATGAACTTGAACTTTTTTTTACAATAAGAAAGACTCACTTGTAGGTACGCATAGAGCCTCCCGTGTCAGGAAATATTTAGTCATGTGGTCAATGACCTTCTGTTTAAGAGTCTTCGGAACTGTCTGAATTGAAAATTTAATTGTTTCACTGGTACTAGATCTCGTTGTTTCGAACTCTCCCAAATCAATTATCTTCTCGTTCTGCATTATCACTTAATTATGACGAACACTGACAAACAATTGCACGAGTTTCAACACTGACTATTACCAAAGCACTAAAACGAAATCGTCTTCATCGTGAACCTGCGGGTATATGATCCTTAAGTGGTAACAATTGGTTCGTAGGAGGGGAATAAAACTCGCCTAAGAGTTAGGGTTAGGGTTCAGTTCACGCATCATGGAGTAAAATTAAACGAACTTTAGTCCTGTTTGGCGTGTTTTTACGTCAATTTGTTTTTAGCTTCTAACTCAATTCAATGAAATAAGTGGTAGATCAGAGCGAAAGCGCGCCGGCGCACGATTGAACGTGGTATGGAGGTTGAGCCCCCCCCCCCTCCGAACCACTAATTATTTTATGTATATGTACGGTAATTTTCGAAGGCCAAAATTTCATTAAAGGTTTGTTGACCTCATTTAAACTAAAAGGGCCGTTTGAGAAGATGGTTGCATGAAAGAAAGAAATGCAATTTTCACGACAGGCTGCTGCGGAACAAAAAAAAATTGTGTATTGTTTTATAAGTTTGAACCCATAGGGCTAGGCAGATTTACGAGTTCTAGATAAGAACTATTACGGAATTTCCATTTACACAAAAACCTGCTGCGGAACACTTCATTTCCACCCGTCCTCTCTGAATTAAAACACATGTTAACGGAAATACAGGTGGAAACGAAATGCTCTGGATCAGAATTTTATGCAAATGGAAAACACTATTACTTAGAGATCATGTATCATATCTTTAGTCTTCTAAAAACGGATGCGTTCGTTTTCCAGATTACATCAATTACTAAGCCATAGTTACATCAATTTGCTCAAGCGATAATAATGATTGTTCACACACGAACAATAATATTGTGCAATAAATTTGTACAATATTTTGTTTCCAGATGTTTACGGATAAAAAATGGGTTGTTCATTATAATTGTGCAACCCTTTAATACAACCTACAACCGTTCAATGTTATTGTGCAACTTCTAGTTTGTGCAATATTTATTGTACGTGCATGGGCCGCTTTTTCATTATTATGGAGAGCCCGAGTTCATTTTTTCCATAAGTTTGACTTGGAATAGAAACCCTTGATTCTATTGGCTGGCGGTATAGTGACTCCATAACAGGAGGCTTCGGTAATCTATTTGGTGATATATTCATGTGCTATTTCCACTTTGTGAAAAATCTAGGCAGGTATAAGTTCTTCAGAATACTTAAAGAAGACATCCTGCGTTAAATTGAAACAGGACATTCGCGCGTTTCAGCCTGCACCGATGAAAGTTCTATTTTTAAGGCGACCAAGCTGTTTTTTGCGAAATGGAAGAATATAAGTTGTGGCCAAAAAGTGAACGATTTTTTGAAATATTTCGAAGAACAGTGGGTGTCAAATCGGTCTGCAATCGAAGGACATGCACCTGGGTACCCGTCGACGAACAATGGCATCGAAGCGACCAAATCAGTGATCAAACGTGAGCGCACTCTTCGTGTTTGACTTGCAGGGTTCATAATATATCACAAAAATGGGGGGCGGGATAGTTGGACGAAAAGCCCCGTTGGTTTACCAACGATTACTTTACTTTTTTTTCATTTGTCGACTTACTGCTTTACTCTGAGTTCCTTGCTTTGCCAACATTATAGTACTCTTCTACTCTACGCTTGGACCATGGAGGAAGAAATATACTGGAGGAGCCCACCACTAGTGGCGCGCGGAGGACGAGAGACGGGACTTGAAAATGGTTTGCGGGACGGGACGCGGGACAAAGCCTAAATTTCCCGCGCGGGACGGGACTTCCCGCGGGAAATCGATTTTTTTATTCTAAAAAGTGAGATGAAAGAGAGAAATCAAATAATATAGTACGTTTGAATCAATGTAATAGAAAACTCATGTCTTTGGCCCAAAAATTTCCATTTTGAACACAATAAATACCTCTTATATTTTATCCTTCCCTTGCCCGTTTCCCGCCATTCGATGCGAAGAATAATTTTAGTGAAATACTTGTCTGCACGTTTGTAAAGGGCTGTATATCGGTACCTATTGGACATGAAAGAAAGTTTTGACCAGTAAATTTAGCCTTCTAAATTCACTGATCAAACATTTTTTATTAAATTTCGCAGTTGAAGAGCGTTCAACAAAATTGAACGAAGAGCGAACAAAAAATTAAACGTTCTTTTAACATTTTACATGGAATACTTTATCTGTGGAACTCTTTCGAGACAGGCAAAAAATAAAAACAAAACACGAAGAAAATCTTGCGGTTCCCCTCTGCACAGTTGTGAGGAGGGGAACCATTTTGTCGAAATTCTCCTCCACCTAATCCTTTCTCTGCATTAGCCAATGGACAAGGGTTGCCCCCATAATTCATTGGTCAGACCACCCGAAAACGATTCTTTGAAAACATCTGGGGCCTTATTCTGAGCGGTCGGGGAAAAATGCCGCAAGTGGGATCCAAGGACGCAGAATAAGAAATAACATTATCCCGCCATAGCAACCGCTTTTTGCGGCATTTTCACACGGCTTCGGACTACGGCCCAGGGTGAGGGAGGGTATTTATCATGTACTTTTTTATCCCGCGGTACATGCGGGAAATCCCGCGCGGGATGGGACTTGAGTGTGCGGGACGGGACGCGAGACTAAAAAAGACAGAAGTTTTACAAATAAGACCGACGCCTCGACCACCCAACAACTTCTAACAAAATTCTTCATACATTTTGGGATGCCGAAGATTATGGTGAGCGAAAACGACCCCCAATTCCGAAGTAAATTATTGTCGGCATTTTGCGCCAGAAACGGAATACGTCAATCATTTTCTGCCCCTTACCATCCAGCCTCGAAAGGACAAGCTGAACGATAAGTACAAACGTTTAAAAATGCTTTGAAAGCATCTCAACATGCCAATATGTCCATTGACGATGTGCTAAATCGATTCCTTTTCTGCTACCGCGTGACTCCTCATTCTTCAACTGGACTTTCTCCCTCGTCACTTTTTCTTGGCCGTGAATTAGAAGCGTGCAGCTTATCTTTCGGAAGGCATAGAATACGTAGTTTTGTATGGTGATGAGGTGATTTTTTATTATTTGTGAGTCTTCTCGTTCACTCAAGGTAATTTAACATATCATGGGAGAACTCCGAGTCCACGGCTGAACTTGGGTCGAACCCTCCGACGAGGGCCCTCAGCTCACCGAGCCTCTCCTTCACTTCAGCTATCATCTAGAAGTTAAAAATGTATTAATTTAATTCTACAACTAGCTTACAATAAACCATAAAAGTATTTCTCAAAGAGAAAACACTGAATTGATAACACGAATGCCTTCCGAAAGATAAGCTGCACGCTTCTAATTACGTACACGTTTAAGTATTATAAAAGAAACAGGAACCATTGAAATTAAACCAAAAATGGGAGATATGAAAACAAATCGTTTTTGAACGTAGTTGACGCTGTTGCCATTCGTTTTTATGACGGTGACAAATGGAAATTCGGAAAAGTGGAAAAACGTGAAGGGAAACTTCACTATGTCATCCGAGTTGGGAGTTCTATTTTCCGTCGACATATTCACCAAATTCGAAGCTGTGGCAGTTCACTCATTAAAGATCAATTTCTAGTACTGCCCACAAAAAAGCCATCACAAGAACAGCCGACTCCTGAGGCTGGACCAGAAAGGGCTTCGAATTCGGAGCAAAACTTGCCTCCGAGTTCAGAAACAAGTTCGAGACGCGATTCGTCAGATAACCAATCTCTTCAGCACCAATCAAGGCCACCGACCAATAGAACGCGAAGCGATAAACGATTTGTGACCCAAGCATATCGCACACGAAGCAGACGAATGTCACGGCCCCCATCGCGTTTTGGTGAATACGGAGGAGGAATTGTTGTAGTTTCCAACGTTACCACATGTTGGTTTCTAATTATCCAAGGTGACTAAACTTTACTATAGGTGCCGCAGATTTCCCCCTTCCCATCGGTCGGGAGGGGTGGAGACTGACGTCACCAGCAGGCCTTTGCTCCCGATTGCTCACCCCAGAGCAGCAGAGCAAGTTAATTTTAAAAATGAAGTTTGTGAATTCTCAAAAATCACAGCCCACTAACAATTAATAATGTACTGGGTCCAGCGCAATGGCGGTTGGGGCTGCTCGTGACGTAGGTGAAGGACAGTGATCTGCGGCACCTATAGAAAATTTAGTCACCTTGCTAATTATCAATTGTTCGTTTTCTCAATTCGCTAAAATAAATTAACTTATAATTTTCGTGCTCACTTGAGACTTGAATACAAAACCCTGACACACGAGGCCACGCGCGACCCGGTCGTTAATAGAATTTGAATTAGCCTGTCACACGGGTCGCGCGACTTCAAAGGGAAATATGAGAAGTCCCACCCGTGTCGCGTCCCTGAAATGGCCACGTGCGTCAGGGCCCTTCTTCAGCATACCTAGCTGTAAATATCAAGTGGGCTTCACTGTTAAATATATGTGATGAAAGGGAGAATGCTTTTGTGCCATATTTTCAGAAATTTCTGTTTATCCCACGTGCACACAAAGGAGTATTACAAGTGGCAGATTGCATAAGGGGGAACTGAGGAAATACATTTTGACAAGGGGGAAGAGGTAAAAAAGAAAAGGAGAAAAATTCGAAAACAAACATGACATCGTAGGTATTTATGATGAACACTGCTTCACCTCTGTCTGTGTTCGTATACTATAAGTAAGTTTTGGTTATAGTAAAGCGCAAGCGTAATGATGGGTAAATTTTAATGCTAGAAAATGATAAGACACCATAATAGTTGATAAATAGCGAGCGCCGGCCATCAGGTGGTGCGGGCACAAGCCTGCTTTGGGCTCATGCGCCCTCAGCCGCACATTATAGGCTCACCGCAGCAGAATATTGAAGTTGGCAAGATACTAAAAACTGAAGATCCAAATAACACGTAGACATTATTTCTTATGAATTTCTCGCTAACATAAGTTTTTCGATGTCAACATTGCCTAGACAGTCTTGTTTTGGTGTATGGGCTTGATTATACTCAAAACAACCATAGTGAAGAGAAAACCTCTAATGGAATCCAAAAGAGAAAGAGCGTACGGAGCCATAACCACAACATTGTCCTTCTTGAATTTTGACGAGGCATATACGCCGAAGCCGTGGAAGAAGAAATAATATGGAGATGCCCCAAAGGTTTTTGAAGCGTGCCAAAAATCTGCACAAGTGGGTGGGGCCTGTTTGTACCATTGGTCCGAAAACTTCAGATTTGATGTTTGTTTAAAGCGGGAAACGTGCTGAATTTCATACGATTGAGCACTTTTATTTTCTGGGTACGTCTACTAGTGGTTATTTTTTGTTCCCTTACATATGTGGAAGGGGTGGTGGGTAGGGATGCCCGCGGGACGGGAAATGAAAACTGAAACCGGGAGTACTTCAACTTGTCGAAGAACAAACACATCAAAATCGTCCATCACTTCGATTTCTGCATGGCTTTCTTGAATGGGAAGTCTTGATATTGCGTCGGCGTTGAAGTTCTCTTCTGTTTTCCTATAAACGATGTCATAAGTGAAGGACTGAAGAAAAAGTGCATAGTGTTGCATTCTTGATGCCGACAAGGGAGGAATTTCTTTATTCGGGTGAAATATTGACGTTAGGGGACGATGATCAGTGTAACAAGCCTTTTTTTGGGCGATATTGGGGAATGGGCTTATTACTGGAGGGAATTAAGAAACGGATTAAAAAGATTAAAACTGATTTATTCACACAGTATAAAGCCTATTACTATACTCGGGGAGGACACACCACGCGGACCTAGGGATCTCACGGGATTACGGCGAAGACTCGGATGGCAGAGAGAGCGAGATCAGAGCGCCCCTTCCTTATTTCTGTTTTTGGGCACCCATTGGTGAGAAACCCGCTTTTCTCACGCTGAGTTTTGCTGACGCTCCAATATTCGCCCTTTCTCGGCGTCTCGGTGATTTCCGTTTTGGTGCAGCGGGGCTGGGGAGGGATGAGGAATAATTTGTAGTATTGGTGGATTTAAATAGGGATAATTTTTAGAAGGAATAATAATTAAGGATAAGGACTTAAATGGTTTTTGTAAACTAGGAAAAGGATGAAGTTGCCCCTGCACTTGTGTGTACTTCGTTACATCAGTAATTAAATTAAACTTCCTCCCATACAGGTATTTAAATCACCAATGCTTCTTTGTCTATTTGACTGTATTTTTTTTTTAGTTTCATTTAAGGTTCGATTTGCGAAATATATTATTGGTCTTTCAGAGCCATCTTCCATGACGTGGGATAAAACGGCTCTGGCAACATAAGAGCTTGCATCCGTTGCTAATGTTATTTTCCTTTTCGGATGATAATGTACGAGAACTAACTCCGAACTGATCGCGTCTTTGATCTTTTGAAACGCTATTCGACATTTTTGATTAAAATTGAATTCTACGTATTACTTCAGAAGGGCATATAGCGGTTGGGCTATCGAACTATCGGAATTAACAAGTCCGATGAAGGCTTTGACTTGGGATGTATTTGTCGGTTCGGGAGCATCTTTGATAGCCACCACTTTGTTGGGACATTTGTGAATACCGTTTTCACTGATTTTAAAACCACAGTACTCAATTTCATTCTTGAAAAATTCGCTTTTTTTTCTTGGGCAAGCAGGAGAAATGTGACCCTTGTTTCTACAGCGATAGCAGGTTACTTCTTTGAAACGGCAATTCGTTGAAGTGTGACGACCTGCTCGAGCACAGTGAATACATTTAGGCGTTCGGTGTTTCATGCTGGTATATTCATGATATGGGAGCCTGTTTGGTCCTGTGGTCTCACCTCCGGGAGAGTCAGGTTAATGACTGTCTCTTCTTTGGCATAATATTATAAGTCAAGGACAAGTTAGTTCAATACTTATTTTATTTTACAACCCCAAACATATGATATTATCACCACCCAACATCCTCCCTCTTTAGCTTGGCTCCCTCGCCATTACTAATGCGCCCCATACACTATGCGATTGCCTGCAGGCCGTCTCCTCAAGAGGCGACCGTCCGGCCAAAATCGACGGGCAACATTCACTGTCAGTCAACGATCTCAAGTCCGATCCTAGCCGGTCCTACGGCCACACACCTTCAGTTTTCACGGACTGCAGGTGGACTGCAGTCCATGGCCTTCAGATTAACTGAAAATGTGTGGGTAACCCCGATCGACGGCCTCACAATTGCCTTCAGTTAAACTGACAGTGTATGGGGCGCTTAATGCTCGACGATTGCGTTGAATCAGTTGACCATTACATAGTTTGACTTCGTATCGGCGTGGGGCATCCCGGCATTGTCGTTCGATATGGCCATATTCCGATCGGTCCGCAATCCATACTTTCTCCCCTTCCTTTAACGTTGGGAGTGATTTAACTCGATGGGTTTTATCAAACCGTCTCTTCATTTGATCATTTTTATCTTTTTGATGATACCTTCCCAGCCAGGTCGTAACTCGTCATCGTCTATAGGGAGTCTATTCCTTATTTTCCGACCCATGAGCAATTCGGCTGGCGATAGTCCGTCATCTAGGGGCGTGCTTCGATAAGCCAGAAGTCCGAGATGCATGTCATTTCCACTACCTAACTATCCGTTTAGCAATTTTGACAAGCGCTTCGGCGAAACCATTGCTCTGAGGCAACAAGGGACTAGAAGAAACAATTTCGAATCCCATCATCTCTGCAAATCTTTTCATTTCAAAACTGACCAGATCAGAGCCATTGTCGCAACGTAGGGTTTTTGGAATACCGAATTTGGAGACGATTTGCTTCAAGTAGCTAATTAAACTACATGATTTTAAGGAGTTCAACTTCTTAATGTCGAGGAACTTCGAGAAATAATCCGAGACCACTATACAGGGTGTTCGGAAATTAGATGCTCAGAGAAAATATGGTGATAGTACACGTCATTTGCGATCAAGTTCACTATTTGACGTTTTTCGAAATTCAGCTTTGCTTCCGAGATATAACTCATTTTGTGTATTTTCTACTAACCCCTATGTTTTTCCGATAAATGCCCTCCTCACGCTCATCAACAGGTGCTAGACTAAAAGTAAATAGCTCATTGGAAAGACCACAAAATTTCCTTTGAAATGAGCTATAAAATGGATAAAATGATCCGAGATCGACAGTGGTAGGGCATCCGATTTCCGAAGGAAACTTGTTATTCGTATTTTCACACATTTTTCCTAGGCGATTTTCACCTTTCCGTCAAATAAAATTATTTTTTTCCATTCATGGGAAAAACTTCCTCATTTGGTGAGCTTTCAAATGACGTGCAATAATTGCTTATTTCTTGGATTTCCCTTGGAGAAATTACCAATAAACTAAAAAAAACACAGACACGGAATTCAAATTCAGCGTCGTTTTCCACTACGTTTTTTTCTCAGAAACTGCTCGCAGCCTGCCGATTTTCTACTTATGAAGGTGGGTTAACTGAAACTAGAATCTTGATTATCTTAAACAGTAACGGCTGGTTTACACGATGCCAGTAAGCGAGCCAGTCGACTGGCACTTGTTATTGGAGCCTAAAAGCTTCTAAAGGCACCAGTTATTGGAGCCTGTCGATTTGCGCCAGTCCGTTTAGACGATTCAAGTTCCCGGTGCCAGTCAGCAGAGTTCAAAACGATGGATATCAGATAACAAGCGTAAAAATGACTGATATGATAAGTGAATGCTGGACTGGAGGATGAAAATTTCGTTCACACGGTACCAGCAGATGGCACCAGTTCATTTTTTGGGGAGACCCTAGAATGCTCACTGGCTACTTCCAGTGTAAGTCGAATGGTGGGAATTTGTTTTACTGGACTGGCTCGGGACTGGCGCCAGCAGATGTTTACATGGGGCCAGTCAACTGACACCAGCTACTAGATCATGGTCACTGGCGCGCCATGAAGAAACCAGCCTTAAATGAAAGACAACAATTGAAATTAGATGGATTTTGGAAGACAAATACTTGAAAAAAAAGAAGGAGTAACATTTTATAATAATTGCTCAAAGTGGCCACCGTCTTCCCTTTTGCACAATAGGCATTAGGGACCCACCGCCTGACTCCGCTCGTGGCACGTAAACCTTCGATTACGAGGGCGATTTCTGAGCTCTTCGCACAACGTTCGAATTCTCTCTGATTCGAAGGTCTTCCAGTGTCGCTACTGGGCGCTATTAGATCCATCTAATTACAATTTTATTGTCTTTCATTAACTGCTGGAAAATGAAAGGATCTGGTTTCAGTTAACCCGCCTCCATGAAGCAGAAAATCAGCAGGCTGCGAGCAGTTTCTGAGAAAAAGAAGTAGAGAAAACAGTCGATGAATTTGACTTCCGTGTCTGTGTTTTTTGAGTTTATTCGTCATTTCTCCTCGGGAAATCCAAGAAATAAGCAATTGTTGCACGTCATTTGAAAGCTCACCAAATGAGGAAGTTTTTCCCATGAATGGAAAAAAATAATTTTATTTGACGGAAAGGTGAAAATCGCCTAGGAAAAATGTGTGAAAATACGAATAACAAGTTTCCTTCGGAAATCGGATGCCCTACCACTGTCGATCTCGGATCATTTTATCCATTTTATAGCTCATTTCAAAGGAAATTTTGTGGTCTTTCCAATGAGCTATTTACTTTTAGTCTAGCACCTGTTGATGAGCGTGAGGAGGGCATTTATCGGAAAAACATAGGGGTTAGTAGAAAATACACAAAATGAGTTATATCTCGGAAGCAAAGCTGAATTTCGAAAAACGTCAAATAGTGAACTTGATCGCAAATGACGGGTACTATCACCATATTTTCTCTGAGCATCCAATTACCGAACACCCTGTATACCACGACCCCTTCCTTTTAAAGAGGTCGGACCCCAGCATCTCCCATGGTCTTGCTGGTGTAGGAGTAGGCATTAGAGGCTCAGGAAGCTGTTGGCGATGTTCTAGACATCTCGCACAGCTAGCAACTTTGTCTTTCATTGCGCTCGAAATACCCGGCCACCATACTGACACTTTGGCCAGTTGCAGACTTTTCCTCTCCCCGCTATGACCATCGTGTAGCTTTTCCAAAATCTCGTGGCGCATGTCTGATGGGATGACCACTCTTCCTTTGTACATAAGGACGTCATTTTTCAGGTAAAGGTCATTAACAAAACGATAGAATGACCTTTAATTTCCTTTTAATTCATTCACCTGTCCATTTAGGATGCAACGTTTCACCTGTACAGTCTCTGAGTCATTTTCTTGAGCGACCATCAGCTGTCGCAATAAAAAGTCTTTGACGTGAGGCCGCGTCACTTGGTTCACAAACGTCTCTATATCGTCGGTTTCGGGGTTAGGTGACTCAACGTTTCGTGGGCTTCTGGAAAGGGCGTCCGGAGTAAAAAATCGTTTACCTGCGATGTGCTCTAGTCGATAAGAGAACTCGTCATAAGCATCCGAAGTCTTTGTAAGCGATGAGTTAGGTCTTCCAACGGGTTTTTTCCAATATAGGGCAAGAAGGGGCTTACCCCCTTGTCCTATTTTGTGTCCTAAGAACGTAACTTCCTTGACATTAAATTTACATTTCTTCTCGTTTTATGTTACCCCGAATTTCATTACACGTTTTAAGACTTCGGAAAGACGTTCATCGTGTTCTTTCTGCGTGCTGCCATATACCAGAAAATCATCAAGTAACACTAAGACTCCTGGGATTCCTTCCAAGATTTTCAATGTATTCCGATGAAAAACCTCCGCTGCACTCGAAATACCCATTGGAAGTGAATTGAAAAAGTAACGCCCGAAAGGAGTGATAAAAGTTGTCAGACTTTTCGATTCCTCGTCTAACGGTAGTTGGAAATAACAATTTCTACAGTGTAGGTTGGAAAAATATTTAGCTCCCACCAACTGTGCTAACAACTCGTCTACACTGGGCATCAAGAACCGTTCCCGTTTCACAACTTGATTACGCCGATAGTAATCCACGCAGATGCGAACCTCCCCCGGGTCGGACTTGGGAACCACCACCATACCGGCAACCCAGTCTGTCGGTTTCTCTATCCTGGTGATGATCCCTAAAGATTCTAGACGGTCCAGCTCTTGTTTGGGTTGCCTTTTTCTGGTGGAAGGGGATTTTCCTTGTGGCCCGTGCCACCCAAGGTTTTGAATCATGTTCCAACTTTATTTTATATGGAGTAATTTTCATTCTCCCCAACCCTTGAAACAAATTTGGAAACCTTTGTTTAACTTCATTTCTATCGATTCCGTGTATTACTTGAATCAAACCCAATACGACGGGAAAGCGAGGTTCGATTTTTCAAAGGTTATTCGACTCATAACAAGTAAGGAGGTTAGAACCCACCTCACCCCCTTCTATTGTTTGGAAGAAGTAAGGAGGAGACTAGTCTTCAGGTGGTATAGTTGTTGTCTCTCCACATTAATTGTTTTTATTTCTTTCCGTTCTTCGTCTAATCGATTTTCGGCCTGTCTAGGCCATCATCAGGACCATTATTAAAATGGGAAGCCGACATCGGGGCTAAAGAGGTTATATTTAGATGGACTGTTATCTACCCAGCCCTCCCATGCAATCCTATGCAAATCGTGATAAGGTAACCCTTGTGTAACCTATACCTACATAAAAAAAGTTAGCCCCGATGTCCGGAACTCATTAAAATACGTTTTCGTGTGTCTTCCACACTCGTTGACTTCCTTGGTAAGGATTTTCTCAGTTTAAATGTATTTCCAAGTCGGTGAAACAGTGTATGGGATATGAGTGAAACAGCAGCTCCCGTGTCTATTCGGAAAATAATTTCATGAGTACTACCTATACAAATGGGAATAGTAAATGCGTTTATTTCGGAAACATTCCCTATAAATGCTGATTCCTCTGAGCCAGTCTCACTCTCGACCAACGTGATATCCACTCTGGGCACACTCTTGCAGACCTTCGAAAAATGCCCACTCTTTTCACACTTGAAACAGGTTTTGTTTGAGGCTGGGCATTGTGTTCCCTCTTTGTGGCATGGAAACCCACAACGTTGACATTTTTTTCTTGACACTCGGGTTCCTTTGTTGATCGAATCTACCTCCATAGGGCCACTAGGCTCAAAAGGCTTGTCTCTTACCACTTTTTGTTCTCGTCGAACTTTTTCATACAGTCTGACCTCGTTTTCTACTTCATCGAGTTTCTCAGAGAGGTTCGAATCATTGACGCCTTCGATTATTTTATGCATGATGAGTTTGTCCCGCAATTCTCCAAATTTGCAACGTCGGGTTCTGTTATGTAAATCTTGAAGAAATTGGTCGAGTGACTCGTCGGTTTCTTGCCTCCTCTTGAAGAACCGACATCTTTCGTAGACCAAATTTCCTTTCCCTTCAAAGTGCTGGTCAAACTTTTCCAGAACGAGCCAATAGTTTTCCAATTCCCTCTCTGACAAATTGAACCTTTCGAGCAAGTCTTCGGCGTCAGGGCCCAAGTGGTAGACTAGTTGGTTCACTTGATACTTCTCGGGTAATTGATCCAGGAATGTTCCCGTTCGGTACCGGTCCCAGCGTCGTTTCCAACTCATCCACTCCGGGCAAAGAAAGTTCAATCTTTCTGGGGGAGTCATGTTTCGACCGTGTAAACCTGGCACCATGTTTGGTCCTGTGGTCTTACCTCCGGGAGAGTCAGGTAGATGTAATGACTGTCTCTTCTTACCACTAATCGGCATAATATTATAAGTCAAGGACAAGTTCAATAGGTCGCGGTCAGGGGTGTCAGGTTGGTTGGTAGGCAAACAAAGTTCACAAGTTTAATTGGTTCTATCATCACTGTTCAGTTGTTGTCGTCATGGTGACATGGTGAAGGGGGGTCGTTTGCCCTCCAACCAGTGTAACCTCCTCAGCAACCTGACCGCGACCGATACTGATTTTATTTTACAACCCCAAACATATGATATTATCACCACCCAACAGAGCCGCACAACCGATATCCGAAACCTGAAAATTAATGACTCGAAAAGCGTTTTTGTTGGCTTCAAAGGTGCACGATAATTCAGTTGCTTTGTCGAATTTTAGATTTTCCACGTTCATGAGATGTAATCTCAAATTCTCGTCTCGTAGGTCAAAAATCAACTGCGTACATCGCGTACTGCGTCAGGAAATTTACAAAGGCGAGATTCTGTTTTCAATGCTGAGACGAGTTCTTTCATTGTTTCACCGTCGCTCTGAGTTCTAGATTGAAACTTGAAATGTTGAGCATATTTAGTAGGTGTAATATCGAAAAATGTTGACAAAATAGTTAACAAGTGGTGAACAGATTTGGACCCAGGTGAATCCGGTTGGCACAGTGAATACACTTTCTCATAGGTGTGCTGTCCTATGGAGTCTAGAAGAGCCAATACTTGCTTGTTTTCGGGGATTTCATACAATCTAATGCAATTCTTCAACCAATTGCTATAAGTCTCCCGTGAACAAGTGGTCGGATCGAACTCGGGAAGTTTGAAAGTGGTGTTACTGGAAAAAATCCTCGTCGTCCAGTTTTGTATTCAAGTGAGCATGAAAATTCGTGAATTGAGACAACTAACACTAAATGGAAAGATATTGAACCACTTTTATGGACGAATACTTGAATGAAAGCAGTGAGGCAGCCGTCATAAGAAAAATATTGAAACTGTGAAGTTTATCGGGAAAGAAGCGAATAAGGACTTTAATTCTGATAGGGCCAAATTGTAATATGAATTTTATCATTTTATGCGGTGAAAAGAGCGATTTCGTGAAAAGTTTGTTAACGAGAATGGGACGAAAATCAAAGGAGGAGAGCTGGCGATGCATAGGGCTTTGATGTTAAATTTAGAGACGATTTGCGGATAGTCTATAAAGTTACATACGACCTTGGATGAGGCCTTGGGTAATACTCCGAAATTTAAGGGTAAGTGGTTGGGATGTGTAGGGGGATGATCGGCATCTGTCGATTTTTGATGTCCTGAGGTTCTGTAATGAAAATAATAATTCCTTGGAACACTTTATGCTTCTCTTGATGAATCTGAGAAGACGTAACGTAAGGCTCCACCGACCAACACTAAACATGGAGCGAGAACTTTATCGTCTCATCGCACAGCACCTCCAGTCATCTTCCTTTATCTGCGAAGCGAGGGCTCCACAATAACATACGACGATAGATTGACGACGGACAGCACAAAGCACTTCGCTGGATTCGAAATGAGATCCGACATCCGAAGAGCACCACGCCTCTAAATGCCTAATACCCTCTCGAGGGGCCAAATAGGCAAGAGATGAACCGACGTGGCAAAAACAAAAAACGAGAGATTGTCAGAAAACAAGCCTCAGGAAGGAGGCCCTAGCACCTAAACAGCACTATAAGAAAGAACAAGGAAGCATGCCATTTTTTTTTTTTTTTTTTTTTTGAGGGTACGGACTCGGATCTACCGAGTCCGCTGGCGCCTAAGCTCTTACGTGGCTCTTACGCCATACCCTGAGAATCCATTAGCTGTGCACTTCACACCCGCACTACGCGGGCGTTTCGGTCGATACGCGGTTTGTCATACGCGCACCGCCGTGAACGCCCACACGAAGCCGAGTGAGCCGTTACAGCTCGCCGCAGCCTTATAGTGTAATGGGCAATAGCTGGATTCGAACCCAGGCGGGTTTTATCCATTACACCATCGAGGCGCATCGAGCATGCCATTGAAATACATTTTTGGTGACTTCCTTCTGGAATATACCAGGAATTCCAGAAAATGGAGAAGACAAAAGCACCGAACAATAAGGCTTCGCCTCCTTTCATAAAAAAGGTTTAGATTTTGATTTAGTTTATTCCACAACGATGGTAAAATACACGTGAAACGAATCATCACATCAAATGATCATCTCTCATCTCTCTAATTTACATTATAACGTAAGTGGGAGCCGTCATAACCCCGCAGTTGTTATCCTTGGACGCGATCAGAATATAACCGTCGTTGCCCCAGTAGTTAGACCAAGAGTTTTTGACGAGCCAGTATTTCTTTCCGTTCTGAGTACCGTAGCCGACAGCGAGTACGGAATGGTCTAGTCCTTCTGGATTATTTTCTGTTCGAGAAAACAACAATATTCATTTCAAGGTCCATTTCAATTTTCTCTGTGTGGAAAGAGACACAGACTGCAGTTTTTATCGTAATACACTCCGTTTGAATAGAAGGTAAATGTTTTCGGCGAAGCATCGATTGATATCGAGATAGGCCCATGTTTGAAGATCGCCATCCTTAGCGCCTTTTCATTATTCACGGTTACATTCACATAACCCTTGATAGGAGCCAATAGTTTAACGTCAGAAATGTGGCAGTAACCATCCTAGAATTTACTAATGTGAGTTACGGTAAAATATTGACACAATACGACTCAACTTGTCCTAAATATCCGCCGTATTCGTACTCTGCAGGTATGCCGCCGTGTTTCATCATCCACTGATAAGTTCGCCAGTCCTCACCACCATCACATCCGTTGTTACCGTAACCCCAAGAGCAATCAATCAGAGCCTGCGATGATAGCCGCACGAGGTTTCCAGTTTTCAAAAAGTACGAACCTTCGATAGATCCCGCCGTACCAAAACTCCAACAGCTACCGCACGTTGCTTGATCTTGACCACCAAGAAGCAATCAGCCCCACAGCTAGTAAAAAGTTGAGTAAAAAACTTACCTTTAACTTGTGTCACAGCTCCGTAGAGCCTCCAGTCGTGGTCCTGTGGCAGGCGAACTTTCTTCATTTGATGCTCGCTGTAGGGGAATGGCTGGCCTCCATTGTAACCGGCAGAGTGTCGGCGACCTCTCCGAGCGGCCATTTCATCGTCCGTGAGATCAGCCAAATGATTAATGGCGAGTTTATAACCCAGGTTGGCGCGGTTAGTTGAGTGAATAAACCTTGATTTAAAGTGCACGGGAAAATCTTATACATTGGAGGCCAATATGTGCCAAATTTTGTGAATAGTATACCTGTGATTTTGTCTGAAAATTTCAAATCGTTTGGTGTGCTCATGGTCAGTTTCGTATTTTTTCCCGTGCTCTTTTTTGAACGAGTGGAAGTCGTTTTCAATGTGGTCGCTGTACGAGTGAATGTATTCTTTCATTGGATTCATTCTAGCTGCACTGCCAGGCCCTGGGAATCCTCTACAAGTTGCGTCTTCAGACAATGAGCATTTTAAATGTTAATATCCGTCAGAAGAAAACTTATTTTATTATTTCTCGCGTGTTCTTACTATTATCAACTACGAAAACATCAGCAGAAGGAGCTTCAAACGTGAAAAACTCGTAGGTAAGATAATAATGGTCAAAATGCGAACTAAGCAAGGAGTTATACCCTCTCATTTCGTACATGACAGGGACAGGTGTTGAGTCCCCGGTCATGGTCTTGGATTTCTAAAATATTAAATTATTGATAGCATAGCGCCCAATATATGTATACTCTTTCTTAAAAAGTTGTACCTTCCATCTGAGCCACATAACATAGCTGTTGACTTTGTCACCATTTTTAACAACGTTGGTCCACTTTTGGGTCTCGAGACCATCGATGACTTCAGTTTCAGAACAAATAAAGCCGGTCATGTCAGGCAGCACAGACTGGGGAGTCTGTGTATCGTCTTTCAACCCATTTGACTGGAAACAGGTCACCTGGTTGGTGACTTCCTCATTTGTCATCGGAGCCACTTCATATTTAGTTCCATACTGTCCGACTTTTGATAGTTGATAAGTTTTGACAGTGCCTTCAAGAACAAAAAGAGGTGAAATACACATTTTTTACATTATTTCTGAGCGCCTAGATAAAATTTAAGACTTACCACCGTAATAGTCGATACGACTGGAACCCAAACTGCTACTGTAATATGCCAAAAAGGGTTCTCGAATTTCTGCATACGGTAAATTCAGTGTACCTCGGACGCTGTACTCCGACGGCCAATTCACTTGGGAAGGGGCATTCTGGCAGGAGCCCGAAGCCAAGGCGACACCTGAAATTGAAACGAATCAACTCAATTACAAATCTATAATTGTATTATTCATTCATTAAAGTCTGTTTGATATTTCTTAAACGTTCATTCTGAAAAAATGGACCTCCACACGAAACTATTAGGTTATTCCCGTCAATCCGTAGTAAGGGGGTTTGTACAGGTGATTTTAGTTGTTAGTTGGGGGGGGGGGGTTGAATTCGAAAAACGTGTCTCTAGTCTCTAGCAGACGATAGGCATGTACCGAACACTAAAGTCTTACTACGGTAAGATAAAAAATGTCAGTCCCTTCTGTCCCTGATCTGACTCAGAGAAGTTGCCCTTTGCTAAAATCAATAGGTGGCTTCGAGCTTACTGGGGACTGTAACTTGAAACTTCAGGTGGCTTGTGAGTTCCTGACGAGGAACTTTCTACAAATGGAAGGGTCCAGATTGATAGGCTAATTTTGGAGGGGACCAAAATTTCAAAAGCTCCGAAAGTATCACTTTCTGGGGGGGGGGGGAATTCCCCGTTTTATGAACAGAAAGTGCGGAATAGAAGGCTGCTTAGAGATTTCCGTGGTAAGAGCCTGAGGAAGATTTAACCAATTTTTAAGGAGCTGAACACGCCAAAATAGCGATTGAACGACTATACCCCACACAATTGGGCTTTTTGAGGAAACGAACCTGAGAGATATTTGTTTTTGAAAGGGGCAAAGTCTCGAAGATGATTTTTGGATGACCCTTTGCGAAATTTGCGAGTCTGGTCCGTGAATTAGGATTAAACGCCACACAATTTATTCCTGATCACCCAAACCCACAAAATTAACTTTGAAATTGGTTTATTGAGCTATTTTTTTCTGTCTAGAATCTACATGGACAAGGCTAGGTTTCTGGCTATAAACGTTGAGGCGGGTGATACTTGAAATGGTCTTGGTCCGCCTGGTCTTATCTTTGGTGATGCCAAATGGTCTTGGTCCGCCTCTGGGTGCATCAGACATCTTCTCCAGTGAAGCTGGCCACCACTAGATCAAGGGCAGGCTACGCCCCTGCACTCACCCACAACTCTCGGTGAAGTGACCTGAATGCTCCACCGAACATCTGTAGATTTCAGGGTCCAAGATTCTCGCCAGGGGCGTAGACATAGGTAGCAGAGATGGACAATTGCCCTCCCATAGGCTCGAAAACGAAGTCTTAGAGGGGCAGCTGCCCCCTCCTAGATACCATTAAAAAAATACAAACTTCACACGTTCGCCACATTTTGTTTTGTCAAAATGTTGAATATGATAAAGTCTACCTTACTCTGCACTCTTGCTACTGGCGCAGCAAAAATTTAATTCTTCTCACAAGAGCCCTAAAGTAGGTCGTTAATTCACCCCTATAAAGTAATTATTCACCACAGACAGGGGAATTTTACTCAAGACGACACGAAAATAAGGGTCAATTGTCCATGTCACTTCGATCCGCGGGTATGGAGGGCAGGTAGGGAGGGAATCTGTCAAGTCGTTAATGTTATCGAAGAAGCAGAGTGAAAACTTACTGTTTACCTACTAAATCCCGATTTTAGATTTAAAACCCCTCCACTATTTGCCTTTAAACTGCAGTTTACTGGTGCAGCCTTTCAACGTCTAAAAACTGATAATTAAATGCCTCAGAAAATGATACTTTGGCCAATAAATGTGAAATTTTGACCCAAATGGACTAAAACATGTAAAGTGGGCAAACTCCCACTGTTTGTCATCGGTTGTCAATTGAGTCTGTTTGTCTTGATCGATTAATTATAGGGACCCGCTTACTACCCTCAACCAAAATGGAAAACCTTGAAACCAATCGTTGAACCTCAAGCATGAACGATTGTGCTGTACAAAAAAATATTTTCGCAGGTCTGACTCTCTATAAAACCAATTTCTCGATTTCTATGTTAAAAAAAAATTAAAATTGCCACTTTCATGTTGAAATCGTCCGTTTTGTGGAAAATCTCCATTTTTGTGCTAAAGTCTCCAATTATGTGGTCAAATATTCATTTTACTTCCACGTTCCCTACGCGTATAAAAGTATGGTGTTCGTGAAAAAAATCGAGTCCGAGCTGACTTCACATTCTTGATGTACAACCTCAAAAAAGTTGAAAAAAGTGGTTTTTCGGCATGCCGTCGGTCTGTCGCTTTTTTTCCATAAATTGCATGAAATTGAAAAACTGGTTATTTCTTGGCATGAGAAGCAACAATCTGGCCTTTGTTTTGAGAAAAAATTATTTATAGGACATGTTCCCCCCGTACCGAAATGTCGTTTTTGGATATAACTTCAAAACAAATGATTCCAGAATTTTGAAAATATTTTTTTCGGTTTCCTCGTAAAATTTCCTTGCGAATTGATTACAATATTGCCGAAAAAATGCAACTTTTTTTGCAACCAAAATGGTCGTTTTTAGCGCAAAAGGACCAGAAGCACAAAATAACGGTAGAAATTGCAAAATGGGGCACGAGAGCCCCTTTGTATCTTAATTGCAAATATTTGTACCCGAAAAAAACTGAGATTAAGCGAAAATTGTGAGAGGATTTGGCGTGACTACGTCAAAAATTATTTGCTACACATAGTAATCTAAATCTATGTTTCTTGGTATGAAAAATGCAAATATGACCTTTGCTTTGAAGGTAAATCATTTTCCAGGCATGTTCTCCCCGTAGCGGAATAATGTTTTCGGTATTAACTTTGAAAAAATTAGTTCGGGAATTTTCTAACTATTTTGTTCGGATTTCTCGTACAATTTCCGCGCGAATTGACTACAACGTTGCCGAAAACAAATCCCGTTTTCGTCATCTTGTATTTATAGGTCAGAAGTGTTCGAGAAAAAAAATGCTAACTCTAAAAATACTACCTCTTCACAGGTAAATTTTTGACAGACCAAAAACCGAAATGTTTTGGCCCTTCGTTTAGTTTCTTCTAAATATCCCGAAAACGAGTACTTTCGAGGAAAATCTTCACTCACAAAACTTGTTGAGCATTAAATTTCCTACAACTTTTGTATGAAGAATAGTTTTCCACAACGATTACGGAACGGGCTACAGCCTTTCGAAATTGTTATTCTATAATGGTCGAAGGTCTATATATATATATACTCATTGTGCTTCACTTTGGAATATTTTGTAACTTTTTTTGTGATTTTTTTGTATGAAAGAACGAAGACGAATGATTCAAGGAGGATTGAAAATTGAATGACGATTGATGGTTATAGTCGTTGAAGGGTAAGGGTCGGTAATTGAAGATTATAGTTGATGTGGACTGAGGATTGATTATTGATTATGTGCGATGCAGAATTGTGGATTTAGGGTTTATGAAAATTTTGGTGTTTGAGGAATGAAGACTGCGTGATTGATGATCCAGGGATTGCGTGGAGGACCACACGATACTTCATGGTTCCCGTTTCGGCGTTCATCAGTAATGCATACAAAAAAATGAACAAGAAAACTTCCATGGCCGTATCAATTTTTTTAGAGCTCCGACCCCCCCCCCCCCAACTTCATGCTGGTTAAAGGGTAACATGGGCGACTAGTCGAAAATGCGAAATAAAACTCGCCCGCCCATGTTACCCTTTAACCAGCATGAAATCACTGGGGTCGGAGCACTGAGAAAATTGATACGGCCATGGAAGTTTTCTTGTTCATTTTTTTGTATGCATTACTGATGAACGCCGAAACGGGAACCATGAAGTATCGTGTGGTCCTCCACGCAATCCCTGCATCATCAATCACGCAGTCTTTATTATTTATGTACGCAGTATTATTTATGAACGCCAAAAACGGGAACATGGAAGTATCGTGTGGTCCTCCACATAATCGTCAATCGCGCAGACTTTATTCCTGAAACACCAAAATTTTAAGATAACACCGCACCTTTAGTTTTGGGGTGAAATCGCTAGTTTTGTAGTACAATCTTTAGTTTTGGGATGAAACGTAACGCCTAAAATCTGTTAGTTTTGGAGAATAAAATCACAATTTTGTTTTAAAATCGGCAGTTCTAAAGGAAACCATAAGTTTCAGTGTGGAATCGTCATTTTTGGAGAGAAAATTGCAGGTTTAGGGTGAAATCACAAGTTTTTTGTTTTTGTTTTTTTGTTTTTTTTTTTTTTTTTAAAAAAACTCGTCATCTCGTAAAAAATCGCCAGTTTTGAAATTTACTCGTTTTTGGAAGGCGCAAAATCGTCAGTTGTAGAGGAAAATATTTAGTTTTTTTGTGGTAAAATCGTCATTTTTGTAATAAAATCTTCCCAAAAAAACGGTTAAATTGTCAGTTTTAAGCCAGAGACGTCAGTTTTGTCGTTTCATAAACATAACATAAAACATAATTTAGAGGAAACCGCCAGTTATACGATGTGAAATCGTCTGATTTGGAGTAAAATCTCACGTTTTGGGGTAAAAATCGCCAGATTTTTGTGTATAACGTGAGTTTTGTGGGTAAAATCAGTCAGTTTTTGGGTAAAATTGTCAGTTTTTGGGAAAAATCGTTAATTTTGTAGCGAAATCGTCAATTTTCGTGGTGAAATATATAGTTTTTGGGTAAAAACCGCCAAATTCGGGTTTTGACTTGCTGAAAACCCAATTTTACGGGGCTGTCTCTTTAGTATGTCCCGTTTCTACAGGTTTAGTTCACCAATAAGCCCCACCCCGCCCTCACCCACCGGAAAATCTGAATTCCTCTGCCCACCTCGGGGCCAATGGCTGGCTACGCCCCTGATTCTCACCCACTCTGGCCGTAGGATGAAAGACAATATTCTACAAAAATTGATCGAACTATTTGTATAGTTCAACCAAACTCTGATGGGTCCAGAATTCAAATTTTCGCACTTCAATCGGAAATCATCCAGGGCTTAGGGTAGGGGAAACTTTTAGGGTTCTCGGGGAAGGAGTTGAAGGAGCTTTCAGGTCTATTTGAAAACTTCTGCAGGTAGTGTACTAGTACGTAGTACTAGTATTAATAAGTAGTATACTAAACCTTTCGTTGTTTCGGCGAAAATGTGTACGAGCATTTGTACTTGTTTCTGTTTCGGTGTTATGGTGAAACAAAACCCTTTGATGTGTCTGAAAACCCGACTTTTTTCGGATACACTCGTAACACGAGACAGAACAGTTTTTATGCTGTAACACGAAACAAGCATCCGTCCACACTTGCGGCATGTTTCGCCGAATACGGTTGTCTCGTGTTTCGTGTTATGACATAACACGATAGTGTGTAGCCGCCTTTACTCAATGAATTGTCTTTTGGAGGTGGGGGTGGGGGGGCTTGGTCTCTTACGATTCATGCAGAAAGATCTGATCGACAAAAAACATTTAATAAGTTGTAAAACCGTACCTATTAATTTTTTATCATATCTATTTTCGTCACCGAGAGCAGTTTTGTTTAAGTAAGTGCCGTGAAGAATCCCGTCTGGCTTGACAATGCTCTCCGTTTGTGCTTTTAAGAGTGTTGTTAAATGAAGGTCAAAGTGTTATGTCTGCCTTCGACCACTTGACGCCCTCAACTTTTTTCGTATATTCGATATAGATGAAAACTATCTCTAATTGTAAGAAGAAATAACACTAGTTATAAGCTGCGTCAAATGGATAATTGCTCATTCAAATGATGATTCTCTCCAGGGTTATAACACTGACCTATTCGTCTTAACAGAGAACTCCCCACCTCCCTCTTCAACATCAATCATTCCATACAGCCCACTCTACCACTATAACTCTCCACTTAACTAATTAGGGAACATTAGTCTCTTGCCCCCAACTAACCATCTCACCCGCGAAACTGCAAACCCTTCCGCTCTTTGCATGGATGCTAAGCTTTGGGGTACCGCACAATCAGAGCCCCCTCCCCTTCCTCCTGAATAGTGTATCTGACCAATAGCCTCTGTCCTAGTTTTATTCCGAATTTCACATTGATTACCTATACGTTCCTCAGTCCCCAGGATTTTTGTGATTTAGAGAAGCTAAAAAAGAAAGAATTATTGCCATTGATAAGTCAATTTTCTTATTCACTGTTGACACCTCTTCCTTCCTGAACCAAAATACGACGATAATGCCCTTTTTCGATTATCAAATCATTTTAAATAGAATAAGGCACAAAGACCTTTGAAATGTCCCTATCAAGATACTACGTCAATTACTTGTTATTTTCTACGTTCCATATACAGAAAACTCTTTTCTTAATAAGCCTCCACATACCGTGACAATCCTCAATTTAAATCGTGATAAGAAACTACAAGACCTCGCGTAATTAGTAGCTGATGAATCCAGTGGATTACATTGTATACTTACAAGTCGCCAAGATAATCAACATGATCCTTCCCCGACGATTCCAAGCTTAAATGTTGCTCGTTCGAAAAGAGACTAAATCCTCCGAACCTCGTCCTTTCTTCTATCTGAAAACAGATTCCTCAAGTTTGACTAAACTGTAGATAAATATTAATCTCTCTTTTTCTCTCTCCCTCGTAAATTCTTACGTAAACATCATAGGAGAGAAAAAAAAAATCGATGAAAACAATTTTCTTTCAAACCGACACGGGATGAGTCCGTTAATCCTGTTCATTCTTTCACTTGTCCTATGTAAATACGAGGGGGAATGAGGGTCGCCTTTGTGGGGGGGGGGATGCAGGAGGATGACAGCATATAAATAATTGTATTAGCGTTACTAATTGTTTCGTGGCCTGCGGTAGGAGGGAGGTGAATTTCCGCTTAAAAGAAGGATAAGAAAAAAATGAAGCCGGAAAGAGGGACAAGGAGGGGCCTTAAGATTAAAATAATGTAAATTTAAAACAGACTAGATTAAGATTAATCGATGGAAATAACGGAGTTACTGTTTGAAAATGTCAGTAATCTTTCCGACGGCTTGTTCTCTCTTTAGCATGTAAATAAAAAAGAACGATAAGGTTATTTCAGAGTGAAGTACGCTACGTGATTTATCGTTAACGTTACGGTTATGGTAAAGCACCTTGCACAATCTATAGATAGCTCAAAAAAAACATAAATATCTGGAAGATCTTTAACTGTCAAAATCGACTCACTGTCAAACGGTACGTTAAGATCACCTTGAGAAAAAAGTGTGTATACCTATAGCAAACGAAAAATTGTCCAACTCCTCCGTCAGATAGGCAAGCTTTTTTTGAAACTAGAAACCCGAGTCCAAGGGCTCGAGTGGTACACATCAACTGCTTAAATAGCCGAACAGCGTCTCTTTTAAGGTCATTTCACTGATTTAATGATATTAGAAAGTCATGTATTATGTATGAGAAGAAAGAGCTTTGCATACAACGGACGTCATAGCGAACCGTACTATGGTCCATGACCCATGAGCCAGCCCCGATGACAGTGGCGGCGGAAGCCATTCTGCATTGGGGGAGCAGGATTCTGAAATCCCCCCCCCCCAACCTACCGCAACCAAAATTTTGTATTTATTTACAATTATGTTTAGATTACGAATGGAGCATTGCTAAAGGCCCGTACGCGTACACAAGCTCTATGTTTGCGTTGTGTGCAACCACATAAATTTACTCCCTCGAAAAATGAAGGATTTTGATAGGTTGCAGAGACACCACACAACGAAAACACCGGCTTGTGAACGGGCCTTAAGAGAAAATATGTAGCGGTGTTCGTGCCTTCTAAAGCATCATTCTATTCATCAAATTCATCTATCACCCTCACTCCCGCTTTGCGGTTGTCGGGTCGTGTAGAACAACGGAGTCAGCAGTTTTTACGGGCTTCTGTCTTCGGCAATTTCTCACTCCCTCTGCACTGTCCAGCCTAGCCCTCACGCTCTCTCTACCAGTCTACCACTTCTCCGCAATGAAATCCGCCGGAAATAAGTGGAAACAAGTTTTCAATAATACAACTTTTATTGTTCAGTGCGAACCAAGGTGACTAAGCTTTACTATAGGTGCCGCAGATTTCCCTTTGCCCATCAGGAGGGAGGGGTGGGGAATGACGTCACCAGCAGTCCTTTACTCCCGATTGTTCACCCTAGAGCAGCAGAGCAAGTTAATTTTGAAATTGAAGTTTATGAATTCTCAAAAATCATAACCCAATAACAATTAATAATGTACTGGGTCCAGCGCAAAGGCGGTTGGGACTGCTCGTGACGTAGGTGAAGGACAGTAATGGCCGAAGATCTGCGGCACCTATAGAAAGTTTAGTCACCTTGAGTGCGAACGATAATTTTCGAATGTAAAACCAGAACCTGATCATGTCATTTAGTTGGCCCACTTGCCCCGCCCCACCATTTTTCTAATATACAATTTTTTCCCTCAGTTTGATGATTGGGGGATCGGTGCTCGCCCATTCAAATGATTGGGGGAGCGAAGCATTCGCTCCCCCGGAACCCCACTTCCGCCGCCACTGCCCGATGAACGTGACTCATTTGTAGAAAAGGATTAGCTACCTTACAGCTTACAATTAGTATCTTACCCTCGCCCGTGGAAAATGTAAGTCTGCCAAATACCGGTTCCACCGGTGAGGTTGTGTTACATCCTGCCTCTAACTACATTATTTTATGTTTCACACACATGACCGTTTAAACTTTTGAATTATATTTTGTTTTCAATAAAGTAAGGCCCATTTTCACCAACAAAATTGATCTCGTTTAAAGTTGATCGTGATTAGTTGCCAATAGCGACCCATATGAATTCTAATACAAGCTTTTACATTTTAATCGCGATAAGTTGTTGATCTTGGTTTAAGAAGTTGGTGAAATCGGGCCTTAGTTTTCCTTTCCTTTCGTACAAATTAATAGCTGGCGACAGGAGGAGAAGAATGTCACGTCGCAGGCAGTCTCAACTTGAAGATTTGGAGACAGCGGACGAGAAATCCACTAGATGCCACATAAGAATACCCCTAGAGAAGTATGATCCGGCGAGCGAGTCTTGGGAGTTTTTAGTAGCGAGACTGGATAACTATTTCCCTTTGACTGGAGTTCACGACGACTTTACTAAAAAGAAGCGACTCCTAATTCATTATGGGAATAGGGGTATTCCAGAAACTATGTCTTAAAATAAGTCCTGACGAACCGAAAGACAAGTCGTATGAAGAGTTGTTGAAGATTGTTGCAGACCTCGAGGAGTCACATCGAATTCGCCGGACCATTTATAGCTAATAAATGCCTTCATAAAACGTCAGCATGCACGTTCTTGCAAAAAAGAGGGGCATCTGCAGAAAGTGTGTAGGCAAAAAGACGCAAAAAAGTGAATAAACAGCACGCATGGATAGAAGTTTTCCAGTCTGACAGTGAGTCATCGGATGGTCGAAGCCCGCGCAGAGGGGAAGAGTCGTTATATCACAACATATTATTACCTATGCTCTATTAAAGTAATTAAGTTTCTTGTTCTTGTTTACTTAGATAGTGAGCGTACAGTTGGGGTGGAAGCTTTTCACGAGCACTTTCGGAAACTTTTCAATCCGCCTCTGTTGTCCCTTGCGGTGAGCTATGCCGCTCCCCTCGTGAAAAATGCTCATTTGGATGCCCCAATCACGATGGAGGAAATAGAAGGTGTGCTGCGCAAAGCGAAAATGAATAAGGCACCGGGGAGGGACAGAACGCCGTACGAGTTCTATAAATTTGGGCCCAAAGAGCTTATGCAGACCTTGCTAACGTTGTACAGTAAAATGTTAGAGATTGGCGAGGTACCTGGGAATTTTACCAAGGCCATCGTATTCCCGCTATACAAAAAAGGGGATGACTCGGTAGCGGCCAACTATAGGGGAATAGCGCTCATGGATGTTGTCTGTAAGATCTTTACGAGTATCCTGAATAAAAGGCTGGGGCGTTGGTTAGAAGAGGAAAACATTTTATCTGAATCGCAAGCTGGTTTTCGACAGGGACACTCAACTGTGGATAACATCTTCAGCCTCTGTAGCATAGTCAACTTGAAACTGATGGAGAATAAAAGGGTGTATATCTTTTTTGTGGACCTGAAAGCGGCTTTCGACAGTGTGGATCGTGGGGCCCTGTTCTACAAACTATTAAACGAGGGGGTATCGTCGGCCTTCATTAACATTTTAAAAAGCCTGTGCAAGTATGGCACAAGTATGGCGGTGTGGACAGCAGAAGGACTGACAGAAGAGTTCGGTTCCAATGTTGGGGTAAGGCAGGGTTGTCCTCTCAGTCCAACCTTATTCAGCATCTGCATTCAATGACTTGGAAAGGCATGTGGGGGCGGGGCTGTTGGTTGGGGGAAGGAGAGTAAATTGCTTGATGTACGCCGATGACGTAGCGTTCATAGTGGAGGAGCCAGGTACGCTCCAGATAATGATTAATCGTCTAGCAGAATACTGCGATGCCTGGAATCTCTCTGTCAACATGGAGAAATCCAAAGTTATGGTATGTAGGAGGAAGGGAGGAAGGCTTAAGGCGTCGGAAAAATGGCATTATAAAGGTACAAAAATTGACGTGGTCACGCAATCTAAATATTTGGGGGTCATAATGACGCCGAGCATGGATTTTAAAAAACACCTCAGGGAGAGACTGTCATCGGCCAAGCTCGCGGTCAGTGATACGTGGGCGAACGTTGTGAGAAACGGTGAAATACCCCTCAAAAAAAGGTTCGACCTCTTTAGGGCAATAGCAGGTGCGATGATTATGTACGCGGCCCAAGTCTGGGGCTTTTATCAATACGATGCAGTCGAAACGTTCTTCCGATACTTCCTGAAGCGCGCACTCTGGCTCCCAAATAACACTCCTAATTACATGTTATACTTAGAGAGTAGTATGGACCCCCTACACTTCGGTACCCTCGAGAAACATATGTCGTACATCAGGCGGACGCTAAGTATGAGCGAAGATAGATTGCCCCGGCATTTGGCTCAGCTCACTTGGGACAAAAAAGGCTTCTGGGCAAGGGCGTGGGGGGAGCTGGACATTAGCCCGGGCACATGCCTGAATCACCAGGGCGCGGAGAAAATTGCTCAAGCAATCGGGAAAGTGACACAGTCAGCACTGGTTGAGACGGGTAGAAACGCGGAATTCCATACATCGTACAAGTCTCTCAGACTCAGCTTGGGCTAGGGCAGTTATCTTCATGCAGGAATATCTCTCAGACAGGCGAGTTATATTTTCAAGGCGAGGGGAGAGATATTGAACCATAGTAGATCACTAGTTATGGCTGTAATTGACAAAAACTATTATTTATGCAGCAAACAGGTAAATGTTCGGTACCCCCGGGCCCTAATAGGCCTTCTTCCAACCATAAATGAGGGGGGGAGGGGGGTTGCTTACGCATACAAAAAAGGCACGCTTCGCCACAGGTTGTGTTTAAATATTATGGTTAATTACTGAAGTGGCTCGCCAACCAGCCAGACGGTAATCTCGACCATTTTCGTTAAGTATTTTTTTGCTGTTTTTCCATGTTTGTCTTTTTATGCTTGTTGAAAAATAAATACACTAATAATAATAATAGTGAGCGTACATTATTCAAAAATTACATTGTTTTTCATATAATTTTTTCCACATCCTATCAATAGCAATTTTACGTCACTTGGCAAGTCACTAAAACAAATGAGGAAGTTTTATGGGTCAGAACTTATTCATAAATCTATTTTTTAAGGTTTATTTACATTAAAATAGAGCATAAATCGTGATCCGTTCGTAAAATAACCCAACAGTTAATAAATACGCGATTTTTTAAGTTTTAGGACATTTCGATTAGGAGTTTGTGTCATATGCTCCTTCCGAAAAAAAAATCGCCTGTAACGTTGCTGTCGGATAGCGGTTTGTTGTGTTTCTTTAGTTTATTTTCTACTAGAGCTCTCCAAGGTGACTAAACTGTTCTATAGGTGCCGCAGATTTCCCCCAGCCAATCAGGCAGGAGGGGTGGAGACTGACGTCACCAGCAGTCCTTTACTCCCGATTGCTCACCCTAGAGCAACAGAGCAAGTTAATTTTGAAATTAAGGTTTATGAATTCTCAAAAATCACAACCCAATAACAATTAATAATGTACTGGGTCCAGCGCAATGGCGATTGGGACTGCTCGTGACGTAGGTGAAGGACAGTGATCTGCGGCACCTATAGACAATTTAGTCACCTTGAGAGCTCTCCAATAGTAAAATAATGGAGGATAGACAAATGAGCTATTTAGAGGCATGAAAAGGACAGAGAATACAATATACAGGGTGGATCCGTATAAGTGTGACAATAATTCTTGGGTAAAACTACGTTAAAAGTGGAGTAATATGGTACCTTCGGAAGTGTGCTTCGTCGATCCGTTCCGGAGTTACGATTTATTTTGTGTGTTCTAAAAAGTAACCAATACTTGCTTCAAAAAAGCTGCAATTTCTCGGCTTATATCGCACCAAATCCAAAAAGTGATGCCTTTCGGAAACTACGGAACATTTCCTTTAGGATAGAGGCCATTTTATTGCTTGAAATAATCGTCAACACCCAGAAATCTGGCATTTTTTCCATAAATTTACGTGGCCTCCAAAATTTGTCCGTTTTACGAAAAGTCGCTGTACCCAAACAGCTTCCTCAACAGACTTTAGATGTATCACAAAAACTTCTCCGTCTTGTAAGCTTCCTTTTGGCGAGTTCACATTTCATGTTACCACTGACGTTTCTCACAAAAACGTCACGAGAATGCACAGAAACCGTGTTTTTACGGAACATGGGCCATAGCCTAGGGTAATTCGTGAAGGGTGCAGGAAGATCGGCAACAAGTGAGAACAGGAAATCTTACCGTATAGAAGATATCGCATGCAAGAGACATTCAATTTGACCCATCGATTTCTGCGATCTCTGAGCACCCTTCACGAATATTTTTGGCACTTAGCACATAGGCAACTGCCTATATTTTTCTATGAAAATACTGTTTTAGAAAGGGAGGACAGGATATTTTAGGAAGGAGAAGATATCGTAGACAAACGGCATTCAATCCCCCCCCCCTAATGGCGACAATTTAGTGAATCACCGGGGGGGGGGGGGTCAAATTGAATGACTCTTGCCTTCTCCATGGTAAGATATTATGTTCTCACTTATTGCCGATCTTCCTGCGCCCTTCACGATTACCGTTGGCAATGGCCCTCATTCCGTAAAAACACGGTTTTTGTTTATTCTCGTGACGTTTTCGTGCGAAACGTCAGTGGTAACATGGAATGTGAACACGCCAAAAGGAAGCTTACAAGACGGAGAAGTTTTTGTGATACATCGAAAGTCTGTTGAGGAAGCTGTTTGGGTTTGAAGCAAGTAGGCAACCCGCAACGCTCCCATGTCGGGGTGGTTGGTTTGAGCTAGGAGCTCAATAGAACCTATTCCTCATCTCAAATTCACCCTTCCTAAACATTAGTTGTATAGTTGTCCAAGTGACCTTGAGTTGGTCGAAGCGTAAATGAGTTATCCCCTAATGGATAGGCATTACCCCCCGCCGCCTTGCCGTCTCGCATCTCCGTATTCTTGGGATGGCTCGATTGTGGTATGATCAGCTAGGTGGAAGCAGCGAGAGAGACTGTATTGAGAAGAGAGATGGAGGAAAGATGCCCGATGGTGTAAGAACTCTAAATCAGCTTATTTTGCCAATTTCTATTTTTTCGACGAGCTTTTCGGCTTTATTCGTCCCCTTCATTTATTCAGTTTATTTCTCCAGCCTTCATAGTCTGGTGAGACAGTTAGACATCATCATCGTGTGTTCATGGAATTTCTTGGTTTCGTTTCGTATTTTTATTGAAATGTAATTTGTATTTGCCGTTTAAACTCGGATTTTCGCGTTTGTATTACCTATTCAAATAGTTCGTCACGGTTCGCAGATGTTTTTTTCCAAATCGGTTCTTTAAATTTCTTAATCGACAATTGATGAAGGGCTGGCTAAAAACTCCATCAGTTTCATGATCAAATATTTCGTCATGGTTCGCAGATAATTTGTCCAAATCAGTTCTATACTGTCGATTAATAGCGTTCCCCATTTGCACAAAATTCTGCATTAGGGCAATTCATTTCCACCCGTCTTCACTGAATTAAATCATATGTTAGTGGAGAAGACGGGTGGAAATGAACAGCCCCGTTGCAGAATTTTGTGCAAATGGGGAACGCTATAAGAAATTTAAAGAACCGATTTATAAAAATCATCTGTGAACCATGACGAAATATTTGATCACGAAACAGATGATGACTTTTTTAGTCAGCTCTTCAATCAACGATTGATAAAGCGGGCTTTATCAACTAAGTGCTATCGCTGAAAACTCAATCAAATAACATTTAGTTAAATAGTTTCAGCTTCAAAAAGGATCAGATTTTGATTTATTTTATTCCACGATGATAGTATTATGTACAGTTTACACACATGAATTCGGATCATCACAAATGCTCATCTGTCTAATTTTACATTATAACGTAAGTGGGAGTCGTCATAACTCCGCAGTTATTGTTTTTGGACGACATCAGAATATAACCGTCATTGCCCCAGTGATTAGACCAAGAGTTTTTGACGAGCCAGTATTTCTTTCCGTTCTGAGTACCGTAGCCGACAGCGAGCACGGAATGATCTAGTCCATCCGGATCATTTTCTGTTCGAGAAAACAACAATATTTATTTCAAGGTCCATATTATTTTTCTATGTGTGGAAAGAGACACCGACTGCAGTTTTTATCGTAATACACTCCATTTGAATAGAATGAAAATGTTTTCAGCGAAGCATCAATCGATACCGAGATAGGCCCATGTTTGAAGATTGCCATCCTGAGCGCCTTCTCATTATTTACGGTTACATTCACGTAACCCTTGATAGGAGCCAACAGTTTAACGTCCGAAATGTGACAGTAACCATCCTAGAATTTACTACTGTCAGATACAATAAAATATTGATAGTGAATTAAAGCTCAACTTGTCCTAAATATCCGCCGTATTCGTACTCAGCAGGTATGCCACCGTGTTTCATCATCCACTGATAACTTCGCCAGTCCTCACCACCGTCACATCCGTCGTTACCGTAACCCCAAGAGCAATCAACCAGAGCCTGCGATGATAGCCGCACGAGATGTCCAGTTTTCAAAAAGTACGAACCTTCGATGGTTCCTGCCGTACCAAAACTCCAACAGCTACCGCACGTTGCTTGATCTGGACCACAAAGGAGGCAATTAGCCCACATCATAAATTAGTATAAGTAAAAACTGACCTTTAACTTGTGTCACAGCTCCGTAGAGCCTCCAGTCAAGGTTCTGTGGTAGGCGAACTTTTTTCATTTGATGCTCACTGTAGGGGAATGGCTGACCTCCATTGTAACCGGCAGAGTGTCGGCGACCTCTCCGAGCGGCCATTTCATCGTCCGTGAGATCAGCCAAATGATTAATGGCGAGTTTATAACCCAGGTTGGCACGGTTTGTTGAGTGAATGAACCTTAATTTAAAGTGCACGGGAAAACCTTATACAATGGAGGCCAATATGTGCCAAATTTTTTGAATTATACCTGTGATTTTGTCTGAAAATGTCAAATCGCTTGGCGTGCTCATGGTCAGTTTCGTATTTTTTTCCGTGCTCTTTTTTGAACGAGTGGAAGTCGTTTTCAATGTGCTGGCTGTACGAGTGAATGTATTCTTTCATTGGATTCGTTCTCGCTTTATTGCCAGGCCCTGGGAATCCTCCACAAGTTGAGTCTTCAAACAAGGAGCATTGTTAATGATAATATCAATAAGAAGAAAACTAGTTTTTTTCTCTCCCGTAGTCTTACTATTATCGACTTCGAAAACAGCAGCAGCAGGTGTTTCATACGTGTAAAAAGTGTATTTAAGATAATAATGGTCGAAATGCGAACCGAGCAGGGAGTCGTACCCTCTCATTTCGTACATGACAGGGACTGGGGTTGAGGCCCCACTAGTTGTCGTTGACCTCTAAAATTATGAACTAATAATAGCAAAGGAATATATTTACTCATTCTTAAACAGCTGTACCTCCCATCTGAGCCACATAACGTAGTTGTTTACTTTTTCCTCGTTTTTAACAACTTTGGTCCACATTTGAGTCTCGAGACCATCCATGACTTCAGTTTCGGAACAACTAAAGCCGTCCATGTCTGGCAGCACTGACTGGTAAGTAATGGTGTCATCAACCGTCCCATTTGACTGGAAACAGGTTATCTGGTTGGTGACTTCCTCATTTGTCATCGGAGCCACTTCATATTCAGTTCCATACTGCCCGACGTTTGATAGTTGATAAGTTTTAACGGTGCCTTCCGAGCGCAAAAAATAGGTGAAATAAAATAGCCTTTGCGTTATTAGCAGAACTTGAAGACTTACCACCGTAATAGTCGATACGACTGGAACCCAAACTGCTACTGTAATATGCCAGAAAGGGTTCACTTATTTCACCGTACGGTAAATTCAGTGTACCACGGACGCTGTACTCCGACGGCCAATTCACTAGGGAAGGGGCATTCTGACATGAGCCCGAAGCCAAGGCGACACCTGAAATCGACGCAAATCAACTGAACGACAACTCTACGATTGTCTTTGAGACTTTCTACCAACTTTGCCACCCAAAGTTTTGTAATTTCGATGAAATTTAGACCCGAAACTCTCTATTTCGTTAAAAATTAAGCCCCAAAATGTACATTTTCATCAACATTAATACTCTGAATATTCATTTTCACATAATGATAGTAGGATGGAAGCTGGTGGGGGGAGGGGGTTCACGGGTTTCATCAAGCTCGGCCACTAAGACATAGGCCCCAATAAGGCCCCAAGACTTACAATTTCTCCGAAATTAAGACCTGAAACTTCCTGTTCATTGAAACAATTAAGCGCCTAAACGTGAATTTTCGCAAAATTAAGATTCGAAAGTCGCATTGCCGCGGATATTTGGCCATGAAACGTCCAATTTCGTGCGTATTCGCACGCTGGATAGCTTGTTGTATCCACAGCTAAGAAAAAAAACCCAAAACATGCCATTTTTCTTAAACTAAGACCCTGCAATAGCGCTTAGATTAACATCCATAGACCCGAAACTTCCAATTTTTCGGATATGCAGCCGGGAAACTTTAAATTGGGTGCAAATTAGGATCCGAACATAGAAGATTATAAATAATATTCGTCTCTAATGGTGGATTTCACACCTTGGCTTAAGGTTCGGTTTCAAATTAAGTCGGACTTTAGATAAAAAATTCATTGAATTTTATATAAACAAGGTTCGGCTTAGTTAAGCTGAGGTGGTGAAATCCACCATTATGTTGCAATTAAACGGCTATTAGTCAGGGTTTGGGAGCAGTCGGGGCCTGCTAGCGAACCGAAAAGCAATAGTTTCTGAAACTTGCAATGCCACCGAAAATTGTGCCTGGATACATCCAATTTCGCAGAAACCTGCCTCCAATATGTTGCGAATTTGTTGAGCGTACGGGCCTCGTCAGCCCACGGCGCGGCTGGTTGTGGCCGGCTAGTTCAGGGTCAGAGCCCACAAAAAAGTTACAAACTTCCAATTTCACAGATATGTAGAACCGAAACTTGAAATAAGCGACCCGTAACTCAATTTCGCTTAATTTAAGACCCGTAACTCAATTTCGCTTAATTTAAGACCCGAAACCTGCATTTTCGCAAGAATCAAGACCCGAAGACTCCAAACTGTGAATTTCACGTTTATTCGCTCGTGAAATTTCGCATAAATTAGGACTCGCAGTCGCTCATTTGGGTCGCTTATGACCCGAACATGCAAACTCATTCAATTTCAAATTATGAAATGAATTAAAGTTCAAATTCGAAGTGCCGACTGTGCCGCGACTGGTTTGCTCAGCATTCACGTCCAAAAGATCCTAAAACATGCAGTTTCGCTGAAATTGGGACGTGAAACATGCAAAATCTTGAAAATCCAGCCAGAAAAATTCCAATTTTGCTGATATTTTCCTTCAAGCTGGTGCAATTGTGCGTCAGAAGAATTTGGGCACTGTCGTGACCGGTCAGTTCGGGTTCCATGATCTCTGTGAAATACCCCCCCCCCCCAACTTGAAATTTCGCGTAAGTAAATGTGAGAAACTGGCAATTTTAAGAGAATAAATACCGGAAATCAGCAACTTCAACCGTAAACTGGTAAACTGACAGATGTTTAGCTCAGAGTGCTGTAATTTCATGGCAATATTTGCCACAGGGTGCTGTCGTGGCTAGCTAGCCCTGGATCCATGGCGTCTGGAGAAAAAATGCCCCAAAACTGCAATTTATTGTGAATGGTAAGCTCATAAACTTGCAATTTGCAGCATATTCAGACCTGGAACTTACCATTGAAATTGAATAAAATTTTACAGATATTTAGCTCCGAATGATGTTATATTGCGGTTATATTTACTGTACAACATTTGTTCAACATTTTGTAGTTATGTGTGTGTAAATTGCACAATTTCCTCATTATTTATTTACCTTCCTCTTGAATGTGCACTACATAAATATTAGGTATTTTCCTTTGCATTGCTAGCGTTACACCATTGTTGAAAACCGTGTGATCCATTGGCCAAAATTTTGAAATACTGGATGAAATCAACTGATTTTGAACACCAGTTTAGAACTCGTGTAACAAAGGAAAATAATAAATGGCAAATAACTCTTTGAACGCTTTTCCAGGAACCCATTCCAGCCTTGTACAGTAACCACCTCTATCATTTCGTACCTACATTTAATCTTACTCTCTTCCATGGTCAAAACCTGCGAGGTGGACATGAGTTGTCTCTCCTATAGACTCGAAAGCGCAGCCCACCTCTGAATACCACCGAAAAGTGGAAATTCAGTGGGGTTGCCACAATTTTATTTAGTCAACGCTAAAACAAAATGATGAGATTTCTCCGACTTTGGTTTTGATGCTAAAAAATAAACTTCGCGGTTTGTTTTTAACTTTATTAAAAAACTATTTTTGAGGATTCTTCTGACCAAACTGATTTTTGCGGTTCTGGCTGACCATTTTCACGGGTTCCAGTAGCTGGAAATGCAATTTCCCAGGGCAGGATCACAAAGAAATCAAGTTCTCGCGGATTTTTGTTGCTTAAAACCTAATTTCGATGAAATTGCCTCAATCAAAAACAAAATTCGTGAATTGCGCACGCTAAGAAACATTTTCGCAGGTCCCGCTCATTAAAAAAAATCTCGGATTTTGCTATTAAAAAAATAAAGTAAATAAATAATAATAAAAATCGGATTTTTCCAGCGAAAAAAGCCATCATCCAGGATCAGACTCGTTATAACAACCCATTTTTTTTGGATTTCGATCACTAAAACACAAAAACGGACATTTGTTGCTGAAAAAGCCATTTCACGAGATTGTCTAATTTTAAAAACCATATTCGCAGATTTCGGGCACTAAAATACTACTTTCGCAGATAGGTCTCCCTAAACAACCAATTTCTCGGCTGTTGCTCACAGAGAAACCAATTTCAGCTAGGGGATTTTGCTCGTCAAAAACAAATTTTTTGTGGGCCTGACTCACTTAAAATATCATTTTTGCTAGTTCCACACATTAAAAACTTATTTTCATGGGTCTGACTCACACAAAAAATAAGAGCGAGGATTTTTGTCATTGAAACCCCAGTTTCGTGCGGGGCCTCATTCAAAAACTGTTTTCCGGATTATGCACATACACAAAGTACAACAGTTTCGTGGCTTTAGCTCCCTACGCTACCATAATTTTGCGTATTTTTATTGCTGAAAGGCTGAAACCCAAATTTCAAGGCTTTCCCCCATTTAAAACTCAATATCGCTGATTTGGCACACTTTATACACATTTTCACCATTCTGGCAAACGAAAACGGCAACTCATTTGGACTTTTGAACCTTCCATACACAGGAAAATGGTTTCTTCATAAGCCACCGCACCGTGGCAATCCTCGTTTTATATTCGCTATAAGAAACTATAGGGGATCGAGGAATTAGTAACTGATGAATCCAGCGGACTACATTGTATACTTACAAGTCGCCAAGATAATCAACATGATCCTTCACTGACGATTCTCAAGCTTAAATGTTGCTCGTTCGAAAAGAGACTAAATCCTCAGAACCTCGCCCTTTCTTCTAACTGAAAACAGACTCCTCGAAGTTTAACAATAAGCTGTAGATAATTATTAATCCCTCTCTTTTTCTCTCTCCCTCGATTAATTTCTTACGTAAGCATGGGTGAAAAAATCGATGAAAACAATTTACTTTTAAACCGACAAGGGATGAGTCCGTTAATCCTGTTAATTCTTTCACTTGTCCCATGTAAATACGAAGGGAAATGGTGGTCGGTCTGGTGGGGATGAAGGAGAATGGCAGCAGATAAATAATTGTATCTGCGTTACTAATTGTTTCGTGGCCTTTTGTATAGGAGGGAGATGAATTTCAGCTTAAAAGAAGGACAAGGAAAAAAATGAAGCCTGAAAATTGGATTAAGGTTTCTAAAGATTAAAATAATGTAAATACAAAATGAGCTAGATTAAGATTAAAGGTCGATTCAGGCTATTCGGGCGTGAAGTGGGAACACGCTGTCCCACGTGTGATACAAAATTTCAGAAAAGGATTTTGTTTGTTTACGTTCACATTGCCCGGACGTGACGTGGGAACACGTCTTGGGAACACGTAGGATAATGCGTGTTCCCACGTCACGTCCGAGTAGTCTGTATTGCCAGGTCTTTCCTCAAAATGTCCTCGACTCCAACCTTCCTCACAAACTGTAGAATCACATTTTGTTTTATAATGTTTCCAATATGGGAGGCAGGGGTGGGCAAGATACTTGAGTATTTAAAATACTTTGTATTTTAAATACAAAATACGTATTTTGTAATTGTATTTAAATACTTTTGGAAAAGTATTTGTATTTCTGTATTTAAAATACATTTTTGAAAGTATTTTGGGCTTTGTATTTGAAATACATTTTCAAAAGTATTTTGTATTTCACACTCAATGAAAATACAAATACAAATACTTTTAATTTCAACGTTCTTTAGTTTCCACTTCTTAGCCACCATTCACCAGTATAACCTAACTTAGTGACATCATATTCGGCACAAAAACCCGGTGTAATAACAGCGTTTTCATTTTTCGAAAAAGTGGAGAGAGAAGGGTAGTCATGGTGGGAGGTGGAAGTTCCGAATTCCTTGTTAGCACAACTGCCGCAAAAATGATGCTAGCGGATGGAAACTTGGCACAAAAATGGATCATACAGAGCCCTAGCCTACAAGTACACAAAGCTGTACAAGTAAACAAAACTCGTGGCAATTATTGCGAAAAACAACGCTTATTTGAGTTTAAACTGGACCAAAATGGCAAATTCACAACTCAAATGGCGAAAAATCGCCTATTGATAAAAAAGAAAAGAATAGATAATGTGCTAATTCGCTGCAAAATTATCAGAAAACGCTATTTCACAGCTGAAATGAAGAAAAATCAATAATTCGCGGCTGAAATTGAGAAAACGAAAATCTGTATAGCTTCTGAAAGAATCGAGGCTCAAACTGAGAAACAGCGCTAATCCGTAGAAAAAAATTGCTCACGCCGGAAAACCAAAAAAAAACTCCGCGGCTAGAATTGACAAAAATATTAATTAGCGGGGCCAACTTTAAGAAAAACACTAATTTTCAACTCAAACTGAGAAAAAAGTGGTAATTTTGGCTGCTAAAAAATCGCTAAACTGCAGCTGAAAATGAGGAAAACGCCAAATCGTGACTAAAATGGAGGAAAATCGCCAAACAAACGAAAGAATCCCTACTGCACTGCTCAAATTGATTAAAAGCGCTCAACCGTGGCCAAAATTGGTTAAGGTTGTAGCGTGCCAACAGCTAACAAACCTCAATTTTTATTTTTGAAAATAACAAATATTATGTTAAAAAACAACATAAGTCAGTTTGATCGCGAGTTCATATTTTCCCAATTTTTCATTGTCGTTATAAAAAAGATCTCTAAATTTTTCGTTGGCCGTTATTTTGTATACCGAAGAGAGCGCGACCCACAAAGTCACTAAACCTTGAAAAATTGACAAAACGCAAATGCGTAGCTTCCGTTCGAGGCTAAAACTAAACAATAAACGCTAATCCATAGCAAAAATTTAAGGAAAAACGCCAACGTGGGACTGAAGTGTAAAAAAAAAAACAGCTAATATTGAAAAATTCACTATAATTAGCCTGTCATAAATAAATAAAAACTCTCGTTTTCAGCTCAAATTGGGAAAAAGTGTTATTGCCGGCTAAAATTTGAGGAAATCACGAATTCGTGGCTGAAAAATTAAGGTAATTCGCGAATGCACAGATTATAGAAACGCTTCAAAGCAGCTAAAGTTGAAAAAAACGCAAATTCATGGCTAAAATTGAGGAAAATAATCGCGGATAAAGTGTGTTGGAATTTCTAATTCCGCCTTCTGACAACAACTTTGTGGCTGAAATTGAGGTAAACGGCAAATTAATGGTATTTAAGTAAAAGAAAAAACACTGATTCACGGCTAGAACTGAGATGAAGCCCTATTCTACATATAATTAAAATTGAAAAAATTACTAATGCGGTGCCAAAATGTAAAATAACCCGCCAATTTGCGGCTAATATAGAGAAAATCAGTAATTATTCTGGCTAGAATAAAGAGAAAAGTTAATTTTCAGCCTAAATAGAAACAAAAAGTGCTAATTCACTGTCAAAAATGGAAGAATTGCCGATTTTCAGTAAAAATATGGGAAAACGCCAATTTGTGGCTAAAATGAACAAAATTCCCTAATACACGAGCTAGAAATAGCTACTGCACTGCTAAAATTACGAAAAAGCGCTAATTTACGGCTAAAATTGAGACAAATTGAAATTTGCGTCAAAAATTGGAAATACGTTATTTCCCTGCTTCCTCGGGAGACTTAGAGGCTAAAATTGAGAAAAAGCGCTAATTTATGGCTATGAGTGAAAAACTCGCAAATTCGCGGCTAAAACTGAGACGAAATCGCTATTCCGCAGTGTATATGGTTACGGTGAACAAAAAATGCTAATTTGTGGCAAACATTTCGAGAATTTTACGGCTAAAATTGAGTAATATTCAGCTCATACTGAGTAAACCGCTCGAAAAAATCGCTAATTTGCAGCTAAAGCTGTGGAAAACGCCAACTCGAGGAAAGTTAAAGAAACATCGCTGATTCACAGGATACCAAATCTACTTTGCTGCTAAAGTTGGGGAAAAGCGCATATTTATGTCTTTATGGGGTCTTTATGTCTTGGGGGGGGGGATTACCCCGCTAATCATTTGCTAATTTGCGGCGAAAAGCGCTAATTTGCTGTTAAAGTTGACAAAAAGCACTCATTCTTTGCTAAAATGGAGAAATTCGCAGTTTCAACATGGCATAAGCGCTGTTTAGCGGATAGACTGTGGAAATAGCGGTAATTTGCCTACAATATATGGAAAAGGCCATGGCTAAAATTAGGAAAAGGCCTTAGAGGTTACCAATAGAGGTTTTATGCATAGTTAGAGACTAGAAGATTGCCACCCCGGGCCCCGATATAGGTCCACCAGTGACCTCACCTCCTTTTCAGCTCACGATCCACCAGTGCTCGCCGGTTCGGTACTAAATACTTCGTGACAACTTGCCTACTTTTCTTTGCGCATCGCGGCGCAGCGCCATTTCGCGCTGCTACATTTTGTCAACTTGTCTATTGAAGGACCTGATATTTTTGAATTATTTATTTTTCGTGTTTTTCTTACTATCTGCCGTCGAAATCGAATTTTTGAAAAGTATTTTAAATTGTATTTGTATTTTATTCAAAATACAATTCAAAAAGTATTTGTATTTCAGTATTTAAAATACATTTTTGAAAGTATTTTGGGCTTTGTATTTAAAATACATTTTCAAAGTATTTTGCCCACCCCTGATGGGAGGGAGCTTTGAGATTGAGGAAAATTCGAGGAACGACTTGGCGTACGGCCTTAATGAGGAAGTTTTATGTGGGTTAGAACTTATTCATAAATCTATTTTTTAAGGTTTATTTATGCTAAAATAGAGCATAAATCGTGATCCGTTCGTAAAATAATCCAACAGTTAATAAATACGCGATTTTTGAAGGTTTACGTTATTTCAAACACGCCAGCTAGCATGCTTGTGTCATATGCGCCTTCGGAAAAAAAATCGCCTGTAACGTAGCTGTCGGAGAGCGGTTTGTTGTGTTTATTTGCCTCACTTACTACAAGAGCTCTCCAATAATAAAATAATGGAGGATAAACAGATGAGCTATTTAGAGGCATGAAAAGGACAGAGAATAGATGGGATATTACGTTGCGGAAAATGTTCGTTGTGGCGGGATTTCAAATATGCCAACTTTTGTTTATAAATAAAAAATATTTCTGAAGGGTTTTAAATTTTTATTTATTTATTTAGGGGGAAGGATTGATATGCCTCATCGAAAAAAAAATATTTTTGGAAAATGTGAAACTTCCTCATTGATACAAATAACAAAGTTACTGTTTGTCAGTAAAGCTTTGGTTTTCTAGAAAAGCGGTGCCGTAATATAGCGGTAGACATTTAAATCACACCAGTAGTTGCCTAGAGAGCGGTCAACAGACAGCGGCACCGCTTCGAATGAGACGGCCGTTCATGACGGTGATGAACTGTTCATCAACGATTTTTGACGGTGACGGTGAACGTTTTTTGTTTACGATGAGCGTGAAAACTGCTTGGACGCTGGATGGTGGCGAAATTGTAATTAATACTGTCCGAAAACGACTCTACTCTGGTGTTAAAAGAAAATACTACCAAGTAGTTAAAGCTGCGAAGAAAAACTTTCATCACCACCGTCACGATGGAAGCGGTGCCGCTGTCTGTTTACCGCTCTCTAGGCAACTATGGTTTGATTTAAAAGGGAAATTTTCTACCGTAATATTACGGCCCCGCTTTTCTAGGAAACCAAAGCTTAATCTTTCCGACTGCTTGATCCCCCTTCTGCATGTAAGCAATAACAATAAAAAAGATAAGATTATTTCAGAATGAAGTACGATTCGTGATTTATCGTTACGTGCAGACGTAAAGCACTTGGCACAATTCATATCTAAATAGCCCAATAAAATCATAAATATCTGAAAGATCTTTAATTTTCAAAACTGACTCACTGTCAAACCCATTCGGTACGTCCAAAACGCCAAGAGAAAATGGAGGATTTATCAGGGGCGTACCTAGAAATCCTTCCGGAGGGGGCGATTCCGGAAGTCCGCAGCCTACTAAGGACCTGCGGGGAACGGGTGTTGTAATGAATGTCCTTTGTATTGCTGGGTTTTCGCAGAAACTTGGGTAAAAACGGCCTCCCGTAGGGGACGATACCTTCGCCCCCCCCCCTCCTCTGGGTACGCCACTCATTTTCTACATCGTGGTCCACATAACAGACGGTGAGTGCGATATCCCGGAGCAAGGCTTGCGAGCAAACACAGCAAAAATGGGCAGTTACGTTATTGCCATTAAAGATCTACCAGGCGGTGGTTTTCCACACGGGTCCGACCAACGACAATACATCGTATCGGGGTATCGGTATGAATTTCCGCGGATCGACTATTTCCGACAAAATGCAATCCATACGGAAATCCACCAATTCGATTTTTGCGGTTTCCCAGAAAGAAACATTTCGCGAATTCTGAATGTGGTTAAATGAGGCGGCTGTTCGGTGTAAAATTGTCAATAGTAAATAGGCCACCGACTGTGGAACGTATCCTTATTCCTTTTGCGAGTGTTGGTGCACCCCCATTAAGATTTTGGAGGTGGGTGCAGCACCCACTACTAAAACCAAACTTAGGTCAAAGAGGATTAAAATGTTTACGCGATGGAGGGGATTACCATGGTTCGATCCCCAGCCGTCATCAATCACTCACTTTCTGAGTACCTACACTACTTTTGAAACGTGTTTAGTATGCAGTATGCACTATGCAGTCTGCAGGATTTGAACCTGCAACCTTTGGATTACTAGTCCAGGACGCTGCCAATTGCGCCACGGCGACGCCTTTGGCAGTCATACTGCGAGGGATCAGCAAAGCCAAACCCCACCCAATTGGTTAGAGACCTTTGTCATAACGAGAAACGCCTAGAGTTTCGAGAAGCAATGGCCCCGGAGGGGGGGTTAACACGGTTAAAATGGAATTAACACCGCATGCTTCAAAACATCCGGGGAATGTACAATTCGCAATATTCTGTACCTACTTTAATTGATGAGGTATGTTAGAGGTTTCGCTATGGAACCGGCGAGGCATAGAGCATTGCAACAGTCCTACTAGTTGATCGTAACCGTTTAATAACTTTTAAATATTCTCTTCGTAATTCCCCCTCGTATTAAATCCAGGGGGCCTATTCTGAGTTGTCGGGATAACATGCCGCAAGCGGGATCCAAGAACGCTGAATAAGACATAACATTATCCCGTCATAGCAACCGCACTTGCGGCATTTCTTCCCGACAACTCAGAATATGCCCCCAGGTGGGTATACTAATTTCCCGTTCCGAGAAAAGGATCCCCGTTTTACCTATATAATTTATTAATAGATGACATTATATTTTTTGTCGACGTTTTTGAAGGCTTACACCGATCAAAGAAGACAGAGAAAACTAACAAAACGGATGTCAGGCAATGTATGAAGTGTTTCCGAAGCTCAACGAGATCTATCAACCAACTTATGGGATCTCTCCCAAAATTCAGGTCAGAGCCTGTGCGACCATCCACTCATACCGTGTAGACTACTGTGGTCCATTTTTCGACACATTTTCAAGGCCGAAGATAAGTAATCCAATAAGGAACTTGCACATTTTTTGGATTTTTTTTTTTCGAACAAATAAATATTGAATTCTAGAAATACTGGGAAAAATGTATTTACAAAAACCAAAAATTTGAATTTTAACGATTTTTTAAAAGTTTGGATTTTCGATCGATCCGCCCCCTCATCATCTTGCATTTCTCGTGACGTCACTATCCGCTTTCGTGAAATGTAATTCTATGTACTTCTGATGCAGTTTGAACGAAAAGATTCCTCACCGTCACCAGTTGATTTCGCGGCAGGTGCTCTAACCTCTTACGAAACCAGGAGGTCGTGGGTTCGAAGCCCACCTTGGGAGCAATTTTTTCTCGGAGCTCAAAACAAGAAAAAAAATGGTAAGTTTTTATTTCAAGATTAACTGCTTTATTTTCAGCCTCCCCACTCCCTGGAATTCATAGTTGTGACTAGTGTAGTGTGGCGAGGAGGGGAGTAATCCCATAATTGTCCGTAGAAAGGGTCTTCCAAATTCAATTAATATTCAATAAATAGTTTCTAGGGTATTACTGTCACGATAATATGTAGTTTTAAAGCACTTTAATTAATCTGGATGTCTCGAAAACTATTGGTCGTATGACCTGTGGCTGTTGGCTGCAGTGATAGACCCCTCAAAATCGATTTTTTTAAATCATTAAACATCAATTGGTAAATTCAATATTTTCTGGGCCTTGGATCTTATGGAAGTGACTGATTTGAAAAGAACCGCGTGTCTTCCTTGACCTATAAGCTGTAGAACTTACAAAATTCGTCTAAATCTGCCAAGGCGATAAGCAAAAAGTCTAAATACGCTTTAAAAAATCCTCAACGAATGGACAGCAATACGTTACAGTTCCTTGCAAAAATCCGTTAGAGTCTTACAGTCACACTAACACGTATGCCGAAAACTTTGTTTGAAAAAAAATGTCTTACATGGCTGTCTCAAACGAATAAGTCGTGATCCAATACGTCAGAAAGGAATATTTGTTCCGTTTTGGAATTTGTTGGCTTTCCACTGTTAATAAGCCTTAAAACTAAGCCTTATAAAAATAAGCCTTATACCCTTGACAGAGGATGAGCGTGATCTTCTGCTGATCCATCACCCAGTGAAAAGTGTTTTTGGTTTTTGTTTAAAGATTAAAAAGAAACAAATGATAGATTAAATTTATCTCCAGATGCACTTCAAGGAGTCCGTTTTTAGATGAAATAGCCGTTTCATTTCAGTCACTATTCATCTGAGATCGTTGTCAGTGGAGAATCATGCTGATCATCTTGGCTGCTTGTGAGTATAACAGAATTATGGCGTTTTCCATTTCCACAAAAAACTGCTCTGGAGTTGCTCCAGCGCTGCTCTGACAGGGCTTTAGGCGATCCATTTGCTATTAGAGCCGCCGTGGAGCAACTTTTAGTGAGTTCCATTTGCCATGTAGTCTCGCTGCAGAGCAACTCCAGAGCAACATTTATTGCTCCGGGAAATTTGACGGAGCAACGAACATCTTGGAAGGTAATGCGATAACAAAAAAACAAAACTTTGCTCATTCCGGCGTTTGTAATTAAATAACTTGTTATGTGTGTAGTTCAAAGTGATGAAATTAAACGCTAGAAGAAAATGTTTACGAGATTTCTACTTATTGTGAGCACCAAGAGGACAATTTCTTTACCAATTAGGTACCCAATAATTGAACAAAACAAACTATTTTATCACTCCATCTCGAAGTGAACTTCAGCTCGCAGAATCAGTTCACCCAAACACCCACCCCAAACTTACTATTTACCACCCCATTGTGTAGTAAAGGACACCACTACTACTAAAGTGAGGGTAGTCTTTGACGCATCCTGTAAAACGGAAAATAGTCGAAGTTTGAAGACACATTATTCTCGGGACCCAAACTACAGAAAGATATAGCAAACATCCTCTTAAGATTTAGTTTAGAGCCAATTGTTTTAACCGGAGACATCCGACAGATGTTTTGTCAGATAAAAATCAGAAAACAAGACCAACCATTTCTGCGAATTTTATGGCGGTTTTCTAAAAGCAACCCTATTGAAGAGTATCAAATGTCTTCAGTAGTTTTTGGTATCTCTTGTTCACCATACTTAGCGATTCGAACTTTACTACGATTAATAAAATACTTTGGATCTCAAAATCCTTTAGATAGTGAGGCAATCTCAAATAGCTTATGCGTGGATGACCTGTTGGTAGCCTGCCCTGACGTCTCCTACGCTCGCTCTCTTTATCAAGAGATCACGAAACTTCTGAGCCTCGGAAGTTTCGAAATGAGGAAAAGGTGCTGGAATGAAGTCGACTTTAATTCCGATACTTATTTCAAAGTGCTGGGAATGTATTGGAATCCAAGAGTGGATTAATTTTCCTACAAAATCGCCAACATCCGTCACCCAGACACAAAAAGGGAATTCTTTCACCCTTGGCAAGAATATCCGATCCTTTAGGCCTTTTGGCTCCTTGTTCACTACATGCTAAGCTGTTTGTAACAGAGTTATGGCAGCTAAACTTATCGTAGGACACTCTCTCCCTGTTCAGCTATCAAATCGATGGAAGTCATTCGAAACCGACCTTCTCGAATTATCGAAAATAGATATTCAACGCTTTGTGCGTTATAAAAAGCGAGAGCAGGTTACTTATACCCTGCACTTATTTTCTGATGCATCAGAACGTGCTTACGCGGCACTATGTTACATTGACGCCTGCGAGAATGGCCAACGAGTCCCCTACCTCTTGATAGCTAAAACGAGAGTAGCACCCTCAAAGAAGCAAATCTCGATCCCTCGCCTAGAACTATTAGCAGCCACACTTTTGAGTAAGCTACTGACATTTGTCCTCAAATCATTTGCTGGTCTCGTAGAATTTGAAAGTATTAATTGCTGGTCAGACTCAATGATCGTCCTCTATTGGCTTAAAAGCTCTCCCACGCGATGGCAAACTTTCGTAGCCAATAGAGTCAGTTACATCCAGGAAAATAGTCATCCCAGTTGGTGGAGGCATATCAGTTCTGCCGATAATCCAGCGGACTGCGCCTCTCGTCGCATGTTACCATCAGACCTTGTTAACTTCCAGCTGTGGTGGAAGGGCCCAAACCTTTTGTCTTTACCCTGTGATAGTTGGCCAAAAGGTGTTAATAAATGTCAAAATTTCACCCCTAAGGAATTCGAAGAACGCGTGACCAGCTCAACATCTGCCCCATCTACTATTGATGAATCTGAATCACCAATTTTCTCTTTGTGCGATCGCGTCTCTTCCTTTTCAAGACTTTTGCGAATTACGGCCTATTGCCTCCGGTTCCTTACCCCTAAAAGTCAACACGGTAGTGGAACCATAAAAACTGAGGAATCAGCTAAAGCTTCAAAAATTTGGATTTGGCACATTCAGCAGTGCCGTTTCAAAAAAGAAATTAGTCTTCTTTCAAAAAACGTTGCACTCCCTAAATCGTTTTCCCAGCTTTCCCCATTTTTAGATGAATCCAACGTACTTAGAGTAGGGGGCCAGCTGAAGTTGTCTAATCTTTCGTAAACTTAACTAAGCTGTTGATCACCTTTTACCACGTTCAATTCGGCCATTTGGGCCCATCAAATTTACTTGCAACTCTGAGAAGAAAATATTGGATATTGTCAGCACGTAGTGTCGTGAAATCTGTAGTTTACAACTGCCTTCGGTGCTTCAAGTTACGTCCTAAGTTTGAAACCCCGTTAATGGTGATTTACCCTCTTTGCGAGTTCTCCAAGATCGTCCATTTTCTAAAACTGCAGTGGACCTAGCTGGTCCCTTATTTATTAAATCTTCCCCCCCTCAGAAAGGCCCCTTAGCTGGGGGTTATCATAACAATAGCATTTTCAGCATTCACAGCCGGCGCCGGCGCCTGCGACTTCGGTCCATCCAGAGATTTTAGTTCTTTGAGCAATATATATTTTTTTTTCTCTCTCTCTCCCTTGTTTTTCATAAATAAAAAAAGGGAGTGGTCCTCCGGTTTTATTTTATTTTCTTTCTTTTTCTCCCTTTTGACCTACAGTTTGTATGACTTTAACATTTCTTTTCTTGGTGCAGCCCCAAAGCTGACACCCGTAGGCCCAGAAAAGGCTTTAGAACTTGCTGGTATAGCAGGAGCTTGTTGGCCATCGAGAGCTCAGAATGCTTCCCGAGCTGCCAGTACATTTTTCCTCTTTTTTCTTTTTAACGTGGGGCTTCCACCGAAGTTTAGCATCCAGCGTCATGCCTAGGTCCTTCGCCGTATTTGCAAATGGTATTATTTTCTCATAGAGTTGCACGGGGATTGGGCTAGTCCATCGATTTGTGAAGTTTACATGAACAGATTTCTCTTCGTTGAGTTTTATTCTCCACTTTTTTGTCCATGAGATTAATTTGAGTCAACCAGCTCCTCAATGACGGCCAGCCGTGTACGACACAAAGCAGGGGCAGCAATCACCCGCTTGGAGGTTCATCACAATTTTTTGTATTTTGTGTTTCAGCTATACAGCTTCTATTCTTATAAAATAAACATAATGAATTTTTCTAGGATATCCGTGAGACATGTTAAAATTGCTTCTTCTCTCGAAAATGTCAGCTTCTGTTGCTCTGAAGCTGCTCCATGCCCGAGCAATGACGTCACTTGCTCCGCTCCAGAGCAATTCCGCCTTGGCAAATAGAAAACGCCATTAGTTGAACCGAAAACCGGTCATAAAACCACCACAGTAACGTTAAAATTGGAAGAGTCTGGGAATTTAAAATGAATTTCAATAGTGAAGCAACTGTTCAATCGCAATTTGCAATCGATAATAATGTGAGGGTGCCCCCCCCCCTTATTCTTGGCTTGGGCAATAAAAAGAAGATTGGACCGTGGGGGGGGGGATAACATGCCGAAGTCAAATATTTCGTCAAAAATGTTGAACAAACCAAGACCGAGTAATACCAAGTGACGAAAATCACAATTAACGCATATCATGCACCCAAGAAAGCTCAAGAGAGAGCGAAGCGGGTCATGCCACGAGGGCTCCTCCCTAAAATAAATGGCATACGGGCCTCATTAACGTTTTTTGTAAAAACTTATAAGTAAATGTGTTTCAGTGGACTGTTTCAAGTTCACGCGAAGGAGGGGGGAGGGAGTAACGACTCTAACGGAATTTTCCTTCTTCGATAATTTTCCTTACTGATTTTCTCAAGTATCGCCCTGGCCTCGGCCAACTACCGGAACACCACGTCTCAAGTTACTTGTTCGCGGCCTTCTTAGCCTACCGTACGGTGAAATTTACGAGCCTTTTACGGCGTGTTACAGTAGTAAGTTAAGGGCTAGTTGTATTGACTGTTATGAAGGTGATTCCGACAAGAATAACGTGCCTTTCTTCTTATTCATTTTCATTACGTTCTTCTTCTTTTTTATTATAACGCAAATAGATAATTTATTAACAGAATTTTCGGCTTCATGTATCAATCAGGCACCACGAAAACCTACCAACTATCGAAAGACAGCACATACGGAGCCTCTTACGAAGTCGTTCCAATAACCACCAAAGAAGTCACTAACCAGATAGCTTGTTTCCTAACGAGTGGGACGGAGAGTGACGCGGTTTATGCACAGTGACTGGTGTTTTAATTGACATTTGACTACCATTCTGATTGAGGTAGAGCTTACGCAGCCCCTGAAGCTATTCCTTTCCTTCATTTCTACGATATCTTTGGTCCTGAAAATTACTAATTGACTTAGGCGCTAATAAAGATACGTTAGTGCTGTGCTGGCACTTTTTTTCGTTCTGTTGGTGGGGTAGCCTGCGAGAACATTTACTACCAGGTGAAATCACGGCCATTTTGGGGTAGATGAAGTTTGTTATCATCAATTTCTTGTTTACAAATAACTTCCTGATAACCCAGTTGACTCGCTTGCTTAGCGAGTAGCGACTGCCTTTCGACCAATAGAATTCAGTTTGAGGTGTAAATGCTAGAGAATGTTTTGGGCTCGCCTCAAAAGCCTCGTGGGCTACTCCATAGTATTTCCACTTCCATGCACGAGTGGAGCAAAGAATAGTATATTACGATACGAAAGCGGAAAATTGCTCATTCCGAACGAGTACGATTAGTTGCCGACATGAGACGAAGTCGAGTAGCGGCATGGTCGTACGAGCTCCGGAATGAGCTTTTTCCGCTCGTGTATCGTACGGCATTTTCTCTACACCTACCAATGGCCAAAGTTAATAAAATTCGAACGAAATTGTTCAAAAACTTTAGCCTAACACATACAAGAAGAAGTCCTATGGAGGAAGAAATAGTAAATTGGAGAGGCCTCAAAATTTTTAAAGTGAGGTGAAGTGGGCGGGGCCTATTTTAACCCAGCTGAATGCTATTGGTTGGAAGGCTTCATAATTGATTTTTTTTTTACGTTTTTTCGCACTGGTGCGAGAATATTATCCACTCTCGCACTGGGGTGGGGTAATATTCTCACCCTAGGGCGAGAAAGTGGCCCATTTCTAAACGCTGGAGGAGGCTTCAACGAGCGGGAAAGGGGTTATTCTAGGGTATGTGAAGAGAAACCACCTTTTTTTGGCAGTTATACCCTTTTTCCCGCGCAATAAATACATGAATTCCACCGAGAAAAAGTTGATGTAATAAATTCTACACTAAGTGGTGAAGGTTTAACACGAGTTCCGTAATCAAACACACTAATAGCGTTTTCCATTCACTGCATTACACTCGTGTGGTGTAAGTTTTTCCACCCGTTCACTCAGAATTGAAACATATGTTTATGGAGAGGACGTGGCATTACACTTGTGTAGTGTGTCAAATGGAAATCGCTATAATTTAGCACTAGTGGAGAAAAGAAAAAACCTTGCCAACTATCGAACACGTGAAGTTATCCAAATCCAATCATTGAAATTAGCGAGGGATAAAAAAGGCGGGACACTGGTTTGTAAAAAAAGAAGAAGAAGAAGAAGAAAACAAGTTTCGCCGGCGCTCTTTCCATCTGCGTTATCGACTGAAGCGTGATATGGCCTCTGTAGCAGATTCAAATAGAACTATGAAGTCAGAAACACGGTTTTTTGTATACATTTAGGTGCCGATTCGCCCCTAAATTTCGGCGAGTTGGAGCATCCGATCGATGTCGGATAAGCGTATATTAATTCAAGAAGATGTTTTGCAGTGACGAGAGATCTTTCTTTTTTGATAAACTCAAAATTGAAAAAAATTTAAATTTAAATTTTTCAAAAAAAGAAGATCTCTCGTCATTAGTACTAGTCTTCATAAAAAATTAGAAAAAAGAATGACCGAAAAATTCCCAGAACTGACTGAGAAAAATGCGGGCCAATTTTTAAACATCCTGAACCCCCCCCCCTCCTTAATGTATGAGTTTTTTTTTAATTTCGTGTAATTGTAGTAGGTATGTACAACTCTCATCACAATTATACCAAAATTTGGCACGACAATAAATTATCTGATAGATATCGTTTACATGGTGACGTACGTTGGAGCCGTCATTACACCACAGTTGTTGTTCTTGGCCGCAATAAGTACGTAACCGTCATTGCCCCAGTAATTTGACCAGGAATTTTTGATGAGCCAGTATTTTTTACCGTGCATAACTCCGTAGCCTACGGCGAGAACTGAATGGTCCAGGTCCGCTGAATCACTTTCTAATTTTGGAGAGTTGAGTTAGAAGTGCAACGTCATTAGTTTTGGAAAGGAACTACATACTGCATTTCTTATCGTAGTACACTCCATTTGAATAAAACGAAAACGATTTCAGCGAAGCATCAATCGAAACCGAAATGGGTCCGTGTTTGAAAAGTGCTGTTTTTAGAGCTTTTTCATTAAACGTTGTAACGTTCACCCAGCCGGTGATGGGTGCCAGCATTTCAACTTCCGAAATATGGCAGTATGAGTCCTGAGGCAGAAAACCTAATATTGTCATTTTAAAAATAACGAAGAGCCCTTGTTGAACCAACCTGTCCCAGATAGCCGCCATATTCATATTCAGAGGGTATTCCACCATGTTTCAACATCCATCCGTAGCTCTGATAGTCCAAACCACCATCGCATCCATCGTTTCCAAATCCCCATGAACAGTCAACAAGGGCTTGGGAAGACAGTCGCACGAGTTTTCCAGTTTTCAAAAAGTACGCTCCTTCCACAGTTCCAGCCGAGCCAAAACTCCAACAACTACCACAAGTACCCTGATCTGAATTTTAGATGGGAATTAGTTACACATTTCGAGATTTGTCTAGAACCGAACTCTAACCTTTAACTTGCGTCACCGCTCCGTACAGTCTCCAGTCATGGTTTTGCGGAAGTTCAATTTTCCTTAATTGCGTCTCGCTGTACGGGAATTGCTGTCCTCCATTGTAACCTTCCTTGTGTTTTCGACCTCTCAGAGCTGCTAACTCATCATCGGTGCGATCAGCCAAATGGTTAATAGCGAGTTTATATCCCAAATTCGCTCGGTTGATGGAGTGGATGTACCTTCAAGGTAAAAAACAGATGGTAAAGGTGTCATGGATGCAAATGGCAGTTCTCATTTTGTGTAATTGGAAACGATAACGCGTTCGCAAGACTGGTTGATCCTAACTTGAAAATACCTGTGATTTTTCCTGAAAATCTCATATCTTTTGCTGTGCTCGACGTCCGATTCATAATTTTTCCCATGTTGTTTTTTAAAAGAATGGAAATCATTTTCGATGTGATCGCTGTAGGAGTGAATGTATTCTTTCATTGGGTTCATTCTAGCCATACTGCCTGAGCCTTCTAAACTTCCGCAGGTGGACTCTTTGAACAAAACAAGCCAGGCATTGTGACAGTTGAGTCGCAAAGGCCGAGCGATCACAAAATCTTACTGCTCTGAATTTCGAATACGTCAGACGAAGGAGCCTCTGGGCTAAAGAACTCGTAGGTGAGGTAATAATGGTCGTAATGCGAACCAATTAAAGAATCGTATCCTCTCATTTCATACTTGACAGGGATGGGAATGACGGCTCCTTCCGTCGTTGTGGACTCCTATAATAGAAGTAACTTCTATTACTTCACCGAAATTCCATTTAATATCAACAGAAGAAACTTTCACCTGCCATCTCAACCACATGGCGTAGTAATTCACTTTTTCACCATCCTTGACCACTTTGACCCACTTTTGTGTTTCAACGCCACTGATGAAGTCAATACCAGAACTCGTGAACCCTGTCATGTTGGGCAACAAGGACTGTGCATCAACCGCGTCACTTTCCGTCCCACTCGTTAGGAAACAAGTTATCTGGTTAGTGACTTCTTCGGTGGTTATTGGAACGACTTCGTAAGAGGCTCCGTATGTGCTGTCTTTCGATAGTTGGTAGGTTTTCGTGGTGCCTGATAGATACATGAAACCGAAAATTCGGTTAATAAATTATCTACTTGCGTTATAATAGAAAAGAAGAAGAACATAATGAAAATAAATAAGAAGAAAGGCACGTTATTTTTGTCGGAATCACCTTCATAATAGTCGATACGACTAGCCCCTAACTTAGTACTGTAATACGCCGTAAAAGGCTCGTAAATTTCACCGTACGGTAGGCTAAGAAGGCCGCGAACACTGTACTCTGTAGACCAAGTAACTTGAGCCGTGGTGTTCTGGCAGTTGGCCAAGGCCAGGGCGATACCTGAGAAAATCAGTAAGGAAAATTATCGAAGAAGGAAAATTCCGTTAGAGTCGATACTCCCTCCCCCCTCCTTCGCGTGAACTTGAAACAGTCCACTGAAACATTCCTACTTTTAAGTTTTTACAAAAAACGTTAATGAGGGCACCCTCACATTATTATCGATTGCAAATTACGACTGAACAGTTGCTCCACTATTGAAATTCATTTTAAATTCCCAGACTCTTCTTATTTTAACGTTACTGTGGTGGTTTTATGATCGGTTCAACTAATTCAGTTATACTCACAAGCAGCCAAGACGATCAGCATGATTCTCCGCTGACAACGATCTGAGCTGAATAGTGACTGAAATGAAACGGCACACGCTGACCCTCGGCCGTCATATTTCATTAAGAAACGGACTCCTTGAAGTGCTCTGGAGATAAACTTAATCCATCCTTTTTTTTTATTTTAATCTTAAAAAAAAAAAAAAAAATCGCCCCGGCAGCTGGCGGTCGGAAAGAATGCATTTCATTCCGTATACGGATGCCCTAAGCCGTCCCTGAAGTAATAATGTTGATACCATAATTTGTTTCATTAATTCGAACTTTTCCTCTATTTTCACCACCCTTTCTTCAAAAATGTCAACAAGTCTCGATAGTTTTCCAATGGCTTTGTTATATTACATTTTTGTGCCGTATTTTATAATAAACGTGTGAATTTAGGCGATTTGTTTGAAATGTCATCCCCCATTTAACACCCCCCCCCCATAAAAGTTTTCGATAAATCTCAATGGAACCCAGGGCTTTTGTTAAATTAAATTATTGAGTCGGATTTTAGAGCGCTAAGATGAACTAGTTAAGTTCAACGCTATTTTTACACTTCCATCCCGGGAGGACCACCCTCACCACCTAGACTTTTTCGAAAAATTAAAATGGGAACCAAAGGCTACTCTAACATGGAGTGTTTGTACTGAAAATGATGCATCTAGAATCAACTTGTGATTTGTAGTGATTTTTAACCAGTTCAAGCCCTATTTTCCCCCCCTCCACCTCGATGCAATATCGACCGGTGTCTTATGGCTACTGATTTTTGTGCCAAAGCGCGGTCCGCTAAGTTAATTTCTTCGAGAGTTATCGTGCTATCACGACCACACACTTACTTCCACCCCGGAGGCACCTCCCCCTCCACATCGACATTTTCACAAAATTAAAAAAATCGCTTCGGCAGCTGGCGTTTGGAAAGAGTGCATTTCATTTCGTATGCGGATACCCTAAACCGTCCCAGAAGTAATAATGTTGATATTATAATTTGTTTCTTCAATGTTTGACCAAATCAAAGGCTACTTCAAAATGGAATCATCGTACCGAATCTTTTGGAATCAACTGGTGATTTGTAATTAATTTTTCACGATTTAAACCCCTATTTTCCCCCCCTCCACCTCGACCGATTTGGCCCAAATGCAATACCTTATGACTACTGATTTTTGTGCCAAAGCGCGTTCCGCTAAATTAATTTCTTCTTGAGTTATCGTGCTATCAAGAAAACGGCCATAAGCATTTATATGTATGCAGGGTAATTCAGGAGGAATGTGACAAACTTTCACAGGTGATATCACGTACCTGGGTAGATGACGATTTCACTACCTTCGAGCGTGTAACGGAAGTGTTTGACTGCGGCGTAAATAGCGAGGAGTTCTCGATCGTACGTGCTGTAACGAGTCTCTGTTGGGGTTAACTTTCGCGAAAAGAACGCAATAGGTTGGGGAGAATCACCGACGTTTTGTTGAAGTGTAGCGCCTATAGCGATGTCGGAGGCGTCGACTAGTAGGCTGAGGGGTGAATTGGGGTGAGGGTGAGCTAAGAGTGTGGCTTCAACAAGGCTGTTGACGCAGGCATCGTACGACGCGGACAATTCGGGAGTCCAGTGGATTGAAGCATCTTGTTTTATCGAGTTTTTGATGAGCTCGTGCAGTGGAGCATGGTGTCGAGCGGCGTGTTTGATGAAGCGATGATAATAATTTAAAGCGCCGAGAAATTTGCGTAGAGTGCGAACGGTTGATGGTTTTTCCGCTTTGGTGAGTGCTTCAACGCGATCAGGGAGAGGTGAAGTTCCATCTGCTGAGATGCGGTAGCCGAGAAAGTTTACGGAGGAAGCACCGAGGGTACATTTGCTGGGATTGAGCGACAAACCATACTCTTGAAGACGAGCGAAAACGATTCGTAGATGTTTTTCGTGTTCGCCAAGTGAGGTCGACGAGATGAGGAGGTCGTCAATGTAGCAGAATACGAAGTCCATAGAGCCGAACAGTTCGTCCATGAAGCGTTGACGTCTGGCCGGCGTTGCGGAGGCCAAACATCATTTGAGGAAACTCAAATAATCCGAACGGTATGATTATAGGGGTTTTTTCGACGTCAGCGGGAGGTACTGGGATTTGATTGTACGCCCGGGTGAGGTCATGTGTCGAGAAAATTGTTTTGCCGCTGAGGTTGTTGGCGTGGTCATGAATGTGCTTCATAGGGTACCTGTCGGGTTTCGTGACCCTGTTCAAGGCTCGGTAATCGCCGCAAGGACGCCATCCGCCACCTTTTTTCGACGTGAGATAAAGAGGACTGGCCCAAGGTGATTTGGACGGGCGGCATCGCCTGAAATTCGTCTTTCGCGATTTTCAATTTGTCGGGAGCGAGTCGTCGGAAACGGCAGTGAATGGGTGGGCCGGTTGTTTCGATGACATGGGTAGTGTTGTGAGGCGGTGTTGAGCGGGGAAAAACAGGAGGACGAGAGTGTCAGGAAATTCCTTGAGAATGGCGGCGAACCGGTTGGTTGTATCGACGGTTAATATGGATGGAACCATCGAGGGAGCGTAGCGCACTTTAGCGGCGAGGTGTGTCTGACCGTCTAGCAATTTTCGATTTTTCAGATCGACGAGGAGGTTGTGGAATTTGACGAAATCAGCTCCCAAGATTGGTGTTTTGATCGATGTGAGGATAAAAGACCAGCGATAGGGACGTCGTAGACCGAGATCAAGCGTGAGTAGTTTTTCGCCGTATGTTGATATCGGTTGACCACTGGCGGTGAAAAGGGAGTAAGACGACGTTGGTTGTTGAGCTTGTCTGCTGTTGAGGCGGGAAGAATGGAGACGTCGGCTCCTGGTGATTTGTAATTAATTTTTCACGATTTAAACCCCTATTTTCCCCCCTCCACCTCGACCGATTTGGCCCAAATGCAATACCTTATGACTACTGATTTTTGTGCCAAAGCGCGGTCCGCTAAGTTATTTCTTCGAGAGTTATCGTGCTATCACGACCACACACTTACTTCCACCCCGGAGGCACCTCCCCCTCCCCATCGACATTTTCACAAAATTAAAAAAATCGCTTCGGCAGCTGGCGTTTGGAAAGAGTGCATTTCATTTCGTATGCGGATACCCTAAACCGTCCCAGAAGTAATAATGTTGATATTATAATTTGTTTCTTCAATGTTTGACCAAATCAAAGGCTACTTCAAAATGGAATCATCGTACCGAATCTTTTGGAATCAACTGGTGATTTGTAATTAATTTTTCACGATTTAAACCCCTATTTTCCCCCCTCCACCTCGATGCAATACCGACCGGTGTCTTATGGCTACTGATTTTTGTGCCAAAGCGCGGTCCGCTAAGTTATTTCTTCGAGAGTTATCGTGCTATCACGACCACACACTTACTTCCACCCCGGAGGCACCTCCCCCTCCCCATCGACATTTTCACAAAATTAAAAAAATCGCTTCGGCAGCTGGCGTTTGGAAAGAGTGCATTTCATTTCGTATGCGGATACCCTAAACCGTCCCAGAAGTAATAATGTTGATATTATAATTTGTTTCTTCAATGTTTGACCAAATCAAAGGCTACTTCAAAATGGAATCATCGTACCGAATCTTTTGGAATCAACTGGTGATTTGTAATTAATTTTTCACGATTTAAACCCCTATTTTCCCCCCTCCACCTCGATGCAATACCGACCGGTGTCTTATGGCTACTGATTTTTGTGCCAAAGCGCGGTCCGCTAAGTTATTTCTTCGAGAGTTATCGTGCTATCACGACCACACACTTACTTCCACCCCGGAGGCACCTCCCCCTCCCCATCGACATTTTCACAAAATTAAAAAAATCGCTTCGGCAGCTGGCGTTTGGAAAGAGTGCATTTCATTTCGTATGCGGATACCCTAAACCGTCCCAGAAGTAATAATGTTGATATTATAATTTGTTTCTTCAATGTTTGACCAAATCAAAGGCTACTTCAAAATGGAATCATCGTACCGAATCTTTTGGAATCAACTGGTGATTTGTAATTAATTTTTCACGATTTAAACCCCTATTTTCCCCCCCTCCACCTCGACCGATTTGGCCCAAATGCAATACCGACCAGGGTCTTATGACTACTGATTTTTGTGCCAAAGCGCGTTCCGCTAAATTAATTTCTTCTTGAGTTATCGTGCTATCAAGAAAACGGCCATAAGCATTTTATATGTATGCAGGGTAATTCAGGAGGAATGTGACAAACTTTCACAGGTGATATCACGTACCTGGGTAGATGACGATTTCACTACCTTCGAGCGTGTAACGGAAGAGTTTGACTGCGGCGTAAATAGCGAGGAGTTCTCGATCGTACGTGCTGTAACGAGTCTCTGTTGGGGTTAACTTTCGCGAAAAGAACGCAATAGGTTGGGGAGAATCACCGACGTTTTGTTGAAGTGTAGCGCCTATAGCGATGTCGGAGGCGTCGACTAGTAGGCTGAGGGGTGAATTGGGGTGAGGGTGAGCTAAGAGTGTGGCTTCAACAAGGCTGTTGACGCAGGCATCGTACGACGCGGACAATTCGGGAGTCCAGTGGATTGAAGCATCTTGTTTTATCGAGTTTTTGATGAGCTCGTGCAGTGGAGCATGGTGTCGAGCGGCGTGTTTGATGAAGCGATGATAATAATTTAAAGCGCCGAGAAATTTGCGTAGAGTGCGAACGGTTGATGGTTTTTCCGCTTTGGTGAGTGCTTCAACGTGATCAGGGAGAGGTGAAGTTCCATCTGCTGAGATGCGGTAGCCGAGAAAGTTTACGGAGGAAGCACCGAGGGTACATTTGCTGGGATTGAGCGACAAACCATACTCTTGAAGACGAGCGAAAACGATTCGTAGATGTTTTTCGTGTTCGTCAAGTGAGGTCGACGAGATGAGGAGGTCGTCAATGTAGCAGAATACGAAGTCCATATAGCCGAACAGTTCGTCCATGAAGCGTTGACGTCTGGCCGGCGTTGCGGAGGCCAAACATCATTTGAGGAAACTCAAATAATCCGAACGGTATGATTATAGCGGTTTTTTCGACGTCAGCGGGAGGTACGGGGATTTATTATACGCCCGGGTGAGGTCAAGTGTCGAGAAAATTGTTTTGCCGCTGAGGTTGTTGGCGTGGTCATGAATGTGCTTCATAGGGTACCTGTCGGGTTTCGTGACTCTGTTCAAGGCTCGGTAATCGCCGCAAGGACGCCATCCGCCACCTTTTTTCGATGTGAGATGAAGAGGACTGGCCCAAGGTGATTTGGACGGGCGGCATATCCCCATGTCGAGCATCGCCTGAAATTCGTCTTTCGCGATTTTCAATTTGTCGGGAGCGAGTCGTCGGAAACGGCAGTGAATGGGTGGGCCGGTAGTTTCGATGACATGGGTAGTGTTGTGAGGCGGTGTTGAGCGGGGAAAAACAGGAGGACGAGAGTGTCAGGAAATTCCTTGAGAATGGCGGCGAACCGGTTGGTTGTGTCGACGGTTAATATGGATGGAACCATCGAGGGAGCGTAGCGCACTTTAGCGGCGAGGTGTGTCTGACCGTCTAGCAATTTTCGATTTTTCAGATCGACGAGGAGGTTGTGGAATTTGAGGAAATCAGCTCCCAAGATTGGTGTTTTGATCGATGTGAGGATAAAAGACCAGCGATAGGGACGTCGTAGACCGAGATCAAGCGTGAGTAGTTTTTCGCCGTATGTTGATATCGGTTGACCACTGGCGGTGAAAAGGGAGTAAGACGACGTTGGTTGTTGAGCTTGTCTGCTGTTGAGGCGGGAAGAATGGAGACGTCGGCTCCTGTATCAACGAGGAATTCGGAGTTTGTGAATTTGTCCTTGATGAAAAGGCGATTGATTTTGACCCTTCCAAAAGCCGCCAACTGTTGAAGGGTGTCTAGTTTTTTGGAACGAAGTGAGGGCAAGGGGTGCCGGTACATTTCTGTGCCTTGGTTCCAAACGTGGCGTGATAGAAGCACGAGTTAGGGGTGTCGAGAGAAGAACGGCGTCGACGGTGGGCATCTCGAGATTTCGAACGATTGGAACGGTTTCGAGAAACGGGACGGCTGCGTTCAAGTAGTCGAGCTTCGAGGCGTTCAAATCGAGATGTAAGGTCTTGAATGGCGAGGGCGAGGGAGGAAGTTTCACAGAACGTTCGAGGTTCAGTTCCGACTTCGATCACTTTATCGGCGAGTTCTGCCAATTTATCGAGATTTCCTTCGCTGACTGCTAGGATGGTCTGAATGTTGTGAGGTAGCCGCTGAAGCCAAAGAGTTTTGAGTAGGTCGTCAGATACCGAGTTGTTGGCTAAATGTCGCATGGCACGAAGAAGTTGCGTTGGGCGTTGGTCGCCAAGTTCGAGGTCTGTGAGGATTCGTTTTATGCGTTGTTCAGCACTGTCTGTGAAAACTCCTACGAGCCGAGTAGTAATCGCGTCGAACTTTTGTACTTCCGACGGCGAGTTGATAATGTCACTGACTTGTTCCATGGCGTCCTGGTCGAGGTTGCCGACGATGTGGTTAAACTTGGTGTCGTCGGATGTGATCCCAGCTAGCCGGAAGTTGGCTTCGACTTGGCGTAACCATAAATCGGGTCGATTACGCCAGAATGGAGGAACTTTGACTGCGACGCGACCGATGACTTCGTTTTAGGGCTCGTTGTACATGGTAAACAGAGATCACGTCGGGTCACCAGATATAAGATGCAGGTCGCTCTTATGTGACAAAAAAGGTATTTTCTCGTGTTTCCCACCAAAAACTGATTGTTTATTAAAAACATATTTTTTACATTATTTACAATATTAGTAAAATGGAGGGACAAGTCACCTATGCATAGCCTACATGCTATGCATGTAGACGCATAGCCGAAAATGCTTTGGTTACGAGATAAATGAGCATTTTCCTGTTTTTTCCCTCAGTTTCATTACTTTTGGCTTATTATTTCTCAATAATAAGTCTTTGTAATCGTATCGCAAAAAAATGTTTTTGACCCCCCCTCAAAATTTGTAGTTTTACGTTTCAAAGTGCGTAGAATCCAAATCTGCAATAAAAAAATGTCCGTCCGCCGTCCGGGCCATATCTTGCCCTAGGATTGCTCGAAAAAACTCGTTCCTTCGCACATAGACTCCATTTGGGGTCTAGTTGGTCGTAACATCTGATCAGTTTGATCCAATAACCTCCTTGGGTTTTATGGGGGGTGTGGGGTGTCGATTTTCATGAAATTTCAAGCCGGATTTGACTACATCCATGAACAATAAACCCACAGCCAAAATAATAAGGCATTGTTCGATAATTCGCAGCGTTTTACAGTAATTGTCGTGTTCACGGCTCACCGATGGAGGTTAGACAAAAAATGACGGTTGATTCGGAAAGAGGACAAAATCCTGTTCCTGAAACCACCATGAAAATCAAAAAATGTCGCTCGAGCGTGGCTATTTCAGCCATGTGAAAAGTTAAGAATGTAGTTTTTCCAAATACCTGATACATTTCACATCAGTTTCAATCAGCTGCTAGTGCACGCATCGACGGGCAAAGTTGTGGAAAACTACCCCGTTCTGTATACTTAACCTGACCAATTCGGTTTGTTTTATCAAAGCAAGTTGCATTTTTTTGCACTGGAACTTGATTGCTAAAGTCGGAGGGTTGCAAACTTCAACTATCAGGACACCGTTCGAAAGTACACAGAACGGGGTAGTTTTCCACAACTTTACCCGTCGATGCGCGCACTAGCAGCTGATTGATACTGATGTAAAATTTATCAGGTATTCGAAAAAACTACTTTTTTCACTTTTCACATGGCTGAAATAGCGACGCGCACGGTGGTTTCAGGATCAGGATTTTGTCCTCTTTCCGAATCCACCGTCAGTTTTTGTCTAACCACCTACGGTGAGCCCTGAACACGACAATTACCTGCTCATATCTCGTAACCAAAGCATTTTCGGCTATGCGTCTATATGACGTTTTTTGTGCGTCCAGGTACGCACTATCACCTGTGTAAGTTTGTGACATTCCTCCTAAATCACCCTGTACATACTATACTTACCCACAGGGGGGGGGGGCTACCCATGTACCCATTACAGAGTTACTCGCTAAGAAAAGTGGTGAAAGCCTTAAAAAACGTCGAAAAAAAATATAATGTCATCTATTAATAAATTAAATAGGTAAAACGGGGATCCTTTTCTCGGAACGGGAAATTAGTATACCCACCTGGATTTAATACGAGGGGGAATTACGATGAGAATATATATTTAAAAGTTGTTAAACGGTTACAATCAACTAGTAGAACTGTTGCAATGCTCTATACCTCGCCGGTTCCATAGCGAAACCTCTGACATGCCTCATCAATTAAAGTAAATACATACTAGCCAATTGTACATTTCCCGGATGTTTTGAAGCTTGCTGTGTTAATTCTATTTTTCGAAGGAGGGAGTACATCGGACGCGTCGAACTACCGGCCAATTTCGTTGTTGCCGGCTGCTTCCAAAGTATTCGAAAAAATAATGAAATATCTTGTTTCTGTTGATTTTTTAAAGCTGAATTCATTATTCAATGAACGTTAGTTTAGCTTTCGTAGGTAAAAAAGTGCAGTAAATGCTCTTCATCGCCTTGCGTCAGTTACTTATGAGGGTTTCAACGAAGGTGACATATCGTTGACGGTGTCGAAGTTGAGACTTTTGACAGCGTGAATCACGATATTTCTTAGGGAAACTTCGGGCATATTATTTTGGGGGAAGCAAGTTATTTGGGCTCATGTCTTCCTGACCGGTATCAGTCAGTCTGCCACAATGGTGCTGTGGGAGTACCCACAGGGCTCAATAGTGAGTCATATATTATTCTTGATGTTTATAAATGATCTCGTCAAGTACTGTGGTGAAAAATCAGGTTTTCTTCGCGGATGACGCGATGCTGATTTTTAAATGGGGCAATTTAGTCAGTTTTGTTACCAGCAAAGCGGTTATCAAAAACTGGCTAATCTGCTGGTTATTAGCTAATAGATTGCTCCTCAATTCTGACGTTCGACAATGTTGATAAAAATGAAAAATGTTGAGCTTGCTAACACAGTTGAAAATGACAAGTTATTAGGGAATAACTTTGACACTAGATTGTCATGGGAGGCACACTCTCTAAAATTATCCTCAGGAATAAATTCTACTTTTTAGGGTTAGGTTGACAATGTCCATTTAAGCGTTGCTAAAGGTTTAAACCATTTTGTATTCAGAATACTAAATTCTGATTGGGGTTTAAACTCTTAAGGTCGATACAGACTATTCGGACGTGACGTGGGAGCACGCTGCCCCACGGGTGATATGAAAGTCCAACATAGGCTTTTGTATGTTAACGTTTTGTATGTTGAACGTTAACGTTGTAATGTTAACGTAAACGTATGTTGTTAATGACTGATTTGAAGGCCCTCAAGGGAATATTATCCTCAATGGGCGACTATGAATTTGGGCCTTAAGCTCAGCTTTGTGTTAATTGTTAAACGGAACTTTAAACCTACGTGGTCGACCCTGGCCTTCCTTAGGCGAGTTAGGCATTTATACAAAATAGCGTTTCGTTGGGGGTGTTGTTGACGTTTTATTTTGGGTGTATTTATCCTCAAATGGCTTATGGCTTTTTCTTAAATTCTACGGCAGCTCGAATATGGTTTTCCGGAAAATCCGAATTCATAATATTCAGAGCTGTGCGCAGTGGCGATTCAGTTCACTCCAATAAAGCAAATACCTAAAACGTACTAACAGATCAAAATCCAGGGAGAGGCCAATTCCAAGCAGGTCAAAGAGCAGTTTTAGTAAACGAGATAGACGATGAGAACGATTGGGTGCAGAAAGAGCTGCTAAAACCCAAGTGAATAACGTGTTTAAGAATAGGGGTGTACATGTACATAATAGTATGTATGTATAAGATGGGTAGAAAGAGGTCACCAAGAAGTTTTATTGAATTAACGGTTTTCTTCGACCTGAATCCCGGGCCAAGCCTACACCCTATAATTCATTATCGATAACAAGGTCTTTTTTGCCTCATTTAGGCGCGTACAGCATGCGACATACCCGGATATAAAGCTGTGCTCTTGACACCCGCAACGTGCGGGCGTTTCGGTCGGTGTGCGATTTTTCATACACCCTTCACCGGGGATGCCCCTGCGAAGCCAATAGAGTTTTAGATTTGCACAAAATTCTGAATTGGGGCAGATGATTTCCACCCGTCCTCTAGCTCTGTTAATGCAGAGGTCGCGTGGAAATGAAATTACCTCGTTGAGGCCCGCTCAAAATCCAGCTTCAAAATGTCACCGAAAGAGGTTCAATTTATAACAAGTTTGACTTTACAGTTGGATACCTGAGCAAGTATTATTTTGCTGCTAAACAAAAAAGGTTCGAACAGTTCAAAATTACTTTGGAATTAAACCAACATTTTCATTCATTTTTAATTCAGCTAGGATAAGGAAATGAAACACCCTTGATCAGAGAGCAACAATGAGTCCACTCCTGGACCAAAAAACACGTGGATTCTCTGTCTCCCATATTATTTCAAAAAACTGGCATATTTAGATCGTTTTTTTTTTTTCTTTTTTCTAAATGGGAATTTCACCTGAGAATGCATTCTATACACGCGGTTATCGAAAAATGATTGGGATTAGCCAATTAATACTTACATATTTTATTATGTGACAATAATCTACTTCAGAACAGATTACTGGGTGACAAAGCTTGGATTAAGCGAATTTTCTACTGTGTTTCTGTTGTGTTTTCCATGTTTGATTTATATTTTTATTCTTGTGTTCCAAGTAATGAAACCCAGTTCAACTTGATGTAAAAATATGATAATTTATATTACCTACATCACTTACGTTAAAATTTATGAGAAGATGAAAAGATTAATTGTTATCTCTTGCTTTTCATCTTCGGAGAATACAATTTTTGGTTTGAAGAAAGATCAAATATCGAGATACGATTGCTTGTTCAACAGCCACAATTTTGTTTGGGAGATCGTCAATGAAGGGTCATGTTGATTATATTGATCACTTGTGAGTACAAATAAATTCGGATGTAAAGTTTAACTCGCCCGTCCTTCGTGAGTGCAGACCAGTACACTGGAATTCACTGGTTGTTTTTAAAAATAAAGTCGTTTGATCGGTCTAGCCAAGATTTCAAATCACTCGATTTATTTGAGCAAAAATGTCAAATTGTTTACAAACCTATGTCTTGTTTTTCTTTCGTTACTTACTGGTTTTATTATTTGTTTCTCGATTCTTACTTGATTCTGATTTCGTAAAGTTGCACGGGTCTCTAAAGGTTCAAAACTTGGGACAATCATTTTGAGTTTGTCTCTTCGACTGCTGGAAATTCTCAGTCATATAGAATGACAATTTTAGCTCAAAATTGAATGTTCTCTTTGTCACAGACATTGCTCTGGTTTCGGCCAATTGCCGTGATTCACCGTCTGAAGTCAAATGGTCCACAGAGTACAGCGCAAGCGGAGTTTTGAGTTTACCATACGGTGAGATTTATGAACCTTTTTCGGCGTACTACAGCACCAAGTTGGGAGCAAGTCGCATTGATTATTATGGAGGTGAATGTCATGTTTTTGAATTTTAGAAAACTAGGTTTAATTACTGGTCTATATTTGAAAGTTTTTCTTTGACTTATCGTTCAGGTACCGTGAAAACGTATCAGTTATCGAAGGCCGGAACGTACGGGGTCTCTTACGAAGTCGTGCCGGTCACCACTGAAGAAGAGACCAATCGCATAACCTGTTTCAAGTCGGAGGGGTCGGAAAGCTCGTCTGTAACGATGCAACCAGTTTTGCCGGATATGACTGGATTCTCTTGTACGGGAACGGAGGAAATTGATGGAAAAAAGACCCAGATATGGGTCAATGAGACCAAATTCGGAGAAAAAATGAACAGATACATAATGTGGTTGAGATGGAAGGTATAAACCTGTTTTTTATTCTACCAACAAAGTTCAATAGAGCGAACTTTAAAAATTACAGAAGAGCGGCCGTGACTCGATTCCAATCCCCGTTAAGTATGAAATGAGAGGCTACGACTCATTGATTGGGTCGCATTTCGACCACTATTATTTGACTTACGAGTCTTTTTCAAACAAAGCCCCTTCGGCCAGTGTTTTCGATGTTGACCAAGGTAAGATTTGTAACGTAAACATTCTACGCAGCATTTTTGTTACTGAACTCACCATTGTTATTGTGAAGGCTCCACGTGCAAAAGTTTTGAAGTATCCGCCAACCTGGCTCGAATGAATCCCATGAAAGAATTCATTCACTCTTACAGCGACCACGTTGAAAGCGACTTCCATTCATTCAGAAAACAACACGGGAAAAATTACGAATCAGAACAAGAACACAGAAAACGTTTTCATATTTTCACGAAAAATCACAGGTAATGCCAAATGCATGTTTAGACCAACAAGCAGGACGTCCTACCAATCTGATTTTTATTCCTGGTCATTAAGTTATTAAATAGAAAGAGGAGGAGAATTCTTCAACTCTATCTGCAGTGCATTTTAAATTATGCACGACAGAATAAGGACAAAAGAAATTAGGTCCTTTGAATTGCTATAGCGGCAACAAATTTCCTTCTACAAATAATTCTTTCTACAAATCAAACGGAAAACTACTGCGTATGTGTATTTTGATATTATGAGATATTCTTTTATTGGTTAAAAGGTACATCCACTCCATCAATCGGGCCAACTTGGGATACAAACTCGCAATCAACCACCTAGCCGATCGAGACGACGACGAATTGGCTGCTTTGAGGGGGCGTAAACGTTCGACCGTTAATAACGGAGGACAACCTTTTCCGTACAGCGACCATTTGTTGAAGAAAGTCAGCCTTCCGAAAAGCCACGACTGGAGATTGTATGGAGCTGTGACGGAAGTAAAGGGTTGGTTTCAAGTAGCAAAATCCATAAATTGATTTCGAAGAAATAAAATTTCCTTTGGCGCTTATTATAGATCAAGCAACTTGCGGTAGTTGTTGGAGCTTCGGAGCCGCAGGCGCCTTGGAAGGAGCTTACTTTTTGAAGAATGGAAGCCTCGTTCGACTTTCATCGCAGGCTCTCGTTGATTGCTCCTGGGGGTATGATAATGACGGTTGTGATGGTGGTTGGGACACTCAAGCCTACGAATGGGTCATGAAACATGGTGGCATACCCGCTGAATATGAGTATGGCGGCTACCAAGGGCAGGTTAGCTCACGCGCACTACTTTTTCCATATCGACGTCCATTTGCTCAACCCCCAGAAAAGGCAGAATGAGTTGCTGAAAAAAATCTAAAATATGTACCTATTATTTTATATTGCAGGATGGTTACTGCCACATCTCAGATGTTAAATTGATAGCTCCAATCAAAGGTTACGTAAGTGTAAAATCAAACCATGAAAAGGCTCTCAGATTTGCCATTTTCAAACACGGGCCTGTTTCTGTCTCTATTGATGCTTCTCTGAAAACATTTTCGTTTTATTCAAACGGGGTGTACTACGATAAAAACTGCCGTAATAATATTTTTCTTGTCTAATATTATTCGATCTAAATATTGAGTTTTACTAATTTGTATCGAGCAGAAAATAAGTTAGATGATTTGGACCACGTCGTTCTTGCTGTTGGATACGGAGAGATGCATGGAAAAAAATACTGGCTCATTAAAAACTCATGGTCCAACTACTGGGGCAACGCTGGCTACATTCTTATGGCGTCCAAGGATAACAACTGTGGTGTCATGACCTCTCCTGCATATGTGATTATGTAAACTATAGGTGAATCAGTTAAACTGTTGTCGAACCAAACGTTGGTACAACCTAAAATGAATTGTAGGAACATTTTTCTGGGCAATACAAGAAATAAGAAACCCGTTCCTTCTCAAACCTAGAAACACATTGTTCGGAATATCCTTTTCTCTCATGACCAGTGAAAGTTTCTTCTCAGCTCGGCATCAATCAATCAGTTTACCAAGGCAAGATGATAGGGGCGCCTAGGCGAGAACTATCATGCATGGATCCCCTGGGTGATAACTAGGGCGGGGCCTCTAATGAGTGCATTATGTATAATACTTATACATAACACGAAGACTAGGGATTTCTGTGCGGGAAATTATGTGTTTCGCTGACATGGCTTGACAGTCGTTCTCTGCCAGAAATAACTAAACTGGCTATTCATGCTAACACGCTCGCGTCTCAAAATGGCAAAACTGACTATTCACACCTTGAAGAGGGCTAAACTGACTATTTGCGCCCTAGAAATTGTGAAACGGTCAATCGCCAGTCTAAAACTTTCTAAACTGGCAATTGCCGCTCAACAATTAGCCAACAATACTTCTCACCAAATTGACAATTCACCTGTCCTGACAATGCCTGAAAAGATCACGATTTCCACTTGAAAGGGCTAAATCGATCAGTCACGCGCCAAAAATTGCCTAATTTACCAATCACGCGCCAAAAATTGCCTAATTCACCAATCGCACGCCAAAAATGGCCAATTCTGACCATTCACGCCTTTGACTTGACAGACTTTGGGTCCTGAAAATGACTAAATACTGACTATTCGCGCCCCGAATTGGGAAGACTGACTATTCTCACCTTGCAAATGGCTATAAGCTAAGCGGATTATACGCGCGCTAAAATATTCTAACTATTATTTAGAGCGGGAATCACTCTAAATATGGACAGACTGACTCTACGTATCCTAAAAATGGCTAAGCGGAAGATTCGCGCCTTAGAAATGCCTAAACAAATTTTCCCTGTCCTGAAAATTGCAACATTGACCATTCGCGCGGCATAGAATGACCGGCGAATGAATGATGTAAATTGATTTACGAACCATTCGTGCCCTTATACTCGTAAATGGCAATCCTTTTCCTGGCTCTATGAGCCCTTAAAATAGCTGACGATTCACATCTTGACAATGGCTGAACTGAGTTCGTACCCTGACTAAAATTACGTATTCATGCCCTGAAAGTATCAAACTAACTACTCATGCTTTTTAGAAATGACCGTACTGACAGTTCGCGCCGTTAAAATGGTCAGACTGATGATTGGGTTTTGACATGGAGACCATTTGCACATTTTCAATGAATTTCTTAGCTTTTGTTTCGGCTTTTTACTTGTATTGTTATTAAAAATTATTTTATTATAAGTAATAAATTTTAACCCTGATGAAGGAAATATATTCTTCCGAAAGCTCGGTATATATTTCGTTTCTCTGGAATAGTGACCAAAAGCCGGCAATCTTTTAGTCCAGTCAATTGGGGCTCTGAAAAGCCTGTTTCAGGACAAACATAGAATTTTATTTCTCGACGGATTTATATGTTTTTGGAGGTGCTGAATCCGAATCTGAGCTTTGCTATCAAAAAATCGGTCGGCTTCACGTCGAAAATCGCACAAAACTTCGAAATTTTTCGACTTTTTGCACTCAATCGCTTATATCTCTGGAACTATGTACTTTTCGATGATGGCGCTCCTTTGCATTTTTGAAATAGACTAAATTTGCGTGAGAGTCTGGGTGCGTGTGCACACTAAGCGAGTCATTATAAGACTCCCAGACGCTTTTGAGCTGTCTATAGTAGGATAGGTAGTACCTAATTGTAACCGGAAGTTCCGGTTAGTCGCTAAAAGTCCCCCTCCCTTGATATAAAACGATTCTAAGGAATAAACCTGAATATACATATACATATATATAGGGTGTAACGGGAAAACGGGGCATAATTGAAATGGGTGATTCTACATCACATGTGGGTCAAAAATGACTATATGGACCATGGTCCGATTATTGACCGTTTCTGAGAAAATCGCAGTTTTCCTGGCTGTCAATGCATCAGGCGTTTTTTTCGAAAATCGGTCGGTATCTTAGCAACCATTAATCCTGGGGAAATTTATAGGACACCGTTGGAAAATTTCCTTTAAGATGGTCGTAAAGTTGGGGTAGTTCGTGAAATTTGGGCACCCTTAACGCTCGGCTGAAAAGCCGCTTCCTTGAATTTCTCTATTCTTACTAGTCATTCATATGTCATTTTACTGACAGCTCTCGGAGGAAGAGTAGGACTTCAGGAAAAACTTCTACAATTATTAAGCTTTCAAATGACCTGGTTGCTTCGGGCCTTTGTCTCTATTCCTTTTGAGATACTGTTCGAAATACTGTAAGCCCCTGTCTAAATCGTTTGGAAACGTATGTTTGCGATTGCCATAGAACTCGCTCTGCCACTTAGCTGTTGGGGGTCATCTATTTGAACCCCCGTTCTATGCAGTTGACTTTGAGTTTGGCTTCCGCTGTCTGTTTCCACCGATCTCTGCGAAATATCTGTCAAAGGAGAGGGTGGGAACGGTAGTGACTGTTGGCAGCTACCCTTGAATCCTACAGGTCAGAACCCTCAGGTTCTGAGCAGTGACCTGCCGTTTCAAGCACTTAGTATTGCCTTTTTTGGAGTTGGTCCAGCGAGGTAACCGGACTCAGCAGTCTTAACGGATCAAAAATTCACTGAAAAGGTTTGCAAAGAGCTTTCGGAAGCAAATTGTTTCCCGCTCGAGGGCAATTGTGAACGTACGTTTCCAGACATTTTAGACGAGTTTTCAAGTATTTCGAACTGTATCTCAGAAGGAATAAAGAGGAAATCCCAAACCAAGCAGGTCATTTGAAAGCTTAATAAATATGAAGTCCTACTCTTCCTCCGAGAGCTGTCAGTAAAATGACAGCTGGCTGAATGACTAGTAAGAATAGAGAAGTTCAAGGAAGCGGCTATTCAGCTGAGAGTTAAGGGCGTCCAAATTTCACGACCTACCCCAACTTTACGATCATCTGAAAGGAAATTTTGTGCTCTTTCCAACGGTGTCCTTGAAAACTTCCTAGGATCAATTGTTGCTAAGATACCGACCGAGTTTTGAAGAAAACGCCTGATGCTTCGAAATTCAGGAAAACTGCGATTTCTCAGAAACTGTTGATATTCGGACCATGGTCCAGATAGTCATTTTTGACCCACATGTGGTGTAGAATCACCCATTTCAATTATGCCCCATTTTCCCGTTACACCCTGTATAAAGAAAAAATTAAATTTTAATGAAACAGCGGTGTTTTATTTTAAATTTGTACTTCGTACCTACTGGCTTATCTTTTTCTAAATTAATTTACCGTCCGTCTTGCTCTTCCTTCAGTTCAGTCTGAACCAGGGAACAGAACAGAGAATCAAGTTGTTAAATATTTTATCGTTTTGACTCTTGTTGAGTACGATTGTTTCGCCGTAGCGATAGTTTCCCGAAGAGGGCTCGAGTGGAAGCTGCGGATCTCCTCCTGAGCTCCAGCGTTTCATTTAAAGATTAAATTATATTTTCTTCCTGCCGATTATCGCGCCCTTTTTTTGAGTAATAATTCCTTTAACCGAATGGTGTATACCCTGTCTCGTCTGGGATGTAATTGGACAAAATAAATAATAAAATTAAATTTCCAAAAGGCACTGTGTGGCGGCGAGGTTTATCTGGGACCAGCTCCTTTACCGTTGGCGGTTGTAGATCCTGTCTGAATCTAGGAGGTGCCTCCATTCCGAGGAACATCGTCCAGCGACAACAAACCAGATAAGATTTATACATTATACTCGCGTCGCTTTTATCAAAAGTATTTTTGACTCTAAAATTTTGCCGAAGTACCGATTCACACTTCGGAGTAGTTATAAGCTTAAGAACGCCCCCCCCCCCCTGTATAGGATAGAACTTAGTGCATACTTCCTACCGATAGTTATAGTTTACCTTTGCCATAGCTGATAGTTAGACATAAGACTCATACCCCTTTGATTTCGCGCTTTTCTTACTTGGTAGGCTAAATTTTATTCAGTTATGTTTGTCCCTAATTGTAAGATTTTGAGAATATAAGTTTGTTTCCTTGTGTTTATAGCCGTAGTCACGGAATATTTTTGTTTACTCCCTTCGTCAACACTCTTTCCGGCCTCGGAAGAACCCCAGTAACTACCCGACGAAAGAGTCCGTGACAGATTTTGGCGTTGCCAACGTGGGGCCAGAAAGAGTTGTTATTCTTATAGATAATTGTATATAAAAAAAAAAAAAAAATAGTGACTCATTCGTTCTCTAGAGTTTTATAGATTGCCTAGATGCGAAAGTTTTTTTTTGGTTCACTCTTTCCGTACCTCTTATACGTCCGCCCCCCCCCCCCTTCTATTTTATTCCATTTCGTGGATTTTGCTGAGTTGCCTGCTCTGTTTTAATTTATTTCTCCTCGTTATAATTTTTGTACCCCCTCTAATTTTTTTTCCGTGCCTATTCATATTTTACGAACTGTTAAGACCCGATTTTATAATGCCTTCAGATTTTCCTACCTCTTGGATTCAGACACTTGACAAAGAATCCCTGTTGAAAATCATTAATAGCCTGGGTTACAAACCCAGTGAAGAGATTTCTCTCGATCAAATTCGCGAGCATGCGAGACGCTTGTTTAGGGAAAAAGCTGCTGCCAGTGCTCCTCCCCCGCCACCACCAGTACCTCCAGTTATAAATGTTCAAAGTGTCCTTTCAGAGCCCCCTTACCGTATCACTCACGGGTGGAATATCTCTTTTTCTGATAGTGCAGGTGAGTCCCCCTCTGAGTTTTTACTAAATTTACGCAGCAAAAGAGCTCTGTGCCCTCTTTCGGACAAGGAAGTATTAGGCGAAATAGATTCGTTATTTTCGGGGACACCTCTCCTCTGGTTCCGACTGAACTGTTCATCTTGGAAAACATGGAATGATTTTCTTAAATCCTTTGAGTCTCGATTCATCCCTCCCGAATTCACAAAAACCTTAAAAGAAGAAATTAGAAAGCGAACGCAAGGTCCCACAGAACTTGTTGCAGACTATGCTGACTGCCTACACACTCTCAGGGCCCGATTGCCGACCCCTCCCGATGGTCCCAAAATTTTAACGAGAGTTCGCGAGAATCTCAATGCAAACTTGAAACGGTGGCGTCTCGACAAGGAATTTAAATGTGTTGCCGAACTTGCCTCGGCAGGGAAATTGATTGAACAGATTGACAGGGAATGCAATAATTATCGTCCACCTCCCTCTGCCAAGATCAGTCAGGTTCCTGAACTCACCTTTTACGCTCAGGCCCCTTCCAAAGCCGTGGCATCTTCCTCGTCAAATCGTAACGTGTCGGTTCACGCCATGTCGCCTCTAAATTCTAGTTTGATTTGTTGGAACTGTGGAGGCACTGGACGCAATTATCCCTCCTGTTCTCAACCAAGAACATTATTTTGCTACAAGTGTGGTAAAAAGGGGAAAACTGTTAGAAGCTGTGGTTGTCGCGTTCCCAAGGATTCAATATCTTGAGAAGGATCACGCTGGTCCTTCCACTGCATTAGGAATAACCTCTTCTTGGCTACCTCGAGTTACCTTACCGATACAAATAAATGGAATTCAGGTTCAAGCGCTGGTGGATACAGGGGCACCAAACTCGTATTTAGGACGACAGGCCCTCACTGAACTTGGTCTTTCCATGGAGAGATTGGAAAACGTGCAACCGCAACCAGTCCAGCTAGCCAATGGGAAAATTGAGCTGGTCCGTCAAACCATTGAATTATCTTTAACGTGTCACGAACGACAAGTTTTTCTGAAATTTCTTGTAGCGTTAGGTTTTCTTAGTTAGATGGGGTCGCTACTTTTCCCCCGGTAAGTTTTTTTGTAGATCCTCTCTCACCTGTGGGTTTTGGTACAGGATTGGGGTAAAGAAAATTGAAACATTGCGGAGTGAAGTTGTCTTTATTTACCAGATTGAACGAAAGAGTTAAATAGAATATGTGATGAGGCTGACACCTGTCAAAATTATCCCTTCAAAATTTTAAAAAATAACGATCCCCTCCTCATATGATTGAGAGGTAGGGATAAAAAGATAATAAAAAATATAAAAAAGTCAGTCAGTCTAGATCGGGCACGAGATCAGAAAGACACGAAAAAGAAAGAGTAAACTTTCACGGGGGCAAGGAGGACCGCTATAGTGATACCAGAAGACGGAAGTCACACGACAAGTGACACTGAAAGAGCACACCGTCAACTTACACCATATCAGAAGAGAACGGCCTGACACACACGGCCAAGATTAGAAAACGGAGTCACACGAAGTGAGAAACACCAGAAAAGTCGACACCAAAAAAAGTGATCACCGAGAAGTCGCGGAGAAGCCCGCCTTGCTCGCCGTCCACTCGTCAACATCCCCAGTCACCTCATTCACACCAATTACATCACTTACACAAGTCACATACACTTACACCTACCCCACCCCTCAATCAGTGGCATTAAATCAAAGGAAGCCGGAAGAAGAAAACACAGAGGTTAGTCAATTTGACTCTCCCCTTGGCTTAAGACGCCCCACTAATTGATCCTTGATCAAAATTTCAGCTATCGTTCAGCAATAAAGAAGTTCGTTAATAAATATCATAAACTGTTGTTAGTTTATTTCTTTTGAGCCGAGCAAACCCAAATTTAAGAATCACAAGGTGTGGCCAAGTGGGAAAAACCCACGTAACCACACCACAAATACTGTACAATATTTACAAGTGGGGAACCCCCTCTCCCCGATGAACCCCGCGGCAACACGCCCGCACGAGAAGTTGAGCCCCGAGGTACAAGGACCCGAAACCAATACTGACACGGCGTGCAAGAAAGGAAATTCGCTCACCAGATTCTGGTAGTCCAACAAGTGACGACTTCGAAGTTGAACGAGGAATGGTTCTCAATATGGTCCCAAAAGCGGCGTGTTCGCTGGAGCAATCGGACTTGGGGGTAGCTTATCGCTTCAGTATGTGGTTGGTTGAGCCGGGGTCTGGCGACAACAATGAGTTGCTAACGTCGGTTGAGAAAGTGAGACAGCGTTCTCAACGAGGAAGTTCTCTGAAGAAGACGACAAGGACGACAGTTGAGAAAGTGAGACAGCTTTCTCAACGAGGAAGTTCACTGAGGAAGACGACAAGGACGACGGTTGAGAAAGGGAGACAGCTTTCTCAACGAGGAAATTCACTGAGGAAGACGACAAGGACGACGGTTGAGAAAGTGAGACAGCTTTCTCAACGAGGAAGGTCACTGAAGAAGACGATGAAGACGACGGTTGAGAAAGTGAGACAGCTTTCTCAACGAGGAAGTTCACTGATGAAGACGACAAGGACGACGGTTGAGAAAGTGAGACAGCTTTCTCAACGAGGAAGTTCACTGAAGAAGACGACGGTTGAGGAAGTGAGACAGCTTTCTCAACGAGGAAGTTCACTGAAGAAGACGACCAGGACACGGCGGTTCTTGTTGCGGCAAGAACGACTTGACTATTACTCGAACGCACTCTGCGGGTAGGAATCTCACACTGGCTCACTGCTCTGCTCTGGCACACCCTGTTCACGGGTTACTCACTCACTCACAACTTTGCTTTTCACACAGATATCCGAGCCTTCCCGCTGTTCGAGACCGACTGTCCAAACTTCTCGCCTTTGCCAGGGTATCCTTTTTCTCCCCTCTACGGCACGCTCGCGCCTGCGCGGCCCGAGACCCCGCCCCCAAAGGCAAGAACCCCCGACCGAGCGCCCCACCGCAGGGTCCACCCAGGCGAACGAGGCTTCCTCCACAATTCGTACCTCCCACTCCCCTTCTTTCCCCTTTCGTTCATTCTTTGCGCGGGGTGGCTACCACGCTACATTCTTTTTCTTCCGCGCCTTTCTGTTCCCTGTATTCTTGGTCTTGATGGGCTTTCTTTATTAGGAGTACAATTGTTCTTTGATACAGGTGAATACATGGTGCGGAAAACTGACAATTTGAAACATCCCTTACGTTCCGAATCCGATCACATCTCCCCTGTCCGGAATTCAGTCGTTACCGGCTCAAGAGCGTCGTCTACTATCTTCCCTTATCGATCATTTTCGTTCCGTTGAAGAAACTTGCCTTGGTAAAGTACCAATATCACATTCCATTGACTTACTGGAAAACCAACCAATCAAACAGAGAAATTATCGTACCTCCCAGTTTATCTCGACTAAAATCGAAGAAGAGGTTGATCGTCTTCTTAAAGAAGGTATCATCGAACCTTCCGATTCTTCCTGGAGTAATCCAATCATAATGGTGCCTAAACCAGATAATACGTATCGAATGTGTATAGATTTCCGTAAAGTCAACTCAGTGACCCGTAAAAATGCCTATCCCCTTCCGCATATTGGGTCCCTTTTAGAAAATTAGGAAAACGTGAAGGTACTGTCGAAAATTGATCTCAAGCAAGCCTGTCTCCAAGTGCCTCTAGAAGAAAGTAGCCGTCCTATTACAGCTTTCAGCGTTCCCGGAAAAGGCCATTATCAGTTCAAATACCTTCCTTTTGGACTTACTAACGCTCCGGGTTCGTTTCAGCAATTAGTGGACACCTTGATAACGGCGGAATTACGTCAGTTTGTCCACACACATCTGGATGACTTGCTCGTGGTTACACCCACCTTTGAGCAACACCTAGAGTGCCTCAAATCTCTTTTCGCTCGACTGCAAGAGTTTGGTTTATGCGTCAATTGAGATAAAAGTGAATTTGGCGCTGATAAACTCACATATCTGGGATTTGTCATTGATTCCTCCGGAATAACCCCCGATCCTGACAAAATCCAACCGATATTAGATTTTCCCGCTCCCAAAACGGTCAAATCTCTTCGCCGATTTCTGGGTATGTTCTCGTGGTACCGTAGATTTTACAAGAATGCCTCAGGATTGGCGGAACCCCTGTTTAAATTGTTGAAGAAAGGAGCTACCTTTGTTTGGACCCCAGATCAAGACGCTGCCTTTTTGAAGATCAAATCGCTACTTACGTCCGCTCCTATCTTAGCACGGCCAAATTTTTCTTTACCTTTTTCAATTCAAACCGATACGAGCACGACCGGACTTGGGGCTGTTTTAACCAAAGTATCGGATGGCGAAGAAAAGGTTATTGCTTATGCCAGTCGGTCTATAACCCCCTCAGAAGGCAACTATTCTGTCACTAAACTAGAATGTCTGGCGGTACACTTTGGTCTCGAAAAATTTCGACCTTACGTGGAAGGTAGGCCAGTTCAGATTTATACCGATCATGCCAATTTACGACGGCTGATGGCTATTAAAAATCCGACAGGACGCCTGGCAAGGTGGATTATTCGCTTGCAAAGTTATGATTTAGATGTACGTTACCGCCCCGGATGCCAGAATAATGTCCCGGACGCTCTGTCCAGAGAATTTGAAGAATCTCGTCTAGGATCTATTCAGAATGTCGATGTCCTTCCTTTGACCGGGGAAGACCCATGGTATCAGAAAAAGTTGGCCCAAGTCCAATCTCAGGCGGATAGATATCAGTATTGGACCGTGCGCGATGGCTTACTGTTCAACCGGCCCCCTCGATTAACTGCTCGTCGGAGAGCCCGTGGCGCTTAGTTTTACCTGGGAAATTGAGAGTGTCAGCCTTGCAGGAGTGTCATGATGCCCCCGAGGCTGGGCACTGTAGTATTTAGAGCTACTTAAAAACACCAGCACTTTTTAATAATAGCGACAATAATCGAATAATTATAATTATCTTTTTTTTACAATCAATCACAAACATGTGTCTCCTTGATGACTTAGACAACCTAGTACATTCCTCCTCAACTTCATTTAAACATATGGTAGTCCTTCAATCTTTCCGGTATTTTTACTTGACGACCACTTCTTGTGAATACCATCGGCATTCTTTCTTCGACGGTTGATTCACTCTTACATTGAATGGACGGATCTTCTGAAAACGATCATGATTCAGTCATCAAATTTTCTGTCAAACCTTCATCTTCCTTGTCAGATGCTGTAGACGAAGTTGACGCAACAGGTGGTGGTATTTGCTTGAAAAATGACGAGATCCGGGTGATCGTGCAGTCTTTGTTAGCTGCAGTCACTTGCGTCCCCTTTACATCAACTATTTCGAAAGGAATCGGATTCCAAGGAGACGTATACTTGTTTATTTTCTTTTGTTTCAGTAAAACCATATCACCTTTCTCAAGTTCATGATCCCTCACATGACGTTTGTTATCTGCATATTCCTTCATCTTCTTTTGACTATCCTCTTCGTTTTTCCTCAACATTATTTCAATTTCATCATCTAAATTATTTGAAAAGAAAGGAACAAGTCCTCTGAAATCTCCCCTGAAGATAACTCTAGCAGGTGCTATATGAGTCGAACAATGAGGTGTGTCTCTATATTGCAACAGGTATTCTGGTAAAATATTTTCCCAATTTTTCTTCTCAATAACAGCTGTTCTGATTGTTTTATTCAAATTTTGCATGAAATGCTCGACCCTTCCATTTGCTTCAGGCCACAAACTTGTGACCCTATGATGTTTAATTCCCAAGTCATCACAAAATCGAGAAAATTCATGGCCATTAAAAGGTGGACCATTATCTGTCCTAATCGATAACGGAATACCAAAGATGGAAAAAATTTCGAACAATTTCCGAATAACTACACTCGAACACAATGATGAAATTGGTTCAGCAAAAGGGTATTTGCTGAAATCGTCAATGAGTACCATGACGTATTTGTTGTTTGGATAAGGTCCTGAAAAATCCATCGATAAATTCTGCCACGCCCCCGAAGGAATAGGAGTGGGTTTAATGGGATCGCGTCTGACTTGAGACGAATTGGCTTGGCATGGAACGCAACGCCGCACAGTAGCTTCAACCATAGAATTCTAGGGAACCAAACTTTACTACGAAGTAGTTGTTTCGACTTTGTAATGCCCTGATGACCCCGATGAGCCAAATCGACGACTGATTGCTGTAAAGAACATGGCATCACGATCCGAGGCCCTCTCAGTAAAATTCCATCTGAAGTTACAGCCAACTCATTCTTTAGGTTTTTGAACTGTGAAACGTCTTGTTGTAACCAATCTCCTGAGAAAATGGCAGAAACAACCTTCATTAAAGACTCGTCCTTCATTGTTTCCTCGGCAATTTTCGATCTTGACAAAGTCGAAGGCAATGAACTTTTAGTTACCAAATTAATGAAATTTTCCGCACTAACTGGGGCTTGCACCTTCAATGGGTGACGGGACATGTAATCAGATGGATTGTCTTTCCCTGAAATGTGCTGAATTGAGTAATCGAAACCCATTAACTTAAAACGCAAACGCTCCAATCTAGGCGAAGCTGGGGCATTAACATTGGTCAGCAGAGACACAAGTGGTTTATGATCAGTGTGAATAACAAATTTTGAACCGATCAAATAATCCTGAAAGTGTTCAACACCCCACGCGACGGCAAGCATTTCTCGCTCGATCTGAGAATATCTCTTTTGAATGTCGTTCAAACTGACACTAGCACAAGCTATTATTTTTGCCCGTTTTTTACCTGGTTGCGCCAAAATTGCTGCTAACCCTTCTGGACCAGCATCCGTGTACAAGTGAGATGTTTTGGACAGGTCAAAAAAATTGTTTGTGACTGCATTCTCAACTGTTGTTTTTACTTCTTCAAAACAATTTTGTTCAATTGAAGTCCAGCGCCAATCACTTTGTTTTTCTATGAGCTTGCGTAAAGGTTTTGTTTTATCGGCTAAACAAGGTATAAAACGCAACAAGAAACCAACCATCCCCAAAAAACTCCTAGTTTCATGAACATCCTTAGGGGGGGTCTAATTCTTTAATAACCGTGACTTTAGCCGCATCTGCTTCTAATCCATTTTTTGACACCACATATCCAAGATAAGGAACAGATTCTTTGGAAAAAAGACATTTCTTTGGATTTACAGTCAAGCCTATCTCCTCCAACTGCCGAAGAACTCTGTGCAACATAATATCATGCTCTTCCTTTGTTTTGCCAAAAACTAAAATGTCGTCACTGACATTAATGCAACCGTTAATACCAGCCAAACTATTACGAATAATTTTATGAAAATTTTCAGGAGCTGAAGTAATTCCCATGCTTAAGCGTTTGTAGCGAAATAAACCAATATGGGTAGTGAACGTAGTGATTTCCCGAGACGACTCATCTAAAACGATCTGATGGAATCCCTTATTCAAATCCAGTTTGGAAAATACTTGAGATCCTTCAACCAACGAAATTATTTCCTCGATAGTAGGCATTGGGAAACGTTCTCTTAAAATAGCCTTATTAGGAACCCTCATATCAACACATAGCGTTATTGTACCATCTCTCTTCGGAACAACAACAATGGGAGATGCCCACGACGTCGGACCTACCACCTTCTCAACTATATCATCCTGTAACAATCTGTGAATTTCTTCCTCTACTTGTTTCCTGAGGTGATGAGGTGTCCTTCGAAAAGAGGCTTGATTGTCCTATCAATGTGTAGCTTGAGCTCAAAATTCTTCATTTTGCCTATTCCATTAAACACTGTTGGATAACGATTCACAATTTCTATTTCTTGAGACTTTACATTCAGAACTAAAGAAACAATCCCCAATGCCTGGGCTGTCTTACAGCTCAAAAGCGATTCACCTGCCTCTACAACAAGAACTTTTGCCGATGTTCTACGATTTTTATAAGTCATTTCCGTTTTAAACTTCCCTAAAACGGCAATCGGTTTACTTTGGTAAGCATTCAAAACACACGAAGTTTTTCTCAATGAAGGGGCATTATATAGTTTGTTATAAACATCCTTACTAATCAAATTTGCTGAACACCCCGTGTCTACTATAAATAGAACGCGTTGTCCTAAAACCTCGATATTCACGTGCGGCAACTCTTCACCTCGTTTTCCGACGGCGACATTTAAAGATTTTTCAGAATTTGAAAACGAACCACTCGACTCCGAATCCGAATCATGGTCCCGCACAACTGTATTGAGTTTTTGACCTTTAAAATCCTTTTTACGAGAACTTGACCGACCATTTTCTCTACTTGAACAAAATTTTGAACGAGCGAAATGATTTTCTCTCCACACTTCTGACAAACCTTGCCCTTGGCCGGACATAACTGCTTGTGCGGCCACTCCCCATTACAAGCAAAGCATTTACGTGTTGAAATCGTAGAATGAGGTTTGTCCAAATTATTAACAAACTGTTCAGAATTTTCAGACAAATTGAATGCGTTCATTTGATTGTTCACTATCTCATGAGTTTGGCCCAAGGTCAAAATTTCTTCCAACGACATATCTTTTTGCAATATTTCCTTACGAAGACGATCCGAATGAGTACCCAGCAAAATCTGTACTTTTATCTCAAAATCTGGATCCTTGAAATCACAAGATGTGCCCAATTGCCTCAACCGAACATAATATTGTTTTATAGTTTCCCCGGACTCTTGCTTTGTACTTCGAAATTTAAAAATTTCATATAAAACATTAGTCTTTGGAATAAAATAACTAGACAATAACACCTTTGCTTCATCATACGTAGAACTTGGACCGGGTAAGGAACGAAATATATCGACAACTTCTCTACCTGCACAATTCAACAAAAGTGCCCGCTTTCGAACATCAACAGTTACGTCGGCCGCAACCAAAAATATTTCAAAATCATCCAACCACATTTTCCACCGCTTAGCGACATTACCATCCGCTATCGGATCGAATGCTAACGGCCTCGACGCAATTTCCATTTTCGAAGTTCCCAAACAAGAGCTCAAATAAAAAAAAAACGACATTGACTACGTACTCACGCGTTGAAGAACCATATCTATGCAACACGACCCAGCCAGTTCGACCACCGGCCTCCGGTGATGTTGAATAGCGTATTTATTTCCGACCGCGCCAAAAATGTAGTATTTAGAGCTACTTAAAAACACCAGCACTTTTTAATAATAGCGACAATAATCGAATAATTATAATTATCTTTTTTTTACGATCAATCACAAACATGTGTCTCCTTGATGACTTAGACAACCTAGTACAGGCACCTTGGTCGGGACAAGACACTGGAGCGAATAAAGTCGCTGTACTATTGGCCTGGTATGTCTCGAGATGTGTCTCACCTTCATGTCCAAAAATGTGTTGGCTGTCAATCAACTAAAGTGGAGAACCGTTCTCCCAAAGGAATCATGTTACCCAAGGTTGCCGAAAGCCCTTGGTCTACCGTATCGGCATGATTTTATGGGGCCATACCCACGGTCAGCAAAAGGGAATAAGTACATTCTGGTGTTTTACGATAACTTCACTAAGTGGGTTGAAGCGATTCCCGTTCGCTCAGCCACCTCTAAAGTCACGTGGGATCATTTCTGCCAGAGAGTAATTTATCTTTGGGGATCCCCTTCTATCTTTATTTCAGATCAAGGGACTCCCTTCCTGGGAAAGGAATTTTCGAACAAATTAAAGGAGTCGGGCGTAGAACACCGCACCACTCCCTCATATTATCATCCCCAGTCTAATCCCACAGAAAGGATAAACCAGGTATTAAAACGAATGATTGCCGTTTACGTGGATCGTAAACAAAAGAACTGGGATATATTATTGCCTCAGTTCTGTTTTTCGATCAATACCGCCAAGAATAGTAGTACTGGTTTCACACCGCCCTTTCTGAATTTAGGTCGGGAGCTTCAGCCCCGGTGCGGTGTGTCGACCGCCCTACCGTTCCCGAAAGACATTACTCAAAAGAGACATTACTACACATTACTGTTAGACATTACTGTTATCAGCAGGGGCCTATTTTACAAAAGTACTTTGCAACTCTTCACTACCTACTCTGCAGTCTTCTGCAAAGTTTCTGTCTTTCTGTTCCTCCAAATGGAATTTGAAAAGTGGTAGGAAAAGTGAACTGCAGAGTGAAAGCTTTTCAGAAAAAATGTATTTTATTTCTTGTTTCATTTCATCAAAAATAATTATTCAGAGTGAAGCCACACATTTTTGTTTTTTTGTTTGCCATAGTTTTCAGTTTTTTTAGTCAATAGTTGACCCTTCTAGCCAAAAGTATAGTGAGTGAAATACCTAGACGCGAAATGTCTGAGTTTCGACAATTTTCCGTGGATGGAGGTGATGAAGATGTTTGCAGGAAGTGTGTTCGAAGGGACTAAAATTTCAACGGCATGCAGCGTTCTCCAAGAGGTTTCTCTAGTGCAATGTTCAAGCCAAAACTCGTTCGTCTGTGCGAATAATTATAGCAACCGATTTCTCGGTTTCAAGGGAGATCATTCTTATTGACTACTAGTACGAGCTTCTCGTCAATTGTAAATCCGCTTTTACGAGAAGACACCAATCCATCCGGAAAGTCGTTACAGTTCCACAACGCCACGCCTCATACAGCCGTTCAAACCCGAAACGAACGATTTTTTTGGGAGACTCTCGAGCAGTCTGCCAATGTAGAAAAATAAAAAAATGTTGAATTTTAACTCAATTATTACCATTTCATAAAACTTGAAGAGATATTCAACACAAAATTCCTCAGAGCAATTTGTAATACAATAAGCCTACCGCGGCTTTATTTATAAACTTTACTGAGTTATAACTCCTTTTTCTACGTTCACACCTTCTTTTGGAAAACATTTTCTCCGTATATGTACATAATAGGGAATTTGCTAATCTTGTCACCGTAAGACAAAACGGGCCGGGAGAGAACTCGCATGGGTCGAAATTTGCGGAGAAATTTATTTTTCCACGTTGATTTACACTAAAATAGAGATTATGATGTGCTCCGTTCCTCAAAGAATCGTTTGCTGACATTTTAAGAAATATTGCAAGTATTTGGCTACCTTGACTCTCCCCCTTACCTGTTATGACGTAATTTACTCTTTGGCTTCAATGCGGGCATTCACTGATTTCCCTATACAGGGTGGTCGGTTTTGACTTGTACAAAAAAAAATGGGTGAAATTAGACCTCATTTGTGATCGAAAATACCCCACCGGCTATGATGGTCCGAAAATCAAAACTATTCGAGTATGATTTTTTGAATGATTTTTAAGGCTTAAGTCACTTTTCTCGGAAAAATGCGAGTTGCTCGCTTCCAAGTAAACGTTTTACAACTTTTGACGACAGATTCGGAAAGAGCACAATTTTTTCTATCGGGAAAAGATATTCAAACTCAAATTGTTCGCTTTTGGTGGCCTTGACAGCTATTCAAACTGGGCAAAATCCAGAATTTTCAATTTTCCAACAAACGTCAACCCAAACCATTTTACGCTAAATCTCTTCAAATCGGCTTCCCAAGGTCAGGAAAACTTCTTCAATGTGTCCTCTTCAAAATCACTCTCTAAAATTATTTTAGTTAATGGGCAGTTTTTCTGCGCAAATTATCATTTTCTAAAAAAATAAGGTATTTCTTCCTTCAAAACCGCAAGTTCAGGGTAGTTTTGAACATCAACATTTCAACAACTCTTGCGCTGTAATTTTTTTGTTTGACGAGAGAAACCATCATAAAAATCATTTAAAGTCTTCATTTACATGAAACTTATCGTATTCGTCTTTATTGTCGCTCCGGCAGCTGGCTACCGGATAAATCAAAGAGGGCAGAAATGGCTAATTTTTAAAGAAATTCATGATTTTCACATTCTAAATTGCTTGCTTCTACACTTTATTGACTCGTGCACTCCTCAAAGAGTGTTGAGAAATACGGGCAGTAGTATTGGAGACAATTTTAAGATTTCAATGCATTGTACCAAAGTCCACTCGAGCTTCTTTCTTAGTCTCCCCAAGCATTTCAGTTTCACGTCTCACTCGTGCATTTAAAGCGTTCAAAATGTATTCGGCAAGTCATTACGCTGACATTCATTTCGTTTACGGCCTGGCCGACCGAAATTCTAGGTTGGCTCAGAGGCTGAACGATACCCTAATCGGCGTATCCCTGACTACAGGACATTTGCCTCAGTTCACCGACGAATTTCGGAAAGTTCTATCTTTTCTAGTAGTCACGAGGTAGGGGCGAGAGCGGAAGGCGTTCAAACAGAAGAAATGGTGCTTGAAGAAGTGGACAATCGGCCCGGAATAAGTACACGGGAGCTTGAGCGGGAGACGGGTGTAAGTCGGTGGAAGGTGATGAAGATCCTGAAAAAAAAAAATTACCGCGCATACCATTTCACACCCGTTCAAGAGCTTCTGAATAGTGATTTTGCTCCGCGCGTTAATTTTTGTTGTTGGCTCCTGAACAGCGATATTGAGGAGCATCACTTTTTAAAGAAAATCTTATGGACCGATGAATCACTCTTCACGAGGGAAGGGATATTCAATCAACACAACCTCCACCATTGGGCGTCAGAAAATCCACGTTTGGCTCGCGTTCATTCTGTCCAGAGAAGGTTCAGCCTTAATATCTGGGCCGGAATCATAGGCGACCAACTAATTGGCCCCCACTTCTTCGACAGAGTTCTAAATGGAGAGAGGTACCCATTCCTAAGATTTTTTTAACATTTTTGTTGTTTTTCTTCATCTTAAAAGTAGGCTTTCATTTAGGTATCTTAATTTTCTTAGTGAGGAACTTCCCCTTCTTCTTCGTCCCCTCGACGCGGAGGTGAGAGAGAGCATCATCTTCCAACAAGATGGCGCCCCTTCTCACTACTCTGCTCAGGTCCGGCAACACCTTGGAGAAACTTTTCCGAGGTGGATAGGTCGTGGAGGAGTGGTTCTCTGGCCAGCAAGATCTCCAGATCTTACGCCTATGGATTTCTTCTTGTGGGGTACAATGAAGGAACAGGTAGGTACCTACCAAAAAAATTAAAAATCAACACTATTCCCATCAGTGATAACGTGCCATTAAGGTGTATTCGACATCGGTTACGACTGAAGAGGAGTTACGCGAAAGAATTGGACAGGCAGCCCAAAGTGTTCGTGACTCGACGCTGACCTACGAAGTAACGGTCAAAGAAATGAGAAAACGAGCAAGACAGTGTATCCGCAGCAATGGAATGCACTTTGAAAACATGTTAAAATAAAATACGTTTTGAATGAGAATGTTCAAATCATAAATTTCTATAAAATTAGCCATTTCTGCCCTCTTTGATTTATCCGGTAGCCAGCTGCCGGAGCGACAATAAAGACGAATACGATAAGTTTCATGTAAATGAAGACTTTAAATGATTTTTATGATGGTTTCTCTCGTCAAACAAAAAAATTACAGCGCAAGAGTTGTTGAAATGTTGACGTTCAAAACTACCCTGAACTTGCGGTTTTGAAGGAAGAAATACCTTATTTTTTTAAGAAAATGATAATTTGCGCAGAAAAACTGCCCATTAACTAAAATAATTTTAGAGAGTGATTTTGAAGAGGACACATTGAAGAAGTTTTCCTGACCTTGGGAAGCCGATTTGAAGAGATTTAGCGTAAAATGGTTTGGGTTGACGTTTGTTGGAAAATTGAAAATTCAGGATTTTGCCCAGTTTGAATAGCTGTCAAGGCCACCAAAAGCGAACAATTTGAGTTTGAATATCTTTTCCCGATAGAAAAAATTGTGCTCTTTCCGAATCTGTCGTCAAAAGTTGTAAAACGTTCACTTGGAAGCGAGCAACTCGCATTTTTCCGAGAAAAGTGACTTAAGCCTTAAAAATCATTCAAAAAATCATACTCGAATAGTTTTGATTTTCGGACCATAGCCGGTGGGGTATTTTCGATCACAAATGAGGTCTAATTTCACCCATTTTTTTTGTACAAGTCAAAACCGACCACCCTGTATATAAGTTATTGTCAACGATGTATAAAAGAACAGGCCCCCTGTTCTGTAAGAGTTCAGTGTTCCTAGGAATATCCTTTTCCACCCGTCCACCCCGAATTGAATAACATGTTGATCGGGAGGACGGGTGGAAAGAGACAGTGATAGTGACAGTTAAAAGTTATAGAACAGGCCCCCTGGATTGCTCATCACTGCTGATAAAGAATAGCCATCAAAAAACTCCAAGTGAAGCTTAAAGTGGATGAGAGGGGTGGAGTTTCAAAGTAAATACGGGAAGAGAGTCGTGTTGCCATAACTACACAAGGAGAGGGACAGGGTAATTGTTTATCAGGGGACGACCTGCCCCCTCCACGCCCCTCCAGTCCGCTGTGAGCAATCCACGTTTATATATCGTTGGTTATTGTTGCTGATCCTTGATTTTGTTATTTGTTTTTGTATAACGTTTGGTGACTTCCTGGCAGCTCATTTCAATTTCAAATACAAGAATAGTCCAGATATTTGAAAAATACTGCAGTTTTTCAGTGCGTCCCTCGTTGTCGAAGGACCCGCAAGACGCCGAATACAATTTTTGTGAGTTTTACCTTTAAAAAATCCACGAAGATCGGGGTGGATTCGAATCATCCGAGAAGACTTACTGAACCCTTTGATAAAGCACCGAAAAACTTTGTGTGTGTGTGTAGCAAGATCATTTTGCCGTGAGTGAAAGTGGAACCAGAGAATTTGAAATGACTCGATTTGGCATTACGCAAAATATAATGCCTGCCTACTCATAAATTATTTAATAATGAACTTAAAAATAGGACGCTTCCAAGATATAAGGGATTTGGCCACAATATCATGTACGAACGGCTTGTCTCAAAGAACCTGAAAGTATACCTAGATTGAGGAGATTGAGGACACGAGATGAGTGAACCGCTCTACGCCATGTCCCCCGCTATGTGCCATTCGTTTTTCAATGTCACTTTTCGGCTGTACACACCACATTGCTCGAAGTGGACGACACGTCGACACCGAACGCGTTTTATTACCGAAGAAGATCTCTGAAATTTGGCACACGGGCTCTGAAAGGTTTTTTTTTTTTTTTTTCTTAATAGGGAGGAAAGTCTACATAGAAGAAACAATCTCCTATACCAAACTCGACCTATACAGAGTGGAAGGGGATAAGTGTGACAAAAAAATTTGGGTGAAAGTAGACCTCATTTGCGACCGGAATCACCATATACACCATGGTCCGAAAATCAAAACCCTTTGAGATATGATTTTTCTATCGATTTTTAAGGCTTACGTAATTTTTTTAAACTAACTGCGAAAAAATCGCATTCAGTTTGAATTTTTGCAACTTTTGGTGATGGATTCGGAAAGAGCACACTATTTTCTGCCAGGATAAGCCATTTTCTATAGACGTTAACTATTTTATGTGGCCTCAAATGCGGCTCAAAGTCGTACAAATCGGGGATTTATTTTTTTTTTCAAAAAAAGTCAGTCGACGTTTGTCCACACTAAAACTGTGTGTACGGACAACCCGTGATTCAGAAAAACATCTTCAAAGTGTCCTTTTCAAAATAGTCATAAGCGTTTTCTTAGTTGATTGGCGAGTTTTCGTCAGAAATGACAATTTTTTAGAAAAAATAATGATTTTTCTCTTCAACATCGCTTGTTTTGACCTGCAAAATTCAATCAATCCTTGTGATTTTAACATGCTAAAAAGGTATAAAACCACATCCAAAGCTATCCTTGGAGTGGAATTCAATGTGTGCGCCTACCAAAGTATCAACAAATGTCGCTCCGGCAGCTGGCTGCTGGGTCAAGTGCATTACACTACTACAAGTTTCGACGTTTTTAGTTATTTAGCTATTATTCGGCATTAATTATCATTTCCCTTTGTTACTCTACATTTTTATAGCTATTTTTGCTGAATAATAGCTAATTAAGTGAAATTAACGAAATTCGTGTTTTGTGAAATGTACTCTATCCCACACCCCAGCTGCCGGAGCGACATTTTTGTTACTTTGGTAGGCGTGGATAATCAGTTCGATTCAACGTATAGCTTTGGATAAGGTTTTAGTGCTTTTTATCACGCTAAAATCACAAAACTTGTTCAAATTTTTCAGGTCAAAACAAGAGACTTTGAAGAGAAAAATCATTATTTTTTCTAAGAAATCGTCATTTCTGACGAAAAATCACCAAACAACTAAGAGAACGCTTAAGACTATTTTTGAAAAGGACACTTTGAAGATGTTTTTCTGAATCATGGGTTGTCCGTTCACTCAGATTTAGTGTGGACAAACGGGGACTGACTTATTTTGGAAAAAATAAAATCCCCGATTTGCACGGCTTCGAGCCGCATTTAAGGGTACGTAAAATAGTTAACGTCTATCGAAAATGGCTAGTCCTGACAGAAAATAGTGTGCACTTTCCGAATCCATCACCAAAAGTTGCAAAAGTTGCAAATGCGAGTTTCTCGCCGTTAGTTAACAAAAATTGTGTAAGCCTTAAAAATCGTTGGAAAAATCATATCTCGAAGGGTTTTGATTTTCGGACCAAGGTGTATATGGTGATTTCGGTCGCAAATGAGGTCTACAATCACCCAAAAATTTTTGTCACACTTATCCCCTTCCACCCTGTATGAGATCTATTGTGGTGTCCCCCCAGGTTGCCCTGCCAAAGGAAGACGCTAGTGTCCTCCACCACCTCTCCTTAACGAGCTAGTTAAGCACGATTTTGGGTCGTCGAGTGACGAAAAGAAGCTTATCGCTCGAAAGAATAAGTTTTAGACACAATTACTGAGTGTAGCTCCTGAACGATTATTTTGTATCATTTTTATTTCTAGTCACTGCGCCCCAGGGTCGGGCTCTCTAGGCGGCCGCCTACCCTGCCTACCCCTAGAAACGACCCTGCCATCCTATAATCGCTATTATAATTGCGTTAATAGCATCTCAATGGCCAAAGTTCCGCAATGGCCGAAATTCAAGTTTCACCAACAAATTATTCTTGTTGTATCTTCAGAGAGAGTGTTTAACAAATTTGGAAAAATGTAATCGACGACTAAACAGTAAGTGGAAAATAATAAAGATTATTCAAAAAGGTAGAGAAGGTATAGAAGGTATAAAGACAGACGTAACAGAATAACAGGCGACTCTTGCCAGGCCAAGTGCTCGCATTAATTGATTATTCACATATTGTAAATGGTATCTATTACATGTCTTCTTTTCTTGCGTCATGAGCGGAACCAAAATAAATACCTTCAAAGAGGTAAGCGAGAAAGCGTAGCGAGTCAATCACCCATCACATTCACTCACTCCAACGCGCGTTTAGTGCTTCTTGTTGTCGACTTGTCGGTCCAGGTACGCGTTAATATCTACGTGTCTATAACCGAACGTTTTAATTACAAGTCAGTTGTCTGGCAAAATGTTGTATCGGTTCCCGCGAGTTTTTCTATCCACACTTATACGCTTAATTATTTTGCTCTCTCAACAGCACTCAACTGCACTGACAGCTACATGGTTTCCAGACGGACTAACTGATAAACCCACAGCCGAAATCACGAAATGTCACTTCTGTCTCCACATTCTAATCTCCGTTTCTTGCGAAAGTAAATAGGGTTATTTCCCCAGCGACGTTTTATTCCGCCGCTCAAAAAAAATGCAATAAATTTGGTTAAACGCTTTCCCTAAAACTATACCCTGAGTATCAGAAAAAATGCTCATCGTTGGTAAAAATAAGGCGAAAAAATGTTTGAGGAGAAAGATTGTCGTTTTTAAACAATGAAATCCAACGTAAAGCCCTTTTCACACAAACTTTTTTTCCAGCGAAATCGCATGCATCCCATCAAAAACATGTGATTCCCATGACAGGTAATCAAGGCACATTATTATGTTTTATCTGTTGGGCCTTGAAAATCGCATGCGAAATATCGCTCGAACAAGATTACTTAATGTGTGAGAATTTTTGAAAATTTTTAGTAAGTTGTCCATGAAGCTTGTAACCCATGTCACAATAGAGTTACTGTGGGAACACAATAATGATGAGACCTTAAGGCCCACCGCACATTGAGCCCACGCGTGGGTCACCCAAGTTTTAAAAAAAAACAGTTGAGAATGGATAGTCTTTTAACTGTTTTTTAATCTTGGGTGACCCACGCGTGGGCTCAATTTGCGACGGGCCTAAGGAGCACCGATAGGATCTCAAATCCATCTTTAATGTCGGAAGTGAGTACAAAAAGTGAACTGAGCAAAAGCCTGTAGCATTAAAATACATATTTTGGTGGTTTCAGGAATATTTGGTTGTGCCTGCTCGTGTTGTGGATCTCCAATCTATCGTGCGAAGCCACATAGTCGAACTCAGAGTCCTCGCTGTCCAAATGGCCCCTTTTGAATAGCCCAAGAGACGAATGAGTCATCTAAAAGTCGTACGCATTCACATCACATAACTCAGTTCAATCGTTACACGAAGGAGACTTACGAGAGCTAGACAGCTCAGCAGGAGAAGAAAGTAAGTGTTCAGCATCTTGATTTTTAATCTGTGCTACCTTACGTGAAATAGCAGTTGCGTTATGAAGTCATTTTTTTCTCGATCTAGCCACTAATAAAAATGGCTCTGTAATAAAAATTTACCACCAGTGTTTTTAAAGCCTGAAGAATTAATCGGTTACAGCATCAATTTCAAGAGCAATAATTATTTACCCGGTATTGAAAAACGAAATTGGAAACTGGGAAACTTTTCAAATGTTAGCTTTTCTTGAGCTGTGACGATCAACAAATTCACCCAGATTGTTTTTCAGTGAATGTTTTAAATACAGGAGTGGGGGAAATGATGACGTCACTTCTTCGATAATGATGCGGAGGCTGGGTCACGTCTACATTATACAAACTTGGAGGAAGGAAGATACTGGAGGAGGTACCCTCCCCTCCGCCGACAACAATAATATTGCCGACTAATATTGCCAAAAATAAGCAATATTAGGCGTGGCCAGAAAGTGAAAGTATTTGATAACATAAAATCAAGCACTTTTTCTGAAAGTTCCCATTCTAGGGGGGAGGGGTTCACTTCTTGCGCATCAACTCTCGAGTGTGTTTAAACGTAACTCTCGCAATTTTAGTGCTGTATTCGAGCCTTTATAATTCGAAATATTACAGGTTCTTATGTTCAGGATGCAAATTCAATTTTAAGAGGGCTCTCGATGTGTTTTTGGTTCTGATCGGATAATACGAGCTCTCCTAGGGTTTCATCAAGTGGAAAATAACAAGGCGGACACTAGGTAAAGCTTATTCATTCGTTTTAGCAGACATATGTGCGGTATATGTTGAATTAAGGAAAGGGAACTCATGATAGGTAGTTATTTCTTTTTACATAATTTAAAAAAGTATTGTGAAGAAGTGTCCCAATTCGGAGATGGAGCACAACGTGCAATTCCTCTCACAAGAGCAAGGCAATTGGTGATATCAGAGAGAAGGTTTAGAAATTGCTTCGAGGGCGATGCTATAGCGCACTTGTCATGTGCAGCTTATTACTCTCTTCCATGTAGAAAGGGAGACCCTTTCATGATTTCCAAACCTTTTCAGGTTATTGAAATATTATATTATAAAGTAAATCGGCTCATGAGGACTCGGTAAATTTAATTAAAATTACCTCAATCAAAACCGGTAATAAGAATGGCAAAAACCCATGACGCAGCATTAGGGGTTGCCTTTAAATTAAAAAATAATAATGATTGGGGTACATAAATGCCGAACTGAAACAGGCTTTTTTTTAGGGCAAATCCAGACGTAAAACAGTTGAATCCACGGCAAAAAGAAAATTAATTATTAATTATTAATTAAATTGATTATTAATTTTTGTAATATGCCGGCAAAATGGAAACGCCAGAGTAGATCCATTTAACGCCTAATTTTTTTTATAGTCATCTAAATGTCGTTGCATTTTTTTTTTTTTTTTTTCGTATACCAATGTATACGAACAATTACGCTGTTATAGAACGGTGTACTTCTGAAATACTTAATGCCTCAGGCATAGCCCTTGGGGGTGGAACAGTAGGAGGGAGCAGTGCAGCTTTTATTCTCGTGCAGTCGAGCCTAAGCTCTGAAAGCGAAAAAAAAATAATGGAGGAACTCGAAAATTATAATTCACAAGTTTATTGATCGGATTTTCAGGCACTATAAACGTCAAAAATGACATGAAATGACCGCCATGCTCCGCTATAGAAAATAGATGAAGGCCCGTTTTCATAAGATAGCAGTTATTCAATTTTAGGAACCTCCACACGACCCAAATAGCCAAGAATAATGGCGTATCTTAAAACTTTTAGCCTCGCAATGGGCTTAGTGCAAAGTTTAAAATGAGAGCGCTCTAGGTTTCAAACTGTGCGATTCTTGTTCCGACTTGTTAGGGTATTCTAAGTGAAAATGCGTGAGTCGCTTTGTAATTTCCCGTTTTTTAACTGTAAAATTAATGAGATGGCCTCTCATGATTTTTGCCAACTTTTTAGGTACATATATTTTATGAAAAAAATATTTTGAAGTCACACGTGTAGCTAGAAGAGACAAGAAAAAATTAATTCTTGGCCCATCGACGTCCTATGGTCGAACTGCGAACTTGAATTTTTATAATAATTATTAGTCCATTCATTTCCACCCTCAGGCCAATTTTGTAATTTTTCAGGGTTCGTATTTGATGCCACACTTCACTTCATTTCATTCAAATCATTAAAAAATTGTAACAAATGCCAGCAAAAAAACAATATGTTTTTCATAGCAATAATTCTATTTCATTCATTTGTTTGAAGAAAATGAATAAAATAGTTAAACATTGCTTCGAAAAACATAATGATTTTTTGTTAGAGAATAGGCACGCTGGGCCTTTCACGAGTAAGTTTTTTGTTCAAAAATATGTTCATTGAACATATTTACAGATGTAAATTCTGTAAATTTTTCTTAAAATGGCTACTTTTTAAAAAACTTAGGCCCATATTCATAGACATTTTTTAAGGCCCGTTCACAAGCTCTATGTTTGTGTTGTGTGGTGTCTATGCAACCTATAAAAATGCTTCATTTTTCGAGGGATTAAATTTGTTTGGCTGCACAGACTCCACAGAACGTAAACATAGAGCTTGTGAACGGGCCTTTAAAATTAAATTTCTTTAAGTGGCCGTCAAAGCAGATGATTTAATACCAACAAAAACTGGATTGACTTTTACTTAGGAGAATTTTAACTTAAGTAGCGACTATGGATACGGGCCTTACTCGTGTAAATGGGGTTTACACAATTAAGTTTTTTGATCAAAGTAGGCATTTAAATAAAAAAAAGTGGCAGATGTTTCAAGCCCGAAATCGTCTGTTTGCGATCAGGTTGAACGTATTTTTGAGAAATACTCAACATAGTTTAAGCATGACCCCCCCCCCTCTACTCCCCACGGGATTTTGATTCCATTCTTCCGGGAAAAGAAACCGGAAATATCAGGAAAATTGGCTCCTATTATATCTTCCTTTTTCACTGGTGGTGTGCAATCCCCCCCCCCCCCAGGGAAGAGAACATTTTAGTTTTGTCCCCCCCCCCCATTCATAAAATGCTGGATCCTCCACTGGATCTGGGATTGGTCTATTATGCATTCCTAGCTGTGCGTTTTAGAAATTTAACAAAGGGCCAGTATAAGATGTCAAACATGATTTATTTTGAAATGTAAAGAACGAGAAACGCGAAGATATTTGCAATTAAAAATAGGAGTATTAGGCTACATAGGTACACATTAATTAAAATATGTACCATAGGCTTATTATTATTAATCCATAGGCTTATTTTCCATAGGCTTCCATTATTAGTCACACATGTAGCTAGTGAACTGAAGCCAGGATTTCCATAGGCTTATTATTATTAATCAGTGGGCCCCGCACCCGACCATGTCGAGTCCGCCAAAGTCAATTCCCTTATTACAGGGTTAAATAATGTCATCTCAAAGAGTTTTTGAAGAAAATTAAAGTTTAATTATTTCTTTAAATTCCCTTATTGTTTCCTGACATCCTTCTTTTCCAAAGGCTAATAAATAGGAAGAGGAGAACTATGTGCATTATGCACGCCCAAGTGCATTTGCCCCCCCCCCCAATTTTTTAAAATTCTGAACCAATCTGTGGGCATGTAGAATAAAAACGTCGGCAAATCAAAGTTTTCTGCCACATGTACTCTTTTTTCTTCTCTAACGAAAACAGAGACCTGTTTAGCTCCGCCCTTCTGCAACTCTGCGGGAATAAGCCAGCAATTTTTGAGTGTAAGTGGAAAACAATTGAAGAAGGGGGGACGAGAGTTTCAGCTAGTGCATTCCTGCTCGAAAGTACATAAAGTGCTTCAGTAGAAAATTACTGAATTGCTCTAACTGGCTTTTCCTGTTGACGGCCAGGATTTATTGGTTGGTAAGATTTATTGGGAAAACCGTAAATTGTAGGCCTTTATATTTATCAGACGAATTAATGTAACCCACAATACAGCACTGCACCGTTTTAATTGAAGGAAAAGCTTGAAAGCGTCCTTTAAACGAAAGTCAGAGCACGTTCTTCGTAGGGATTCAATAGAGGAGAGCGAACTGAAGTTAGAACAAGTATTGCGCTAGTCTGCCGCTAGTCTGCGGGACTGTCACTTTGCACTAAGCCCATTGCCCCAAGAACAGCAAATTAGCGTGCCTTCTCAATTTTAGCGTCAAGGCGCCCGGAAACTGGGCATCAGCGTTTTTTCTCAATTTGAGACGTAAAGCTATGCTTACTTGACCCAAAGCTTGCTGAAAGAAAAGAACTGCCCACATGGAATTTGACTCTGGAGTCGAGAAAAATCGTTTAAAAAAAAACCAACGAAAAGACAAAACGTGTGATTTTCGGCACCGACGACCCCTTTTATATGGAGGCGTTTTTAGCTGGCGCTGGTAAAAATGGACCAGAAAATTGCCCACTTAAGCCCTCCGCGGATTAGGCAAAAATTGTTAAAATTTAAAACCGGACGGAACCGCGTATCTCTGGCTTTTTCGACACGGGGAATCCGACGATATAAACGAGCCATTGAGACAAACCGTTGATGCGGTTCCACCTTGGATGCCGGCGTTCTTGGCCTGGATGGCTCCCGGCAACGGGCTTGACACACTCAATGACTCAAAAGTAGCATTAAAGATTATTTTGATTCCATACCTTGGTCACCTGGTTCGGATGTGCCTCAGCTAACCACACGGCACGGATTATTCCCGGAACTACACACAGTTCTATTCTCCTGGTAGGAATGAATGAAAATCATCAAAAGGAGCCACATCGCTGCCTCATCGGATACCAGATCGAAGAGAAGAAATGTTTTCGTCGCCGCTCTTGGAGAGGAGGGTTTGACTGGGGGGGGGGGATTGGTAGTAGAAGATGTCGATTTGATGAGGCTCTGACGAGCGGGCTTGCGATGAGTTTGATTTGTGAAGGAGCGAGTGGTGTTGACCATTACAATGCAGGCAACGGGAATTGGATTTACAATCATTTTTCCAATAGAATCCTAAACAAGAGAAACATAGTGACTCTTTCTTCACGATATCAAAGCGTTGGTCAACATCGAAAGTTCTGAACTTTAGGCAGGCGTAGATTTTGTGATCGCTGCTACATACAGGGCAGGAGACCGTTTGGTCTTGAACAGTCGAATTTGAGGTTATAATTACGCTGTTTCGAGGCGAATTTGAGTGAAGCTAGTCAAGGATAACTCGAGGACCTTAACGCGTTGACGAACGAATTCAATCAATTGTTTAAACGAAGGTATGTCGTGGAATCGAGGATTCAAAATCTCGGCGAAGAGTGCCGGGAAGAACACGAAGATCAGAGTGGAGCATGGCGAAATCAAATAAGTCGTTAAGACCGAGAGCCTTTAGAGCGGCGAGGTTGGTGTCGAAGACATCGAGAAAGCTTATGAAATGAGTGACATTTTCATCTACAAAGGGGTGGAAATTGTGAATTTTGTCTAGATAATTAGACGAGAGTAACCTTTAATTTGAAAGCGTTTGATTGCCTCCCGTGCTATGTTGTAATTAGCTTCGATTTCGAGCGTTTCGATTAATAAAAGAGCGTGATTTTTGAGAAGACTTCGTAAATAAGTTAACTTTTCAATGCCCGAGAGCCTTTCATTTTTATCGACGAGGGATGAGAAAAGAGCGTAGAAATTTGGCCAATCCTCAATAGAACCCGAAAAGGGATCGACATGAATTTTCGGTAATTTTGCTGAATAAGAGGGAGAGCTTGTACGGACGGATTCCTGGTGTGATGCAGGCTTTGCAGCGTCTAGACTCCTATACGAAAAGTTAAGACCTTAAAAAACATTGCTTCGTATGAGGCTCTCATACTAGTGCAGTCAACCTTATCTTCGACGGTAACTAATTCGTTTGTGTCGTCGATTTCTTGGCATATATCTAAAAATGCTTTGAAATCGTCATCGACACTGGTGACACGGGACTGAAAATCTTCTAAATTGACGACAGATGCGCGTAGTCTTTGGAGAGAGGCTTCTGTACATTTTTTCACCAAATCAAATGTGATTTGAAGGCGAGAAAAGCGAATTTCTTCTCGATGTCGAAGTGATTTTAATAAGGTTACTGCGTTGTCCCGTTGTCCGTCATTTTGACGAGGTATATAAATTTTACTTGAAAAGGAGAGGAAAATTCAAAGAAGATAATAGATGGAGTGAAAAGGTTCACCTGTTGAAATGTTACGAATGACGGAAAGAGAGAAAAGAAACTGATTAGCGGTAGAGAGATTTGTTTACGGTAGAGGGGGGGGGGGAGTGTAGAAACTTATCTAGAGAGGACAACTGGTTAAAAACGCAGCTAACTTTGAGATTGACCCCTGAAACTAGAGAGAGAATAATGCCTCTTTTCGTGTTTAAAGAAATTGAATAGTGCGACAGAGAAACTAAGAAAAAATCATGTGAATTTTATAACAAGCAAACGTGTCTTTGAAAGGAGATCCGCAGCCTGTGAGGACCAGAAATTTAGGTGAGTACATGGTACGGACGGATAGGGGATTGGAAGAATTCGGAAAATGACTCACCTTTTTTTCCAACATCTGGGACCAACGTAGTCGCGGGAAATTTCAGTGCTCTGCAGCCCTATTCTGTAACTCTTAACGCGTGCGTTAGCGAAATGAACAAGGTGAATAATTGAAAATAATCAGCCGAGAAATTTTGCTAACGCACGCGTTAAGAGTTACAGAATAGGAGGGCTGGACGCGGACGATTGGCCGGTACCGATTGGCAGACTTGGAAAAAATTATTTAAGACACGTGCTTACCAGATTTTCACCACGTGGTTCACCAGATGTTCACTTGAATAATTAAAGAGAAGGAAGACTTGATCTTTTGCGGTTTTACCTAGGGCGACTCATTTACGACAATGTACAACAGATAAAAAAAGAAAACGGGGGAGCGCGATAAATCTTAGTCCAGAGCGATATAAAGACCAAAGATCCCTTTTGATTTTGAGAGATGTGTACATGTATGTATATATTTAATTTTGAAAGGAGAATGACGGGAGGGGGCAACTCCTATAGACACGTCTCCAACAGAGCCCATTTGACTCATTAAACAATACCCTTATACTGACGTTTCATTTTCAAAAAAAAAATGAAAAAAAAAAGTCTGCTGGGAGAAGATTGTGTCTTCTTGTCATTTTATTAATATAGTTAGAAAATGCTTGGAAATGAAAAGCATGTTTTTTGTACTCCAGTTTTGGAGCGAAATTTGTTCTTCTTCTCCTCTCTTTATTAGCTAAATAATTTGGAGTGGAAGGAGAAGGAAAATAATTATTATCCTTAAGACCAAACTACAATTTACGCAGGAAAAGTTTCAGTATTCCCCTACCTCCTACTGTATTTCCCTGATTTCGGCGGCCGTGACGTTTTGAATTACGACACCAAACCCCTGAACGGGAAAAACGCATAAGAGGCCGATTTATTGAAACAATTAAAAATACGAAGAAGGGAACGGAGCAAAAAGGGGCTTAAAATTTCAATTGTTCCATTTAAGAATTAATTAACTGAGCATTTCCCCGGAAACCCCAACTCAGTCCCCCCCGGTGATTCCCACCAAGCGACCCGGAATAATTCTTCGTAATAGACTGCGAGTTTCCCTTCATTAAATCGCCTAAAATGAAATGAGACGTTGACGAAGTTCCTTCGGTTTTGTATAATTAAATCGTAGACTTTCATAAGGCCCTCCGCACCCGTCAACCCAATATTGTACACCATCAGCGCTGCTGATAATCAACGTGGGCATGCCAGAAAGGAAATGAGCGAACGTTTTTATTCAAAGACCTGAAACGTTTTGACCGAGCTTATCCGGCCTTCCTTTTTCAGCAAAAGTTTTATCGCTTAAGTTTATATAATAGCTTTTACAGTGAGTAATCAATCAATGGGGGCTTCCAGGTTTTTGTAATAAATTCTCTTCTGGTTTTCTAATCCACGTGATATATCATAAGAGGTATGAACTGACGGAGGCAAAGGGAAGGGTTGACTACTGAAGAATACATCATACATTCATAAAAAGGCGATGATGAAACGTCAAATGAAAAATTCATAATAGCCCGCTGAAGGGCTAAGCGAAAGACTGAATCAAGTGCCGAGAGAGAGAAAGAGAGAGCTGGAAAGAAAAGTTTATATTTTTATAGGAAGCTCATCAAAAATTCTAGTCATTAATCATTTGTCTGAACTGAAAACACCGCGGAGGGTTAATTAGCAGACAATTTAAAAAGGAATTTTTGTTTTTTACGGTACCGAGAGATCTAATTGTGAAGAGAAGTACAGGCTCTCTAGACGGAAAACTTCCTTTAAAAAAAAATATAATAAATACATTTCATACAAATTAAATAAACAATAAGTTAACATTTTCCAACACAAAACGACTACAAAAGATAGCTCTAATCTACACTTTACACGAGGACGCAGACAATAACTACAAATCGACAGTAAAAAAAATTATCTCAGGAAGCTACACAACTACTTAACAACAAAATATAAAATACAAAATGTTGTGTTTAGTTTTGCGAGTTCAGCTTAGTACGGGGCGTAACGCCTGGGGGAAGACGATCTGCCACTCATCCTGTAATTCACAAATTAGAAACTTCGAAAAAAAAGCCCTCACGTACAAAACTACCTGTATCTTGGAGGGGGTGAGTCAGGCGAGCGACGACCGTAGTAGGCGTCCGACGAGCGTTCGTACGCACGTTCATACGCCGATGAAGAAGATGACGATGCTCGTGGAAGGTAATCAGAGGCTCCTGGTGATCGAGATCGTCGGAGAGACGGCGGTGGTGGAGGATAATCCGAAAATCCACGACTGAGCGGATAGGGCGGTGGTGGGTAACGTCGGTCGTCATCGTAGAGGGAGCTTCGACTGAGGGCTCTTTCATAGTAGCGGTCGTAGTAGCCATCCTATCGAAAATACAATTTTAAATAAAACTCACTAAAATGACACTCAAAAAGTGGTTTGTGAGTTACTTTTGGCATCGGGAAAATATCTCCTCCGCTGATGAGTCGATCCCGAATAAAGGGAGGCGGTGGTGGAGGATAAGGATCCCTGGGGAAGAGTCTGTCTCTGAAAGGATGCATTCGACTTGGGCCACTCGCAAGTCCGCTAGTTGAATGAAAACATAAATCTATTTGGTAATTTACAAGTACAAGGTAATTCTAGATCGAAACACACCAAGAGCACGGCTTACCTGGAGGCTCCCACCTTCGGGCATTCTTTCGACCAGTGACCACCTTTTCCACACCTGGTGAAAAAAGAAAACACGATTTGAAACTAAATAATGCTTCAAAGAATCTTTAAATCACAATGGTCCAGTATTCAATAAAATTCTACACTACTCCCTTCCGCAGATTCTATTCGAGACACAAAAATCTACAAACCCCTTAATCCTATTGGACTAAATTTGTCAACGAATTAAAGCTTGTTGAAAAGGATGTAATGTACGGAATTCCTAAAACGTTAAAACCAAAATACACACAGCTTTGCGAGGGGCACCATAGATTTCAATTGGATTGAAAAAAAAATAATAATAATAATAATAATAATACGTTAATACCAAGGTGACTGAACTTTCTATAGATGCCGCAGATCTTCGGCCATTACTTTCATAAACATCAATTTCAAAATTAACTTGCTTTGCTGCTCTAGGGTGAGCAATCGGGAGCAAAGGACTGCTGGTGACATCAGTCTCCATCCATGGGCATAGCCAGCGGGGGGCAGGGGTGGGCAGTTGCCCTCCCCTAGAATCAAAAACGCAGATTTCGTGGGGCAGCTGCCCACCCCCAAAATTCCAAAAACATTTTCCCTGATCTGGCTAACAGAAACACAAATTTATTGTATTTCGCTCCATAAAACAAATTTTGCGGATTTTTCTCACTAAAAAAACAACACATTTTCTCAAAACCGATTTTGAGAGTCGGCAACTTGGAAACCGGTTTTGCTGAGTTTTTGCACTAAAATCCCATTTTCGCAAGGTTCGACAGCAATTTCGTGTGTTTGTGTTAGCTCAAACGGTGTTTTGACCGCTGTACCTTACAGACATATGGTGGGAGAGAAACTGCCAGCTCTATTTACCGTCTCTGGTCTAAAATTTAAAGTTTAGCTCCAAAGGTATCACTTTTCGGAGGGGAGGGGAGTTTCAGTTTTTCGACATAAAATCCGAAATAGAAGGCTTCAAATGATAGTTTTCCACCAGATATTCATTTTTTGACGGATAGTGGCAGTTTCTGGGCAAATTTAGTCTCTGATGACCGTGAATTGACGCGATTCCAACCTACAGATACTGTCATAAGCCTGCAAAAAGGCAATGATGCATCTGTTATTTTCGCCAGTGAAGCTTCACAGAGTTTCACAGAATCCCCCCCCCCCTTTTTTTACTCGTGAATGAGCACTATTTGTAGCCTCGATTTGACGTTTTTCCTGAATTTTAGCTGAAACAGTGTGTTTTTTCTCAATTCTACCTCGAACTAGCCCATTTTCTTAATTTGAGCCGTAAAAAGGTCTCAAAAAACCGTGAAATTACGCACTTATTACGGCGCACTGGGCATCTCCTATAAACCGCGAATAGGTGCGTTCTGTCAATTTCAGCCGCAAAAGAGTAGTTTCTCCTCAATTTAACCCGTGAATGAACCCTATTTCTCAATTTTAGCCACGACAATTCCACCAATCAACAACAAACGGTGACAATAATTTTGCCAATTCGTTTTTCCTCAATTTTATTCGCAAATTAGTTTAGAAATTTTTAGAAGATTCCTCTCCACTTTCCTAATTAATTCATCTCCCATTCAAGTTTTTTTCTATTTTGTCGATTAAAGCCTTAACTTTCGAGGTCTAATTTATAACAATTTAATCGACAAAATAGAATATGGAAAAGGTTCTACGTCCAGAACGTTTCAAAGCCAATCCTGATGCACCCTCAGCTCAACGGGAGTGGACACACTGGTTGCGTACATTCGAAAATTATCTGGCCAAGACCGAAATTAAAGCTGGAGATAAACTAGCGGTGCTCTCGAACTACCTCTCTTGTGACGTGTTCGAGCTCATTGTCGACTGCACTTCATACGCTTCAGCATTGGAAATTCTGCAAGCTGTTTACGTTAACAAGAAAAATGAGATATTCGCCAGGCATCAACTAGCTACTCGAAAACAACTGCCAAGTGAGACTATCGATCAGTACGTCGCAGCGCTCACGACACTAAGCAAGGACTGCTCTTTCAAAGCTGCGTCCACAGAACAAAACACCGCTGACCACATACGAGACTCGTTCATTGCTGGTCTACTTTCTCCTAACATCCGTCAGCGTCTTCTAGAAAATAAAATTATCGAGCTATCGCAAGCTAACGAACAAGCTCGTTCCATAGAAATTGCCGTGAAAAATTCTCAAACCTACGACCATTATCAAAGTCAGCAGTCTGTACACACCAAGTCTTTTTCGGAGAATATAGATAATCAATGCAACGCCACACGTCCTGAATTCAAAAAATGTTACTTTTGTGGAGGCTATATGCATCCTCGGTCAACCTGTCCTGCACGGGATAAAGTTTGCGCAAACTGTCAAAAAATCGGGCACTGGGCCAAAGTCTGTCGTGTCGTTGCTGATTCGTCATCTTCTGCTACAAGTGAAGAAACACAATTTATTTCCAGTATATTAGGGGCAAGCTCGTCACATTCTCTATCAAAAGCGTTGGTCTCTGATCAAGTCAACGGAAACCCAGGGAACTGTCTCATCGGCACTGGTAGCTCTGCAAGTTACATCAGCGAAGAATTCGCGTCTTCAAAGAAAATTCCATTTTTTCCGGAATCAGGAACCGTCTCGATGGCATCTACATCTCTTTCTTCTATTGTGAAAGGCTACGTAAAAGTGGATTTGAAATTGCTAAATTATTCCTACAAGGACGTTAAATTGTCTGTTCTGTCTAATTTATGCTCAGATGTCATCGTAGGGCACGACATATTGAAATTGCACTCGCACCTTAACGTGGGCTTCGGTGGCACCCACCAACCCACCTCTGACGATTTCTAGCTCGGCAACTTTCACTCCAGCGAAAATAGAACCAATTCGTATTTTTTCAGGGGGCCTGTTCTATAACTTTTGACTGTCACTATCACTGTCTCTTTCCACCCGTTCTTTCCATCAACATGTGATTTAATTCGGGTCGGACGGGTGGAAAGGATATTCCTAGGAACACTATGAAATTTTGCAGAACAGGCCCCCAGATCTCTCGCCCCAAACGAAACCAATAGCAACGAAATCACGCCGTTTTTCAAAAGAGGATTCAATTTTCATTCGCGATGGGGTAGAAAAACTGTTAAAAGCTGGAATCATCGAAAAAAGTTCATCACCTTGGAGGGCTCAAGTTCTCGTCACGAAAAGTCAAAGTCACAAAAAGCGTATGGTTGTCGACTATTCTAATACAATAAACAAATTCACCGAACTTGACGCCTACCCCGTTCCGAATGTAGAGGAAGTAGTTTTAGAAATGGCCCAATTCAAGCTCTTTAGTACTATCGACTTGGAAAGCGCCTATCATCAAGTGCCAATATGCGTAAAACATCGTCCGTACACGGCGTTCGAGGCTTGTGGCCGCTTTTACCAGTTCCGGAGACTTCCTTTCGGAGTTACAAACGGCGTACCGGCGTTTCAAAAATTTATAGACTCAATAGTCGACTCAGAAAATCTACAAGGAATTCGGTGCTATATCGATGACATTACGGTTGGCGGCCGTACAAAAGAAGAACACGACGCAAACTTGGAAAAATTCCTAGACGTTGCCAAGAAGTACAACCTCAAGTTGAACGGAAAAAATTGTAAATTTTCTCGCACGGAAATTAAACTTCTTGGACACTTAATTAGCCACGGGTCTATTAAACCTGATCCAGACCGGCTCAAACCTCTCTTTGAACTTCCTCCTCCCCACGACAAACCATCACTCCAAAGAATCATCGGTATGTTCGCGTACTACTCAAAATGGGTCCAAAGATACTCAGATAAAATTCACCCCCTTATCGAAAACTCTAAATTCCCACTATCGTTCTCTGCTTTGTCGGCGTTCAAACAACTTAAAACTGACATCGCTAATGCACTTCTAACTTGTATCGACCCGAATGCCCAACTCGTCGTTGAAACGGATGCCTCGGACATAGCTGTCTCCGCGGTCCTCTCACAAAAAGGAAGACCGGTCGCCTTTTTCTCGAGGACTCTGTCTGTCAGCGAAAAGAAGTATCCGGCAATAGAAAAAGAAGCAACGGCGATAGTGGAATGCCTAAGAAAGTGGAGACACTATTTGACTAATCGCCACTTCAAGCTAATCACAGACCAAGAAGCCCTGTCCTTTATGTTCAATCTGAAGCACTCAAGTAAAATCAAAAACGACAAAATTCAAAGGTGGAGACTAGAAATGTCGTGTTTCAGTTTTGATATTGTTTATCGCCCTGGCAACCTCAACAAGGTAGCAGACGCTCTTTCCAGAGTTTGCGGGGCAACAAACGTAAATGAACTTTACGAAATTCATCGGAACCTATGCCATCCGGGTATCACGAGAATGTAACATTGGACTCGATCGAAAAATCTCCCTTTTTCTCTCGAAGATATTAAACGCGTCACAAACGCCTGCTCTACCTGCGCGGAACTGAAGCCTCGTTTCCACAAACAGAAAAATAGTCATCTGATAAAAGCCACTAAACCTTTCGAACGACTTAAGGAGCCCCTAGACGGTCAGTCTGATTGATCAAAAGATTGAACAAACAGATTGAAGTGAGTTTCAATCATTTCTTCATTTGTTTGAACAAAACCCTTCCCAGTACCAGTGTCTCTCGCGGTGTTGTGCTGAGTGCAATGAGTTCAAACCAGGATTTGTCCGTGCTTTTTTTGTTGACTGCGGCTGCACTCCAACTGAAGAGAAATAAGACGAGGAAGATGAGGAAAAGTCGGTGGTCATTCAATCTTCTTCAGTCATTGACTCAATCGTAAAACACGCTTCTAGACGGTCAATCATGACTGTCACAGTCGATTGATCCACCACGTTTGATCAAAAAACTGATCGTCTAGGGGCTCCTTTAATGTGGATTTCAAGGGACCGATACCATCGCCTACTGGAAATCAGTACATCTTAACAATCGTTGATGAATTTTCGCGTTTTCCTTTTGCGTACCCTTGTCGTGATATGTCTTCGGCGACCGTCAAGAAATGTTTCTACAACCTATTTTCCATTTTCGGTACCCCTGCGTACATCCACTCGGACAGAGGAACTTCGTTTTTGTCGAAGGAATTAACGTCCTACCTCCACGGCCAAGGAATTTCGACAAGTTCATCGACACCATAGAATCCCGAAGGAAACGGTCTCGTAGAGCGGTACAACGGTATATTATGGAAGACTATGTCTCTCGCTATGAAGAACAAAGGATTGAGTACTACTCGATGGGAGGAAGTCATACAAGAATCTCTCCACGCAATCAGGTCTCTACTTTGTACTTCAATTAACTGTACGCCTCATGAAAGAATGTTCCTTCACGATCGAAGATCAACAAACGGAACTTCAATACCATCGTGGTTAGATTAGATCACCCCGGGAAAGTATTTTTAAAAACCCACGTCCGGTCTTCGACGAAGTACAGTCCTCTAGTTACAGAAGTTGACCTTTTGGAAGCTAATCCAGAATACGCGCTTATTAGAAAACCCGATGGAAAAGAAGTAACAGTTTCCTTGAAGCACTTGGCACCTCGAGGAGATGATTCCGTATTCGGACACCCTGAGGATGACTGCACTGAATCTTCAGGCGGAGGCCCAAATGTTACCCCTGAATTCCCTTTGACACCCATCGTCCACTCATCAGAGGAGAAAGAAGAACCCTTAATTTTCAATAGTTCTTCCAACCCATCGCCTGAAGTAACTTAACCCTGATTCGTCCGAAATTGAGAACTCTGGTAGGCCCGTTAGAACCAGGAGACCACCGTCGTATCTCCAAGACAATGTTCCTTGGCTATGACGTCATAGCAACAGTCAAACACTCCCTTTTTTTACAGAACAAGCCCCTTTTGTATTTCATCGAATCACTCACTACACACCTCGAGTAAAACGTTATCCACGTATTATTACAAACTTGAAAATATCCATATCCGTCACAATCCCATACACCATCCTGAGTTCGAAAATATCCATATCTGATTCAAGCCCAGATCCCCCCCAAAGTTCGAAATATCCATATCTGATTTAATCCCCATTCAATATTATCGGTCTTCTCATCAGTCCTGTTCTACCGTGGAAGCAGAACAATTTCAGCAGATTTTGACGTTGTTTCGAGACCAACAAGAGGCTCTTCTCGAGCAACTGTTGAATCGTACTCGTCCGGAGCGTCCGAATGAACAGGTAAATTTTTCGTCTGTCACGCCTTCCGCGGTTTTTGAACCAAGGCGTGAAAAATTTTCTTCTTATCTTGAGCGGTTCGAAATTAGTATATTTCACAATGAGTGAGGAAAGCGTCACTTCACGTGCTAATTACTAACAACGAGCACGTAAAGACGCTCCTCACGAGTTGCGAACGCTATTTTTCGCTTGACCGGCCAAGGGCCGTAATAGGAACCCTTGTGAAAATGCCGCAAGATGCGGTTGCTATGGCGGGATTGTCTTATTTCTTATTCGGCGTCCTTGGATCCCGCTAGCGGCATTTTTTCCCGAACGTTCGTAATAAGGCCCCAAATGTGAGGCACTTCACCACGACTCACTTCAAACACGTCACTCCTAACAGTGACGGAAAGTACTTTACATCACTCCTAGCAGTGACGTAAAGTACTTTCGTTCACTCCGTGACGTAAAGTAAGCAAATAACACCCTGAGATTAAAGTGTTTCCACTTCCAAAGTGCATTCGATAGCCACTTTCTCCGTAGGTCAAGCGAAAAATGTCCAACTTAACTTAAATACTCGTTTTCGCGCCTTCTGAAGGCAGATTTGTGGCTAAAATTGAGAAACCCCACGAATACATGGCTATAAGTTAAAACACATCGCTGATTCACGAACTGAGCTAGAACTGAGAAGAAGCGCAAATATAATAGCTAAAAGTAAAACAAAATTGCTAATGCACTGCTAAATTTTTAAACAAATGCTATTTGCGGCTTAAAAAATTAAATTTTAGCCTGGCTAAAATTAGGAGAAAGGCTAATTCTCATTCTAAATTGGGGTAGGGAGCTAATTCGCTGCTAAAAAAGGAAAAAATACGCCAATTTGCAGCTAAAATTGCTGAAAACGCCAATTTGTGGCTAAAATTGAGAAAATTGTTATGTTGCCAAAATTAAGAAAAAGCGCTAATTCACGGCTAAAATTGAGGGAAATCACTAATTCGCGGATAAAATTGTGAAAAATTTCAATTTGCACCAAAACTTGAAAATATGCCAATTCGCCTGCAGTGGACGATGTCACCTTCCTCATTGAGGAACTATCGGGTATTCGAATTAGAAGTTTCTATCACTTCCATAGCATCGTAATAGGCTTATTTCACTCAGAAATACCTATGGAAAAATTAACAGAGCTGTATTTAATTTAAAAACTCAGTTTTAAATTGCTGATAAGAAGCGGGTTACTTTTAAAGCGCATACCTTAGAGTGTATATAACTCTAAGGCGCATACGGTTATTCCTATCATAACCTTCTCGTGCAACGTAACTATAGTCGGATCGGCGAAAGAATGTGCATGAGTGGTGGGAGGCCATAAGCCCGCTTTTTCCCTCTCTTAACGTGGTTCTCTATTTCTCCTCTTTTTATCAAACTACTGCAACCAATAACAGAGAGTTTTACCGATAAAATAGGAGAGGCTCCTCTCAGGTGATGGTGTGGTAGCGGTAAGTCATATGGGTTTAGGGAAAGGAGAGAGGGTGATTTCATGCACATTCTTTCACCGACCCGACTATATCTACTAAACACTCCGACACTCGTTTCGGAACTCAAACGTTCTGTGATTTCGGTAGTAATAAAGGATTTGTCGTTTGCTTCAAACTAATTCGGCGTTCAGATCGAAACATTTCGACTAGGTGGTAGTTTTCAAAGTCTGTTTCGTTCTGCGCGAAGTACATGAATAACTGAGTCTGAACGCAAGACATCTGTAGCAACCGGTAGCAACAAGGAAGGCAAAGTTTAATTACTTGAGCATTTTGACACTTTTATTTCAGTTTAACGTCTACTTCAATCATGTAATAATCACGCATTCGTGAGACTTTTGATGAATTAATTGTGAAAAATAACTCAAGAATAATACTTGGGCGCGTTTACGCAGTTCAATCTCATGGGTCGGGGATCACATTTAATCGGAAATTTAATGGAGCAAGTCCACGGAAGATATATGAATACGTTTCAATTTCATTGAATCTATGATAGCATTATACCAATGAGATTGAAACATGTAAACGGGCCTTTACGTCAAAATGATCATACCAACAGTAATACCTATGGGGTTTTCGGAAGTGGCAGATGGAATACCCTCCTTGCCGCATGAAACATTTTTGCCTAATTTTCTCACCAATAGAGGTACTGACAAACATCTTTTCAGGTGTTTTTCACCGTTGTGCTCTTGCACATTGGCACAAAGTACTTTTTATAATTCCCTTTGTAGTCGCTCATTTCACAGTGATTAATTGATTCGTTAATTCGCATCAACATTCTGTTGTTGTAACATTTTCACATTAATGCATGTTGAAATGAGGAGTCATCAGTTCGTGCAGAGAAAATCACGGCAAGCAAAAACAATAACAAAACCAACGAGAACTATTCTATCTATTACCCACCAATACAGTGCCGGGAAAAGGTCGTCCAAGTGCCTCTTTTATTCCTTAACCATTTTCCGTAAAACAAAAAATTCACGAGAAAAATAAATATGTACCACACAGGCACAAAAAATATAAACCATACATAGGCATCTAGCCCCGACACCGTAGAGTTGTTTGGTAGCGAGTTACGTCACAAGCATGGCTCCACCCCCCGCACTATCATGGCCCCCTGTTTTATCTGAACCCCAAAATTGAAACTTTTTAAAAAATCATTAAAAATCCTGTTTATCGCAAAAATAAACGAAGCACACCATTTTTCCTAATTTTGTCCCCTCTTTCGATTAGGCCAATAAAAAAAAAGTGTAATAGTTCCTCATTCAAGCGCGTTGTACATCCTTGAAAACGCCGCTAGTGGACGACCAGCCTTATACTTAGGATAATTTTAAATTAAGTAGCGATTACGGACCATTGAAGCTTCGGTAACCTTTTTCACCCTTAGTCATAGAGGTAGAAATCCAGCAGCCCTAGTAGGGTCGTTCGTCGGTCACCCCCCCCCCCCCACCACCAAGAGATGCCGTGATGACACACCGTGGCAGTCGCTCTTCCCCCAGCCCCTCTGCTATGTGTCGATTCCTCTATATGGAAATTTGGTAGGACAAATTGGATTACAGCAAACCCAAGTTGTCTGAGGAAAGAAATTGAAATTTTCCCGAGCAAGCTGACTTATCCATACAAAAATCAGCTATCCCTCCAAGACAGCGGTCTCAAATTGTCAGCTACCGCGGGCCAGTTAGCCGGTGGCATCAAATATTTAACAATATTTTGACTTCGGAAGTGCCTTGCTAGCGAATTTGCTTTTTTGAACGGGTTAACCCCGTGAATTTGATTTTTACGGAGTCAAACACCGTAAAATTGGGGTTTGTGAGCAATAATCCACAAAACTTGGATTTTTGGGATCTTGCCCCTCTCGAGAAAATGTTTCGTTACGGCCCGGCCACATAAACGTTTTTCAGTCAAGTAAACTGAACGGTAAAGATACAGAGCTGAGACCTCGCGTCAGATGCCGTGACCATTGAATGGTCATGCCAAAAGAAGGCGTGTCGAACAAATGAGACGAATCATAGACTCATAGTTGACGAGGACTCAATTTGCTGAGGGGGACTCAACGCTACAAGCGATGGCGCCTGAGTGATCTGATGAAATCACGTACCTGTAGCATTGTTCTGGATCGCCCATGCCAGGTCGCTGCCGCACGCGACTCGTTGATACCTGCACTCTCATTGGTTGGCCTTCGAGGTTATATCCATTGAGCTCTTTAATACATGTAGAAATGTCAGTCGTGTCAATGTGCTAAGAAACCAAAACAGTAATGAGTTTCATCCTAGTTCAGAGTCTTTGACATACTCTCACTCACCACAAAACCATAATTTCGGACTACGTCACACTCGACCACCGTACCGTACTTTGAGAATAATTGCCTTACATGACTCGCTTTGATGTTGTCCGCCAAGTTGCCGACGAAAACTTTCGTCGTGGGCGTGTTGGGCCCTTTGCGACTGGTTGCCGCTTCCACTTTCATCGGTTGACCACTGACCATATAGCCATTCAAATTTTGAATCGCGTCACGGCCCTCGTCTTCATTTTCCATGTGCTGCACGCCCCGGTTCACGCCGCGGACAGAAAACGATAATTTCTTCTTTTTTTCACTTGTTTGAGAACTTCCCCCGCAGGGGTCTTCACTTCAATAACACAAATTCTATTTATACAAAATAGGCTGCAACAAAATAACTCAAGAAAAGGCTCTTGAGAGCGGGGGCCGCCGCCCACCCTTTGTATCACAGACATATTTTTCTTGCTTGGGCCTTCGCTTGATTTTATCTAGTGAAATGCAGGGTAGAACTCACCACGAAGCCGTAATTTTTCACGACGTCGCATTCGACGACTTTGCCGTATTTTTCGAAAAGCGTCTTGATTTCGGCGGCTCCGACAGCGTCCGGCAAATTACCGACGAAGATCTTGTACGTACCCGAGCTACTCACCGGCATTTTTACGTTTGATTATTTTTTTAATCTCTGGTATCCGCCCTACCTGTAATTAAGAGTTCAAATTGCAAGTGAGATGCTGCGTTGAACAGAGGCAGTTCGCTCGTAAGAAAGTGATTAAATAAACAGAAACTTAAGCGTAGAGCCGCTCTCATTTTTCACAATCTTTTATTCTCCCTTTAAAAAGTTTGTTGTGGAAAAAATGAATGTGAAAAATTCCGCACACTTACGTGTTTTCCTTTCCAATTAATCAACTTTTAGTACACGGCCAAAGACATGAAAACAACGAGCACTTTCCAAAACAACAACAATATAAGTCGATGCCCTAGACGTGACAAAAAAGATGTTGATGGCTTCAATGGCCGCTTGCTTTGATTAGGAATGAACAGCGCTCTTGCGGATCCTAGTGAAAACCGGAAAAAGCGCAAAGTGGCGTGAAAAAAGTTCCATCATGGTAAATTAGCGTTATAAGTGTTAAAATCTTGTTAAAATAGGGCTATATACCTACGATAATCAGACTTTGGTAAGTACTTTCAAATTGAGGATTTAAAGGGGAGTTAAATAAACGCCACACCACTACAACTTCCACCACGAAATCTTGAAGGAAATGTGATCTTTTCAAAACTGTCGTCAATTTTGGTCTGAGCCACATAGGTTATAGCTGTTAGCACGGCATTTGTGCAAAAAAAATTTCAATAAGCTGCAAGACCCGCAAAAAGTGTTTATCAGCGTGCAAAATCCACGATTTTATTTTTTAGTGAGTCAGACTACAGGTCACAGGAGCACGCTTGGCTTTCCGCTGAAACTTTTGGTGCAGTAGGCTACAATTCCCCCACCCCCTCACCATGTAAATAACCCTTCCGCCGCTCCTCCTTACAGGAAACAGACTGTAAGAGGCCCGAATAAGCTGGAGTTTACCACCAAAACTTCTTTCCCCTCATAAATAGATCAACAAAATCAATATATGGACAACCGCGATTGACAGACTGTGATATTTTGCCTAATTCATCCATATTTTAGCGTAGCCTTTGGGGACAAAAGTTTCAAGTTTATTTCCCTGCGGCAAATTTACCAGCTTTTACACATTGGAAGACTACAGCGACACTTCAAAGGTAAATATAGTCAAAGTGGGGAGCTTTTGAACCGGAAATCGGGATATTGGGGGCAAATCGTAAGTTTCCACTCCATTTCAAGAATCAAATTGGCTGTTTTTAGCACGAAAATTCAGAACAACTTAACAGATTCCAAGCCGTAACCAAGAAGTGACGATCCTGTAGGATTTGTATCTTCCGATCGTATCTAGGGGTCAGCTGTCTCACTACGGCTTCGGTTTCGAGTCTAGGGGAGGGCTACCAGGATAGGAGGGAATACTACTGCGAGACCTTTAAATCCAGGATTTGTGCAGAAATAAGGCACAAGGTATGCTGCGGTGTCGACGAGTGGAGGTTCGAGGAATCATCTATGAACCCCCCTCCCCCTTAAATACTGATTACTAGCTCCTAAAAAACCGAAGCATTTGCTCCAGAATCGGGTTTTACGTTGTTTTTCGGCCCAGTATCTGTTCAAAACTAGCCATTTTGGTCCATAATCTGGTTGTTTGAAGAAATGGGCTATCTAGTCAAGAATCTGGAAACGTTTTACCTACATTTGATGTTTTTTGAGACAAGGCAAAATTTTCCCGAATCATGCCCCCCTCTCCAGAAAAGTAGTTACTTTATCCGAAAAAACAACAATTTTTCCCTCAAACAGCTGGTTAAAGCGAACAGAAGTCAGTGATCTGGACCCTTGGCATATCCGTTGGACCCACCCCAGAAAATGGCCACTCCGCAATTTGGCCCGGAATGGGGTGAACGTGTAGTGAAAGGCACGATAACTGAAAACTCCTTTGAGGCCCTTCAAGTCCCCGGCCACTATCGAAGAATTACAATGGAGTTTTAGCGTCTTTCTTTCACGACTTCTGATTTTTGGTTTATTAACCATCAATTAGAAGTCTTTGTTAGCGTTTCAACCCCCCACCAAGGTGTGGAGAAATCCATCAAATACTATACGCTCTTTAAAAAATCAGACCCCGTCCTACGTGATCGGGAATCGCGCGATTTCAGAGTTTAGCGTTTTTAGCGGAAAATCCCGCAAACTGCGTTTTTGATGAAAATCGCGCGCCCACAACAAACGCTTAACCAAATCGCGCGGGTCCTGCCTTATTACGAACCCACGTCAAAACGCCAAGAATTCGGTAGCTTTGGCAGGATGTTATATCTTATTCAGTGTCGTTAGGATCCTGCTTGCGGTATTTTTTCGAGACTGTGCGTGGCCTTTAGCTGTCAACCTGAAATTGACAATCACTGGGTCGAAAACTGATTTAAGGTCTACATTCACAGTATGCGGACCGGTGAATTCCTCATAAAAAAAAAAATACCAAAAAAACATTCTATCCGACAGAAGAGTCAGTTACCGAGGGGCTAAGTTACCGGTTAAGGTTTAGAGGATTCGCATTTCGCGACCCATTTAATTAATTGCAGGTGTTCAACAAAATGAAGAAGTGAGAATTTGAATAGTTTATTTGATTTTAAAAAAACACTAGGTATGATAAAATGAACTTTTCATTTGAGTAAATAGAGCAGTTGAGCGGTCAAAGGGCAGAGTGGGCAAGAGAAATTTCCAATACCCTCCAACCCATTAAGCCCTAGTATAGCAAAATATTTCCAATAATACTGAGTTGATTTATTTCCAAGCAGTAATGGAAGAACATTTGGAGGGCTGCCATAGAAAAATGAAACGTGATGAGTGAATTTCTACGTGCCGTACGTGCGTAAATTTTAGTTGGTACAAATCTCATCTCGTCTGACACGTGTTTCACTTTTCTATGACAATCCCCTTGGAGTGGGAACCCTCCTCCCAAACCATTTCTTTAGACATTTGGTAAAACATGAACTTTCTGAAAAGTTCAAAGTAGCTAAAGAAATCTGATCTGAATCAACGAGCTCAAATGGACGTGCTGAACCAATATCCCACATGTAATTGCAGGCTCACAGGTTGGGATCAAAAAATACAAACAACTCATGTTATCACTTACCTCGCACATTTGTCGCGATGTGGTGCGGCACTCACCGGCCGCAACCACTTTGCCCTTGCCACTCTGAAATACATTCAAATAATTGAGGGCACAAAACATACCGTTCACTGGCTCAGGTCAAGGGCCAAGAAGAATGAGATTCACTCAAGACTAATCCTGGAAAAACCAGAGGAATGAAAAATTAGGCAAAACAACGGAATTGGCCAGTAATAGATAGTCAAACCTTTTGACGCCACCTCGCAAATAATAGAATTGACCATTCAAGATTTCAGGCTGAAACACAACATTCAAAGCTATTAGAAACTTTCCAGCTTGTCTACTCGTCTAGAAAAATAATAACATAAGTAAAGCGAAATATTATTTAAATGCGCCGAATTTCCAACATCTCGACAAGTACCTGAGGCGACATCCGACGCGAGCGTTACGGCGCGATTTTTGTTTTGGCAGGTGGGAAACGTGTGCTTTTTTTGTCACGCGTTTATTCCCCGCGCGGTCCCGAAACAGCGCAAGCCCTTGCAGAAGCCTCAATTTCTTTTGCATGTTTTGGATTGAGGGACGGAGGAAAGGAAGTTTTGAGGTCCGTCTTTCTTACCGTCTTCTTTTCGAAACGCGAAAGCACACGATTTCTTTATTTTAGAAGAGCTTTTGAATTCAGCGAAAAGGCTAACATTTGTGATACATTTGCAAACATTGTTAATACATAATTAATACAATATTTAGAATTCTAAAGCTAAAATCTAGAAAGAATAAAATGAAATACACATTTTTCCCTTACAAAAAACAACACTAAAAAAGTTACCCTAAGATACATAAAAAAATTTAAAATTAAAATTACTCCGATTTTCGTCGGCCCGCGCGGCGGATAAACACCAACGCGAAGAATCGAACAGCTCCTACTAATTTTTCGTTCAAGAAAGAAAGAAAAACTCGAAGGCTGTTCTTTATGAAAACAAAAATTACAAAGAAAACCAATAGTCCTGTTACCTATCCGAAAATGATGAGACTAAAAAGATCGCGTCGTGAAAAGCGCGTTTTTTTTCTGAAATATTTGAAACTGATGATCTAAGGAGGCGCGCGGAGAGCGAGGCTCGCGTTCACACGCCGACCGCGCGTATCGTTTATTTAAGGTTATGGACTTATTTTTTTCAGTAAGGGGCGTAACGACGGGGTGAAGCTCCACGGGTGAGCCTTGAAACATAAATAAGGAAACAAAAAAAAAGAACCAAAAAAAGAGGCATGAGTCGAAACGGTAATAAAAAAACCATTGTGCCGGGACGAGGTTGACGCGGGATTGTACGGAGAGGGGAGAGGATTAAGGGAAGCGAGCGTGGAATACGTTCTGGATCTTGACTCGCGCGGAAAGACAAAGCTTGACGAGGAATAGGCATTCAAAAAGGATAATACTTCTCAGTAAATAAATAATTTACATTACCTGCCACGATCCTCGTACAAATCATAAGAGTATCCGTCGTACATTGAACTAAACAAAATAAATTCACAATCAACTCTTTCTTTTTCTGTCTCTCAAAATTTACACTGCAAAACTGAATAACTACCTGTATCTTGAGCTGGGGGGGTCTGGAGAGCGTCGGCTGTACATTGCGTAGTCCGATGATCGTTCGTACCCACGGCTCAGAGAACTCGAACTCGACAGAGGGTCCCTCGAGAGGCTCCGGCTTGATGGTGGGGGTGGGAGATAATCCCGAGACGAACTACTTCTCAATGATGATTCAAGGCTGGACCGACTGATAGGAGGATAGCGGCGGTCATCATCATAACGGCTCAATGCTCGATCATAATAACGGTCGTAGTAAGAATCCTGTACGAGAATTTGACAGGAAATATGTTCAATGTTTTCAATCTTCGAATCTAAATAAAATTGAGATTAACGGAGCTAACCAGAAATCTTTCCTTGATGAAAGGAGGGGGCGGTGGTGGGTACGGGTCTCTCAATCCGTACATCATTCGCTCCCTGTACGCGCTGCGGTCAGGCCCACCCCCTCTGTAGGCTGACATCATAGAACTTGAGGGGCCACCAGCTTTAGGGCACTCCTTCGACCAATGCCCTCCGCGGCCACACCTTCATGTAATAACAAAAAATAAGAATATTGATCCGTACGGTGTGGGGGGGGGGGGTCTCCCACCTGTAACATTGCTCAGGATCCCCCATGCCTGGCTTTTGACGAACTCGGCTGGTAGACACTTGAACTTTCATGGGCTGCCCATCTAATTCAAATCCATTCAACTCTTGAAGCATTGTATTCACATCAGCCGCCGCTATGTGCTAAATAAAAGAATGATTATGACTCCCACGCGTACTTAATCAATAAAATACTGTCCTTAGCGCTTAACTCACCACAAACCCATAGTTGCGCACTATGTCGCACTCGACAACTGTTCCGTATTTGCCGAAAACACCTCTCACTTCATTCGCTTTAATTCCGTCCGCCAAGTTTCCCACAAAAAGTTTTGTCGTTGGCGTGTTGGGAGCTTTACGACTAGTTGCAGCTTCTACTTTCATCATTCTATCGCCCACCATTTGACCATTCAGATTTTTAATCGCCTCCTTGCCGTCTTCTTCACTTTCCATGTGCTATTAATAGAGATAATTCAAATTAGCTGCGAGTAAGAGAATCCATCTTCGAAAAGAAGGCAAAATCCTTACCACAAAACCGTAATTCTTCACGATCTCACACTCGACTACTTTGCCGTACTTTTCAAAAAGAGGTTGGACGAGTTCAATCTTTGCCTCGTTTGGCAAATTCCCGACAAAAATTTTGTAGGTTCCAACGCTGCTCACGGGCATTTTGCACGTCCCTCACTCAATGGTGAATTGTCACCTGGACAGCAAGTTCAAAAACAAACAACGTTATACGACTACCACAGTAATGACGTATCCCTGTTCTACAACCGAATCATGCAGCGAAAATTGCACGGAAGCTAAAAGGGTCCATATTCGTACAATAATAATATTGCGCAATAAATTTTTACAATATTTTCTTTCCAGATGTTTACGGATAAAAATTGGGTTGTTCATTGTATTGTGCAACCTGGTGCAACCCATCAATATAACCCACAAACGTTCAATTTTATTGTACAACCCCTGGATTGCGCAATATTTATTGTACGTGTATGGGCCACTTAATGGAAAAGAGAATCGAACGAACTCTAAAGCCAATGCAACCATCAGTCATGCAATAATGACCACCCATCGACCTCTCTTCGCCCGTACAGTACGCGTACAGTACGCCCAGAAGCCATTATTATAATCCTCTCTTTTAATCAAAGGATCAATAAGTTATTCGTCAATTGTTTGTTACTTGTCGAGGCGTATTAGGCTCGGTGCACTTGCGTTTTTCAACACCAGCTAAAGGCTAATGCGCGTTCGAAAAACACGAGATAGGACGTTAGTTCAATGCATACTCAACGCCGGAAGCTGCGTCAACCTTCTCATTGCTCAAGCAAGGAGACATTTTAGTGCATTTCATTCTGAAAATGCACTATTGGTCTCGTCGTGATGGTGGCAAACATGGGTCTCGTCATGTTTTTTTCACGTTTCAGAACCTCTAGAACACGAATTCAGTGGTCTACAGGGTTCATATATATTTCTTTATATCATATATATATGTATATTTAATATTATGGCCGTTTTCTTGTTAGCACGATAACTCTCGAAGAAATTAATTTAGCGGAACGCGCTTTGGCACAAAAATCAGAAGTCATAAGACCCCGGTCGGTTGGAAGTGTAAAAATAGCGTTGAACTTCACTAGCTCATCTTAGCGCTCTAAAATTCGACTCAATAATTTAATGCAACCTAAGCCCTGGGTTCCATTGAGATTTATCGAAAACTTTGATGGGGGGGAGTGAAATAGGGGATGAAATTTCAGAAAAATCGCTTAAATTCACACGTTTAGGTATTATAAAATACGGCACAAAAATTTAATATAACAAAGCCCTTGGAAAACTACCGACACTTTTCGAAATTTTTGAAGAGAGGGGGGTGAAAATAGAGGAAGAAGTTCGGCTTAATGAAAAAAATTATGGTATCAAAATTATTACTTCTGGGACGGCTTAGGGTATCCGTATACGGAATGAAATGCACTCTTTCCGACCGCCAGCTGCCGGAGCGAAATTTTTGTATGTTTAAAACCAAGAAGATACTAGGGGCTATCGAACGCCAACGCTATCTTCAAATGTGCACACTCCCACAGGCCGTAGTGCTTTCTAAAGCCGCCTTCACATGACAAGCTCTATGTTTACGTTCTGTGGAGTCTATGCAACCAAACAAATTTATTCCCGCGAAAAATGAAGCATTTCGACAGGCTGCGTAGACACCACACAATGAAAACATAGAGCTTGTGAACGGGCCTTTAAAAAGCTGAGCTGTGGGCTTCAACCAATCAGAGATCTCCGCGCTGTAGACTCGGAGCTCTTTGATTGGTTGAAGCCTACAGCTCAGTTTTTTAAAGCTTGCATGTGAAGGCGGCTTAAGGGACACGAAATCCACGCTCAACGCAGCTTGGAGCGCTCCTATCCGATTACTGTTACAGTGGCTTCATGAAGACAGTGCGGTCATTCGGGAGGCACCGCCATCTTGTTTCAAGATTTCCGTGCCCCTATGGGGAAAATGTATACGAAACAGTGGCTTTGCTCATATTTCCATTTTTTATATTTTTTTTAAACGCGTTTTTGGCCAGATAATTATTTTTCCACAATTGCTAACTAATCAAAGAATAAAAAAAAAAATAGATTCTCCTTAAATAAAAGGCTTGTTAAGAATTAGTGAATTTTTCAAGTGACAGTTAGCTGGTAACGCTCACTTTGTACAATCCGTTCATACTTAAGTTGATTCAACTTTTGTTTTCCTCTAAAGGCTAATTTAATTTATCAGCATTAATCTTAAAAAATCAAGCCATTTTCGTGACAATACCCCCCCCCCCCGTTACTCAATAATGAACAATTGAAAAAGACACACTTAAAATCGTAGAATGCACTCTTGCTCGTACTTTGGGCGTTGGTGAGGTGGATTTAATGCGGGATCGGGGAAAGAAAAGACGAAAAGTTTCCTGTTAAGGGATTTTTCAATTCTTTATTATTAATTACAAAATAATATACAGGGTGGAAGAGCATAAACTTTTGGATAATTTTTGATGTCAGATTCAAAAGGAGCGCATTTTTGCGGTCAGCGGTTTCTGTTTTCGAAAAAATAATTCATTTGTGTCATTGATTGGGTGACCGGGACGACGGCTCAAAGCTTGGCAAACCCGGGATTTTGAATTTTTTTAGGCCTGATTTTAGCACATGGGCTTTAAACGTAGTTGATTAAAACTGATAGAGTTTCCCATTTGCATAAAATTCTGTAACAGGGCAATTACTTTTGCACCCAATTTTTTTTAGAGTCACCCAAGGGTATTTAGAGTCTTTTAAAAATTAATTAAAGCACGTAAATCGCCCAAAACCACTTCTCTCTATGCAATCTTAATAGAAGTTGATAAAGAACTTGAAACAAGATGGAGCAGCCAATCAGAAAGAATCACCGAATGACCGCACTGTACCTTATGAAGCCACTGTAATTACTGTGTGCACCGCTCGACAGGTATCTCTTCCTATTTCGCGTTCTCTCCTATTTCTGATCCTACTAAGGCTCACCTCCTATAGCCCATCAAGAAGAACATGAAACACGGCCAGTGCTCTCTCATGTGATTACTTGCAACTTATCTTCCCTCTACTTTCATTGCCGAATTGGTTGTCCCACTGTTCACCAAAAATAAGTGTTATTATCAAGCCGAAGTTCCATGGTGGGGGTAAGGAATGATACCTAGAGGGGCTGATCACAGGAGGGCGAGGTCCAATTCAATTCAACTAAGTTTGCATACCCTGTTCGCAAACAATGCGCGTTCAGTGGACTCGCGGGTTTAGCCTCTGAAACTTGTTTATGGACTGAAACTTGTTTGTGGATGTTAGGCCACTGAACGAGCAAGAGGTTAAACGCGAAATAATCACCTAAGAGCTGAAAAATTCAATTTTAATTATTCCACAAATGACGCACCATTGGCGGTTGATTACGAGGGTGAAATTGACGGCCTCTTTGAGATAAACCTCCGTAAGTTCAAAGTTTCACAGTCAAAAGGCCACTTTTTACCGCTATTAATCGATAGTCCAGTCAATAAGAGAATATAGACGACACGGTCAGTTTTGGTATCTCAAGATAGTTCCCAGAAAATAAGTTGAAGAATACATTACGTTTCCTTTGAAATGAGCCCTTTTGGAAGATTTTAGACCAACGCGACCACAAGTTACAGCCGTATGAACCGACCAAGTTTTTCCATTTTTAAAAAATCCAACTAAAAAACGGTAGAAATAATTGGGGTAACTGAGCAGTATAGAACCCAACTGCATGTTCAAGCTTGATCACGCTTCATTTTGCCCGGAGTAACGTTCAAGTTTACATGATCAATCCCGCGTCAAGTTTGTTTTGTAAGGAAGAATTGATCATGTCACTGAGCATGGTAGGACGTAAGTCACCGGTCTTTAATGGACATTTATACAACAACACGAAGTGCAAATCTTAAGCCCGGTGCACACGATGCAAGTTTGTCAGCATGATCTCTTGCACGCAAGGTTTATCTCCAGGAGTTGTGCTAGCAGGCTTGCAAAAAGTGTTCATACGACGAATTTTCGAATGCTTGGGAGCCTGCCTGGCTATAGCCTTCATGAAACCTCTATTACAGGTTACTCTTCCCCTCCCAGTCCATTGACTCTGTTCGTTATTGGCATTTCGGTTTCGTACTTATTTAAACCACCGCTGAATCCTTGCCAGCGTTTCGTTCCTCAACGTTTTACTGTGATAGGCCGGAGTTTTAACCGCGTAAAGGCATGTCTCTTCTTTGTACGCATCTTCTATTCTTTGAACTCACGAAAAACTCAAGAACAGAAAAGAAACCACCACACAACTTGAGGTAGTACAACCATGTGTGATGTGGGAACCATATAGCAAACGAAAAGCCTTCCTCTCTCATCAACTCAACTTCCCCTCCTAAAACCACGTGACCAACTGGGGCACTCTGATTGGCTGTGTGACCAATCTTGCAGCGGAACAAGAATGAAAATAGCACCGTTCCTATAACGAAAAACTTGCCCAACTCCATGCACTGACGTCACTACCATGCAGGGGGGCGTGCGCATTTCGCAACCGACCTTGCACGCTTGAAATCATGCTGACAAACTTGCATCGTGTGCACCGGGCTTCAAGGCGCCTTTACATGCAAGCTTTAAAAAGCTGAGCTGTGGGCTTCAACCAACCAAAGCGCTCCGAGTACACAGCGCGGAGCGCTCTGATTAGTTGAAGCCCACAGCTCAGCTTTTTAAAGCTTGCATGATAACGCGGCTTTATAGTGCTCAAAATCCCTAAAATTTTACCACGTACATAATTGGATTTTTTAAAAATGAAAGAACTTGGTCAGTTCACACGGTTGTAACTTGTGTCTAAATCTAAAGTGTTCGGGAAGGGCTCACTTCAAATAAAATGCAATGCACTTCTACCTATTTTCTGTGAACTATCGTAAATTGAAATATCGAAAAAAACAGAAGGTGAAATCTTCACAACCAAAAGAGTAAAAAACTGCTGAAAATGGCGGTTTTTAACAAACTTTCCCAATATTCCCGCGTCACGTAAGATGGAAACTACTAGGAATAAAAAGACGTTCTTGGGAAAAAAGTTGCAATAAATTCAGAAACATCTCGGTTTTTGAATTTAATGCAAGTTTGGAGCTCCACAACATCGCCCCCAATAAATATTGTTCGGGGAAAAAGTTGTGGCTTTCATCTGCTCGAAGAGCAGGTGCGGAGTCCGGCATAATCAGAAAAAACCAAAACAAGTGACCTTCCCGGTGGTCTCCAGCTCACACCGGACGTTCGGGGACTATCCCCGGCTCCCAACTATTAGTACGGTGCAATTAGTAAAAAAAAAAACGGCCCAACCTAAACATCCAAAGTGAAAGTTTCCCTTCAACGCCAAAATGTTCCTCACAACCCACATATTGATTGGTAAAAAGTTCCACCATTTGGTGCTATGGGTTTCGGTGGGAGGGGGTAATAAGTTAGTAAATTCTTATTTTGTTCCAGTATTTCTCAAATATTTCGAAATCTTTGAGGTTTATCGTGAAAATGATCATTTACAAAAATAATCTTCATCAAATTGCCCACAAAAATTATCCCTGAGATAATCTTACTTGAGTGAACGGTTCGAGAGTTACGGCGGGTGTAGAAGTAAACGCAATTCGACGTTTTTTGTCGAAAAAAGTGGCATAAGGAAACTTTTTGTTTTTTGCATGATTGAGTTTTGTAAAATCAAATTGCGATTGAAGTGGACGGTAGAATGTTAATAATATGCCCTTCAAGGGACAACAACCTCCCCCTCCTTCACAAGGGGCGCTAGTTTTGAAGAGATAATAGGCTTTCACATGCCTAGGCCAATAAACACAGAGTAGATCCGTATTACTAAGACACAAAATTTAGGGTGAAACTACGTCTAAATCCGAGTACAACGCCACTTCCGGACGGGTCCTATCGAGATCCATTCAAGATTTATGATTTTTTTTGTAGTTAAAGGCAATTACGGCAATTGCTTTGAAAAATCCCAGATATCTCGACTTACATTACACTTGATCCAAACCTTGATGACATTTTCAGAAACTACGGACAATTTCGGTTAAGATAGAGGCCATTTCATTGCTTGAAATTATCGTCAAATCCTAATGATCTGGCCTTTTGTCGTAGATTCACTGATTGGATTAGGTGCGATATAAGCCGAGAAATCGCGGATCTTTGAACGAAATTGCCCTGTTCTTGCATTATAAAGAAAAAAATCATAAACCAGGAATGGCTCGAGATAGGACACCTCCGGAGGTGGCACAGTACTCGGCTTTAGACGTAGTTTCACCCAAAATTTTGTATCTGAGTAATACGGACCCACCTTGTGTATATGACCTAGGCCAAAGGAAGCCTATTATCCCTTAAAAAGTAGCGCCCCTTGAGAAGAAGAGAAGGTTTTTGTCCCTCGAAGGGCATATTACTAACATTCTACAGTCCACCGAAATTGCAATTTGATTTTACAAAAGAAAATCGTGCAAACAAAAAAAAGTTTCCTTATGCCAGTTTTTTCGACAAAAAACGTCGAAATACGAAAAATGTTTACTACTACACCCGCCGTAACTCTCGAATCGTTCACTCAAGTAAGATTATCTCAGGGATCATTTTTGTGGGCAATTTGATGAAGATTATTTTTGTAAACGCTCATTTTCACGCTAAACATCATAGATATCAAAATATTTGAGAAATACTGGAACAAAGAATAAGAATAAGTATTTACTTACTTATTACCCCCTCCCACCCAAACCCATAGCTCCAAATCGTGGAACTTTTTACCAATCAATATTTGGGTTGTGAGGAACAATTTGGCGTTGGAGGGAAACTTTCACTTTGGATGTTGGGGTTTAGGTCTAATTGCACCGTACTACTACTATACCAAACAAAGCGGAAAAATAAAAAATAACTAAACAGACCATGTCATCAACACTCGTTAATCATAACTAGACTACGAGTCAAATTTACTTTTACTCACGGTTTATTGCACACCAATCGGGATCTTACAGTTAAATTAGCAGATTTCTGCTCGAATGGGGTTAGTCCTGTGGGCGGGGGGGGGGGCAGTTTCGATATGAATTTGTCAGTCTCTTGACAAAATTTGGCATTTATCTCAGAAAAATGGCAATTTGAGTTGTGGAAAATCTGTTTCTCTGACGAAATTTCAAGGTTTTTTGTTTGCTTGTTTTTGTAATCGCAAAATGTTCAGTTCTAACGTTAATTAGCTAGTTCTTAATTGACAGTTTCCGAGTGAATCAAGTTTCGAGGATCGTCATGATTAAAGACGAGTTGAATAAGGAAGTCCGGCTGCCCACTCTTGCCCCGTGCAGTTGAGACTCCATCAAATTCTTCTTTCGAGCGTTCTCAACTGAAAGCTGAAAAAAATAACCTAAAATTGATCGAATGCCGTCCTGCCCCACTATTCTGAAACTCTAAACGCGTGTGTTAGCAAAATTTCTCAGCAGTTTATTTCGCTAACGCACGGGTTGAGTTAGAGAATAGGAGGAGGGCTGACCGTCCCCTTCATTGAGAAGGCCCAATTACACCTGAAACGCACTGTCCATTGAGAAAAAAAGTGTTGTCATTTCTTCACATACATTCAAGCAAGAATTCCATTTTTTCTCCAATCCCAAGTCTTACGATGGGTTTCACCAACTTCTTGTCTTTTTTCGGTTGAACTTGAAAAAACCGAACCTTGTTTACAAGGAAAGGAACGCCAAACCTCAAGTATCGGTGGCGAAATCCACCATTAAAAAGATCAAAATAGCGTTCGAGGTACAAAGCAAAGATCACTATCATTTTTAAAAACAACAGAATTAAAAGAAAAGGTACCTATTTCACAACATTGAAAGCGGCTTGAATAATGGATCTAGCATGAAAACGTTTATCAAGCCACAGCTGCCTGTTCACTTCATCACACTCATATAAAGGGATTATCCTTATAAAGTGCTACACCATCACGTGTTTTCATTGAGTTTCTCATACGTGATTATTGAAAACAAATGTTGGCGTAGCACTTCTCCACTCTCGAAAAAAGGAAAATTCCTACATAACTATTCAAGTTGCAGGCAAATTCGGAAGCGTTCTCGGTGAAATTCTTCAAAAATGATTTCAATCCCTAACAACTAGGTTTTCCCATGAAGACAATTATAATCTTGATAGGACAATGATCCCCAGGAATTAGTTAATTTTACAAAAGGCCCACGCTGTATGGAAGTGAATTTCGTGCCTTGCCTTGATCAACTCACAATTATTATCAATCATTAAACGACGTCAAACCTCATAGATTGCTCATCAATGTATTCTCTCAATTAAAGAAATGTTGAACTAATTCGTTAAGCGAACGACTCATATACTGAAAACCCTATTAATGGGTGTTCACTAAATTAAGCCGGAGATGCAGGTCATCGCATCAAACAAAGGACGCCTTTGAAATTAAGAGCTCCACGGACTTGCAAACAAAATTCAAAAGCTTTACTTACTTGTACTCTTCGCTGGAAAAGTGGACGTCAATTCGAGGAAAATGCCGAGATACTTGAGAAATTCCGGAAGAGAAATAATAATTAAAAAATCAAGATCTTGCAGTTCAAGCTGAACCAAAGAACCAAACCAACCTCAGCCTCACGAAAAGAAAATGGAGTCGTTCTTTCAGGCTTTCAGATGGTCCACGGCGCGCATGACCGTCGCCTTAGTTCTGAATCAACCGTCTACCGAGCTGTCTGATGACGTCTAAAGTCTGAACAAAAATTCAAATAACGGGTTTGAAAATGACTGTTCCCATTTCCTTGAGGGTGATTTTGTAACTTTTCCGTATCCAAGTAATGTGATTTCATTCATTTTCATTGATAATCAATGAAATCGGGTGACTTTTCGATAGAAAATCCGATTCGGAAAAGTTACAGAATAGGCCCCCAGCTCAGGGCCCTGGGGATGGGGACTTTTCTCTTCCGGCGTTTTAGGATAAAAAGACTACTCAGTTTCTGCAGTTTAATAAATCCTTTCGGCAGTCGACATATTGGGGAAGCAAGAATTTATCTAAGCAGAGCAGAGATCAAGGCAGAGATTCGTGCTTCATTCATACACCCGTCTTTAATGTCGTATTTTGAGTGCATTTATGTCTATATTTTTGCACAATGGGGAACTTGCACATTTTTCAAACACTGCCTTTTCTTGAAGAGGGCTCTTCAACAAGACAATTGCTCACATTAAACAATGAAATCAAAGGGTTTTTTAAGCGAATTTTTAAAAATTGTTGACTGGGGTTTGATTACGTCAAAGGGCAGTTATAATGAAACGGATGGTGTTAGGAAGAGGGAGGGGAAGATGCTTTATTTTCTGAGGTTCATTTTTTCTTGTTATTTGTAAACAAAACATTTTTTAGAGTTCCCTCGAATGCTTCGCAACTGCAAATTGACGTTCATTTCCCCTCGTACCATCCATTCCCCCTGAAGAACTTTGAAATTGATTTAAAAATCACCAGACGCACCAAATCGAGCTGCAACTACCTTGATATCCTTCTGTCCATGCGCAAATTCACCGGTATATACTTTTCTCCCAATTCGGGCATTCATGCAAGTCCCCCATTCACAAATAACGAACCATGGCCCTACAATTTTCAAATTGTGGCGAATTTTTTAATCAGTTGATCTGTTCGAAGCGTTTTGCAGCATTTTCGGCACGCCATTTTGAGACCAAAATGACTGCATGTATACAATTTTTGGAAATTCCTTCTCGTTTTCTCAGAATCAGTCATTTTCTGGTATATCTTTGTCCTGTCGCTACTTTTATCGAAATATGCTCGTTACATGCTTATTAATTGGTCCGACACCAAAACCAAAGGAGCTCATTGGAAAGAGCACGAAATTCCCTTTCAGGACACAGCCCATTTTCATCATGAACAAATCGGATCTACTTTTAGCATATAAAAGGAACTTAATCCCGTTCAAACGTTCCAAGTTTTAACCCCGCGAAATTGCCTTCAGATGCGAGGGATTCGTATACTTTCAATTACAACCGAAAATTGGATTTGTTTCAATTTTAGCCGCAAATTACCAATTTCTCTTAATTTTTAGCGGTAAGGTAAAGCGGTTTAATCCCATGATTAGCGGTTTTGAAATGAATGAAGAAATTGTCAGTTACCGGACCAAATACAGTTCCATAGAGTACGTAAAGTATTCATATTCTGAAATGGATAATCAGTTACAGGTTATTAGTTATTCAGAGCGGCTGACTTGTCAGCTTTGGGGACTCAATGCGTAACTTCCACTTCCTAAACGTGCGGAAAGTTCGGGAATGAGGTAGTTCTGAATACTAGACGAAATATCACCAGAGCTATAATTACAAAAGAGAAAACTATCGCGGAGTTGTTTTCTTCTTTTCAGTAACCAACTTTCCCTAGAGTCGTATCGGTTTTAGGGTTAGCGGTAATTTTTTGAACTGCAACGATGCACTCGTTGATTTTAGTCTGAAGATCGCGAAGATCATGAATATACAACAATCTGAGGATTTTCGCGGCATGATTTAACACGTAATCGCCAATATCGAAACCTAAATCAGACTCGGCTACAGGAAAAGCAGCTCCCTGGAACATTGAAAAATTATATGATTTAGTTAACAATGCAATACGAAAATCTGGTAAGAGTACCAACTTCGCATTTAGTTGAACCCGTCGACAGGCTCTTCACGACTGTCGTACAAACGGCTTCGAGTGTGATCAGATGATTAGGATGAGGGGTGATTTTCAACAGAGTCGCTAAATCGTTCACTCCTTTTTTGAACTCATCACTTTGAACTAGGGGTGATACATTTGTGCTAATAATTGTTGCTATTAAATGGCGTACCATCACAACTTACAGTCTAACTTATCGAGAGGATTCGTTGATTTCACGACAGGTTCATCGATTTTCGTGTCCAAGTTGTCACTGATCTGCTTCGAGTACTTTTCCTCTGGAATTCCACCCCCTTGTTTAAAAAGCAAGCAACGCATTTCAACAGTTTTACTGTTGTACCTACTATTGTCAAAATATTCCAGCCGAACCGCGAAACCACAAATCCACTCCATGCACTCCTTGTGGTCGGAAAAATCCACTGGACATGACAAAACCTTACAGTATTTTTCGAAATGTTCAGGCCAGTTGTTTGCCTTTATATTTCTTAGCCCGGCTCGGTCATCTATTTTATAGTGCCGTATGATCTGATCTTCCAGCCACAAAACCACTGCTCTGAATTGATCGGCATCTGAGAGGGAAAATAATTTCACTAGTACATCAATGATGATTGACTGAAAATGTCTTACCATCAATATCGAAGTTTGAAGCATACTCGTAGCCAAGCGCTTGAAGTTTTCTTCTCACCATTTTATTCAATTAAAATTATTTAAAAGCAATTATTAACTTTGAATGTACAACAACCAGCAAGCACAAGAACGGTCTGATGACAATGATAATGTTCCCAACCTGACTAAATTAGGTTATAGATACAAACACTGTTTATGTCCTAGCCGAATGACAACTTACCTCGCGCTCGCGGTGATCTAGCGATGTCTTCTGCACAGGAACTTTTGCACAAAATATTCCTCGGAGAGGTGAGTTATTCCATATTTATTTTATTTTGAAGTGTATCAAATGTCAGATTGTATTGGCCCAGCTTCCTCGTCTTTGATTTGACGCAAGCCATCCCCCTTTGGGGTACGGGAACTTCGAACATCTTACCGCTTCAAGGGGTACGCCAAAAAAGTACACATTCTGTAAGGGCGTCGTGCCCGTTTATTACTTCAGTTTGAAGCTTTTGGTTGAAGAACCGCTCCCATCTCATAGCGTCTCTTATTTTGACTTCATCATAGTAAATTGGTGTTTATGGACCGGCATGTTAATTTCAGGAAGTACTGCTTCTTAAACATAGTGCAGGTGAAGGTTCTATTCTCATTATTTTGGATTTCGGCCCTAAACCGATCATTTTACCACACGGCACAAACGGTCTTCTTTGCTATGTCAGGAGTCCAGCCTGCGGGAAATGTGAACTGAAGGAGGGGACGATGAAGTATTTGATCTCCGAGTGCGATGTTTATGTTAGGACGAGATTAGAAGTCTGTGGGAAAGATTGATTGCCCCCCGTACTTGCCCCGATTGAGGCCCCCTCAGGAGTGTTCCTAGGAATATCCTTTCCACCCGTCCGACCAGAATTAAATCACATGTTGATGGGGAGAACGGGTGGAAAGAGACAGTGATAGTGACAGTCAAAAGTTATAGAACAGGCCCCCTGCTGTTTGAAATTATCCCGGGTCTGGAGTTTCTGAAGAGGATCAAAAGGTTTGATTGAGGAGCCGTACTTAACCAGATGTCTTTCACCTGGGTGAGTTACAGACCCAGTGCTACCCTCGCTTCTTTCTCGCAAGGCCTGCATCCAACCACAGTAGAGTTCCGAGCACAGCCAAAGCAAAGAGGCACCAACACAGTGGTTCAATAATGCCCGGCCACAGCAAAGATCCAGCCAAAGTCCATCAACAGCAAAACTCGAACTTTAAGAACCTGTAACCACAGCTATGACCTCCAACCACAAGGAAGGCCCAAGCTCCAACCACAGAAATATCAGCCCACAGTAAACATTGAAGCCCAGTAAAGCTCCAAATACAACAATCTATCCACAGTTAACACCTCAAGCCACAAAGAACTTAAAGAAGGTCCAAACTAAGCCAAGGTCCAACCATACCAAATGTCCAACCACAGCAAAGCAACTACAAGAAGCTCTAACCGCAGTTAGAACCTCTCACCACATCAACGTCCCAACCACAGTAAGGCTCCAAACCACAGTGAAGGTCCAACCGGAGCAATGGTCACCCCAAAGCCATAAGTTCCAACCACAGCAAACGTCCAACTACATCAAAGCTCCTGGATAAGCAGAAGGGGCTATGGAAACCATCGATAAGTAAACAATCCTACAGGGCCGCCTTGAATCCCTGAAACAGCGCGGGAAGTTACAATTTACCCCCGAAATCCCTATTTTTGCTTCAAAACCCGGAAATTTAACCCCAAAACCGTTCTATTCTACACTGTAGTGAACCACACCACCACACTTGAGGGCTACTCCACGTCACTGTACTGTGCTATTCCACACCACAGTAAAAGGATATCCCACTACACAGTAAAGGTCTATTCACACACATCAGTGCCGTGAACGGGGCCCCGGACGGGGCACGCCCGACAAGTAACTTACTATTCGCATATGGGAATTGAGAGGCTCGTTCACACATATCCGGCATGTGTCAGGGACGTGACCCTTCAATTTCCATTGAGAATAATATTTTATTTGCCGGACGGGGCACGTCCTGTTTACGGCACTGATGTGTGTGAATCGACCTTAAAGGTCCATCCCACACCATAGTAAAGGGCTATTACTCAGATTTTTCAGCCAAAATGGTAACCGTCCAATCGATTGCGCGTTTCTGCTAGATTTAGGTAGTTGGGAGGTAAACATACTAAAAGTCCCCGGACGATACATGTGAGCGGGCTGCTGAAGACCACCGGGAATGTCACTGGTTTAGATTTTTCCTGATCGGACACCGCAATTCGTAGTGCCAACGACCTGATGAATAGCTGACAAATTTTGCCACACATTTTTGCCCAGGATCTTTTTTTCATTCGTAATAGTTTGCAACTTACGTGACTCGGGAATATTGGAAAATTTGATTAAAAACCACCCTTTTGGTACTGTTTTTGACTCTTTTGCTTGTAACGACTCTACTTTTAGTTTTTCACGATAGTTCTCGGAAAATCAGTTGAAGAGCATTACATTTTTTTTTCAAACGAGCCCTTTTCCAACAGTTTTGACCAACGTAATATCAAATTACAGCCGCGCAACCACCGTGGACTTTGCTTTTTCAAAATTCCAATTTCGCGGGATTTAGTCGTTGAAAAAACGAACGTAGAACGTGTGATTTTAGCTCAGAAACCGCAAATTTGTCAGTAAAACTGATGAATTTATTCCAAAAGACTGCTTATCTGACCGCAAAACTAGGCATATGTCGTCGTGACAAAAACTGCACATCGGCACGAAAACAAGAACAATTGAGTTTTCCTAGTCCTAAAACCATCTTAAAAGCAAACTTATGGACGATTCGTGCCGCGAAACTAGAAAACGCGACCATTCGCGCTCCAAATATGTCCAAATTGTCCATTCGTGCCTTGAAAATGGCTAAACTGACGATCCGTGCTCTGAAGTCCGACTCTAATCGAAGAACTTGGAAAAAATGACTGTCGTCAAACTCGCCTCGAGTGATAAAATAAAATTTTAACGAAAATCGCTAAAATTTAGAATCGGACGAAACCGCGTACCTATCTGAGTTTTTCGACCCCGGAATCTAAAAATCGAGCCGGATTTTCGATCAGACGAACCCTTGAAGGGGTTCTGCTGGGGCTCGTGTTCCGGGGCCGCACACGGTGGCCACGCAATCGACAGGCCTAAAAAGTCTGGTGAAGAGCCTCGACGCACGCGAACACCGCTGGGCCGCTCTTGATTTGAGAAAATAAACCAGTGAAACGCTCATTTTTCGCCGCTTCAAGGGGCACAGGTGAATCTGAAAATCGAGACGGCTTTGCGATGAGACGAGACATTTTTAGACGTTCTCGTCGTGAAAGCTACCGGTCTTGGCCTCCCGCATACAGCGCGTCGGCCACGCAATGGACAGCCCAGATGTCCAAACAAAGTCTCAATGCACGTCGACCTCGCTGGATCGCTTTGAAGTCGAGAAAACCTGTTGAATTTAACTTCCACTCAAGACTCTCATTTTTTGACACTTCAAGGGGCGCTGGTAGCCGGTCTGTTTCATTTTGGGCGGTAACCTGCTGTATTTCACGGTTTAGCGTGCGATTTATGTGACTCGTAAACCAGATCTGGCTCAAACCGACAACTTCGAGAAACTGTAAAATTTGAGAAGGTGGCCACCTCAAGGTGGGTTTTGGGAGGTGGTTTTGATGATGTTTTTGCGAAAGTGGCCCTGACTTCAAGGGAAGAGTCGTAGCCCATGTGTACCCCCTGTGACCCGTGCCTGTATGGTAATACTATTGAAGAAAAAGAAATATAGCATCTAGACCTACTCCCCTCCCCCGCATTCGCAATCATCACCAGCCCCGCTTCACGAGTTTTATTTGGGAAATTCTGTGAGCTAAGGTTGCGTGAAACATGGAGCAGCGTAGAATTATACATAGGATTAATATTTTATGTTTATTATATTTTTCAATTCAGGTAGCTAGTGTTCAAAACTATGGAGCGTTTGTACGCATTCCGGGATCGAAACTTCAAGGTCTTGTCCACCGGAGTCAAGTATCCAAGACGGACGTGGCTGATGTCTCCGATGTCTTGAGCAAAGGCGATCGAGTTTGGTGCAAAGCCATTAATCTCACCGTCAGTGAACACACCGTTCTCTCTTTTGCTAAATAGTTTAGATGTTTTCACTTTCACGCAGGACGATGGGAAAATATCACTGTCAATGAAAGTTGTCGACCAAGGAAATGGCTCGGATTTGGACCCGGCAGGTGTTCAAGTTCAGTAAGTTCACTTCTTTCTACGACCACGATATTTTATTTTAACGTCAATAATTTTCAGTCAGGATGCACTCAAGAGGCAGTCGAGAGCGTTTGGAGGAGGGCGCCAGAAAATTGAACTCGAAGCCGTTTTGAATACGCAGTGCTCCAAGTGTGGAACCAAAGGTCATTTGTCCAAAGACTGCTTCCAAGATCCGAGCGGCAAAAAGTACGAATTGCTTCCCGATGAAGACGATGACGTCCCTTTGTCAGCGGAAGTCGCTCAAGTGATTATCAAAAAGAAGAAGAGCAAGAAAGACAAAAAAGAAAAGAAAAGCAAAAAGAAGAAGAAAAAACGGCACATATCGTCAAGTTCGAGTTCAAGCTCGTCAAGTGTAATTGTTGTCTACCGCTTTTATCTCGGATGATTGGTCAATTTTTCCCTCTCAATTTCAGGACGATTCCAGCAGGCGGAAAAAGAAAAAGAAAAAGAGGAGCCGCTCAAGGAGTCCTCGTCGTAAGGGTAAGAGATAAAATTATTTTCATTCAATTCGTTTTAATAATTACACAAGGACAGTTCTACTATAACTGTCAGAAAACGTTAAAAGGTCAGAATTGGTAACTGGTCCTCAATCAGGTAAAAATGCGTAATTCTGAATTGATCATAATTTATAAATAAAATAGTTTCAACAAAAATCCATTCTATAAGTACTTAAACAACACAACTAAAAATATTATTATTACATTGTCATAATTTGAAATTTTTCATATTTACATGAAAATAATTACACGTATAGGAGGCGCTTTGTTGTAATAATTATGTACTTGACTAGCGTCTCCTTCAAAGCTAATATCACGACAATGGTTCTTTTGTTGTGTTCGGTAGTATAAGACAAAGAAGTCCTCCTCCTGTTCCAAAGAAATATTGTTGAAACACCAAAAAACCAAAAACATTAAATTGAATTGTTGTTAAAAATATATTTACCGATTAGTAAACTTGCAACAATGAACGTGGGCAATGGGCAGTACATGTCCAACAACGTAGCAATGACAATGTTGCCCACTATGCCCCCGAGACGTGCAGCGACCATTGATACTGCCACACCAGTTGCTCTAAAATCAGACGTTTGTGTTGTACTAACAGGTAGTTCGTAGGGACTTTAATGAGAGTTTACCTTAAATTAGTAGGAAATATTTCGGTGATGAGGCAATCAAGAGCTGCATTACCACAGCTAATGACGCCACTAAACACAGCCGATACTATCAAATTCTGAGTTTTGCTGTACACGAACGATAAACAGAGAGCGCAGATTCCAGCAGTTAGGGTGCTAAAGACTTTTTAAAAAATTGGCAATTGACTGATTTTGTTCTAATCTCACCTAAATTTTAGTTATCTTAGAAAGCAAAGAGGGGCAAAAAAAAAATGTACGAGACTTGCATAAGTGTAGCTAAAAGAAACGAAAATTTCAGAGTAACGCCCAACGTGCGACGGAGGTACGTGCGTATTGTAGGTGCCGTGATGGCAAAAGCTTCATTTACCTGGCGATAGCGATCGTGACGGTGATTGTGACAGTAAATGTCACCGGCACGAAAACTGTTGCCGTATATTTTAACCTTAGTTATTAAATTATGTATTTCTTACCTAGAAAAAATTTTCTTCCTAATGTGTCCATGCCAAGAATGGCGATGATGTTACTTGGAACGGCCGATGCCACAGTGATCAATGAATCAAAGTATACTCCGGAAGCAATTTCATTCGAACAGAGTATGGCCGGTGTTCCAGGCAAGCCGGCCAAATGATGTCGCTCCGTATTGTTTGAAGATAGTTGGGCGTTGAGGCTGACAATGAATTCAGTGACTTGGCAGGCCGTCGCGTCACTCCCTGCGCCGTTCAACCGGCTGTACTCGTCGAATCGATTGAAAAGTTCAGGGAACCACATCATTAGACCGTAGTAACTGTAAAAAAAATACAAAAAGAATCGTGCAATTTTCGTGATTAAGTTGTTTGCTGTGGTATTTGGTTTAGGTTCGAACAGAGGAAATATTCCGAGAAGGCTGTGAACCAACACAAATATGACCCTCCCCCCTTCAAAACGTCCTTCACTCTTCCGTGTATTTTTCACAAATGGATGCCACTAGGTAAGATAACGTATAATTAAGAGACAAGGCCCAAAAGGCTGCCATTAATAAAAAGCGCCGACACATGGTGGTCTCGTCTGTCAGGGACCTCATAGAAATGTCACCCAGGACCACGATACATTTAGATTCCCCTCAGGATCCCGAGGAAATTAGGTTTTGGAGGAACGAAAGTCCGCAAAATTTGATGTTGTAGGAGCCAAAATGACGACCCTTTAGTTTTTAAACGAGCCAAGTCCGTGAATTTGGTTTTTGAAAGAACCACAGTCACTAGTTAGTCGAACTAGGCCAAACGTGCGAAACTTATTTTAGATTTCCTAAATGTCGATTGATTCGGCTGTTCGACAATGGGTTGTGAAAGAGCTCAAATCCCCGTCAAGATAGTGGTTTGAAAAAGCCAAATTCGCGAATTTGGTTTGTAAGGAAACCAAATTAGTTTTTCCAACTAGCGAAACCTGCAAAATTAATTTTAGGAAGAGCTAAAGCCGCGAAATCCGGTTTTCGAGCGGTAAAGCGTAAATCCCTTGATTCGAGGTTTGCACTAGCCAAATCCGTATATAGTGGTTTCAAAGAGCCAAGCCCACGAAATGTTGGTTTTTGAAAGTATAAAAATCCCTATAATTGGGATTTAAATGGTCTGAATCCGCAAAAAGTAGTTTTGAAGGAGTGAAATTAGATTAAAAAATTACTAAAAATCGTGAAATTTTGTGTTGAAAGCCAAATTAGTTTTTCTAATTAACCAAACCCGCGAAATTTATTTTAGAAGGAGCTATACAGCCACGAAGTTTGGTCATCGATCAGGCGTAAATTACCCAATTTGGGTTTTGAACCATCAACATCCGCGAAATTGGGGTTTGAAAGGGCAAAATTTGGTTTTGATATAGCTATAGCCATACTCCCGAAAATTGTAAGTATTAATGGATTCCCCATGGGCGTAGCCAGAGGTGGGCCGGAGTGGGCAGTTGCCCTCCTCTTGACTCGAAAGCGAAGACTTAGTGGGGCAGCTGACCGCGCCCCATCGTTGGAATGTGCAAATCCTTCAGGGTCGCCACACTTTGTTACGTTCATGCTCAGGAAATAAATCATTTCTCGAATTTCGCTCACTAAAAAAAACCAATTTCGAGGATTTTTTTCACCCTAAAAATACATTTTTACTAAAAGACAACTATTTTAAGTAAAAGAAAAATTTCTCGTGTACGTATATCACTAAAACCCCAATTTTGCGAATTTTTCAACAGATTTTGCGCATTTTGCCCTCGAAAGACATTTTTGCGCGTTTGGCTCACTTAAAACCAACTGCTCAAATTTCGCTATCTAAAAAACATTAATTCGCGGATTTTTATCGCGAAAGCCGTGAATTTCGGTGGCGTGGAAAATCAATTTTGTGGGGTTGCCCGGTTCAACAACTAATTTTGCAGATTTTTCCATACCAAATAGACCATTTCCGCAGTTTTAACTAACTGAAAACCCAATTTCTCGGATTACGCTTCTCTGAAATCTAAAATCGCCAGCTTAGTGATAAAATTATCAGTTCTGTGCAAAAATCACAATTTCAGTAGGTACCTAATAGACTAGATATGTTTTGCTATAATCGCCATTTTTGTGCTAAAACCGCAATTTGTGCTAAAACCACAATTTTTGTGCTAAAATCGTCAGTTTCTGTGTAAACTTTTTATTTTTGAGGTTAAACCACTCAATTTATTTTTAGGTTGAGATCGCCAGTTTGTAAACAAGGTGAAAACACCCGTTTTCTGTTAGCAGTTTTGGGGTAAAAACTTCAATTTTGGGTCGAAAAACGTTAGTTTTGAGGAAAAGTAGCCAGTTTTGTGGTAAAAACACCAGTTTGGGGGTAAACGCTTCATTTTTATGGCAAATTGTCTAATTTAGTTCGAGGGTAAAATCACGTTGTATTGTCTTGAAATCTTCAGTTTTGATATAAAACGTCAGTTTTGGTGTGAAATCCTTTGTTCTGGAGGATTTCAACTCGAAAAGTGACAATTTTAGTCCAATACTATAGATTTCACGCCATAGGTGACGTATTATATCAAAACTGAAGATTTCACCCCTGAGCTAAATTTGTCAGTTTTACCTCAAAACTAAATATTTCTTCTTTCAGTTTTCAAGACGGAGCCGTCAGTTTTAACGTAAAATCATACTTTTGGGGAAAACGTCAGTTTTGAAGTGAAATTGTCAGTTGGAGTAAAATATCCAGTTTTAGGGTAAAATGATCACTTTTGAGGGGAATAACATGGAAATAACCACCATTTATAGGGTAAAATCGTCAGTTCAGGTACTTAACGTGAGTTTTTGGGGTAAAATCTTAAAACCGTCATTTTGCGGGTAAAATTGACAGTTTTTGTAGTGAAATATTCGGAAAAAGTTCGGAAGGTTAAGTCAGGGGAGTCAAAGCATCAGTTTTTGAGTAAAATCTTCCTTTTTCGGTTGGAAAAAAGTTATTTTAATAATGAAATAATCAGTTTCAGGGTAAAATATTCAAAACCGTAAAAGTTTTGGAGTAAAATATCCAGTTTTGGGGTGCCGTCAGTTTTAGGGTGAAATTATTAGTTAAGGGGCAAAACATGATTTTTTTTTTTTTTTTTTTAATGAAATCGTTGTTTTGGGGGTTAAAACCGACAGTAGAAAATATGGATCTTCGTTCAGCTCGAAATTTAGTCTTCTTGGATTTGTATCACATCTGGGGGGCTATCCGCCGCTACCCAACCAACATGTCCGTAGAAAAATTGTTTTTTCCTGGATTTCTCATCGTGGTGCGCAAACCATTTTTGGTGGTACCTCGAGGTTCCTTTATGGACTTTAAATTGCTCTAATCCAAGCTATAAAAATAAAATTTTAGGACTACTCCCCCACACCTATTTAGATAAAATGATTTTCCCGTGTTTCTCGCGGTGGTGCAAAAAAATGCTGTCATGGCATCTTTGCCTGCAATAGGTGGTTTCGACTTTCGATCGTACTAATTGTAAAGGAAACTTAAGGTGACCGTGGGAGTAGCTCCCCCTTTCCTCGCACCACCTCGAGTTCGCACCTCGCACCGAACTTTTGAGTTCGGAAATGTATTTTTCCTGGGCCCTTGAAGTTCTCTTAGTTGCTTGGAACCAGCTCGTGGGCTCCATGGTGGGGGGTGGGGTAGGTTCCTACCTCTAGTAAAATTCTGAATGTACAGTAATATCCCTTTTTTCCCCGAAATAACTTTAAAACTCCCTTGAACGTTAACCTTTGAAATTTCAAGCTCTTCCTTCGATTTTTTTGAAAAAATACAAACTTCTGCATGTGCATAATTTCCTGGAAATTGAACGAGACCTAAAAATTCAGGATTTTTGCAGTAAGAAGAAGAGAAAATGGATGCCGAATTGTTTACGAGGACGATTGGAGGGGGGGGGGCCTTAGAACTATCTGTGCAGCCGCCCGTTAACTATTTCAACGGCTGATTCTTTCTTCTTACGTTCATATCTATGTGAATACTCACCCAACGTGAAAGGTAAAATTAATTGTGACTGAAATCATCGTGAAACGAAGAATGGGTGTCTTGAACAGACTCTTCGTATTCCCCAAAATGTTAGTCATCATTTTTTCCAGAAGGCTCAGATTCCCGGATGATTGTGTGATCGACGCGGTATCACTTTGAAGTAAATAGTGCACCTAAGATGTGTTCATCATATAAAATTTAAAGTAATGTAAAATAGGTAAACTGACAACTAACCGGATATGAATCGCCGGGTTTTCCAGTGTTTTTACTGTAAATCTGGCGGAACACTTTGAGTGCTTTGTCATGTTTACCGCGGGATAGTAAGAATTTCGGACTCTCTGGCAGAAAGAATAGTAAAACGGCGACAATGAAGCTTGGCACTGAGCAGATCATCAGGAAAAAACGCCAGGAATTGAAAATGAAACCGGGGAAACGTATGGCAGTTGCACTTGGAATTATGAGCCAAGCAAGACCTGTATAACAAGTTGGTGGTTGTTTATTTATAGGATTTTTTTGTTTGTTTTTTTATTATTATTAGTCATTTTCCCACAACGTACATGCTACGAAAAGGTTTCCCAGAGTCCAAAACGCTGCCATTGAGCTGAGCATAGATCCTCTCTTTTTTTTCGGTTGAAATTCAGCAAAATACGACCAGATGACGGGACCGCTTCCTCCGAGGCTTAAAAGAACAAAACATATTTGTGTGACCATTGATATTTTCATTGTCTCGACCAAAAACCATGAACCCGCGTCTAAGCAAAGTTCCGTGTGCATGGGTTCAAAAAAAGTGACTTTTCAAGTTCTCGAAAATGTGGACCAGCGTTTCTCTTGTCCTTTCAAAAAATCACTTTCTTACCTGTGCACTCGATATCACATATTACCCCCTCTCCCTCCCCTGAAAATTTAATAAAAACAAATGACTCACGCCACGCCATTGAGAAATCTGAAAACCATGAAAAACCAGTAAGACTGGCTAAAACTTGATATTACTATGCACACGCCGTTCATGAATGATATAAACATGAGCACTTTTCGACGACCCACTGCATCCGCTATCGAGCCCCAAATGTAGGCTCCGGCCATCATTCCTATTTAGATATTTACATAGATAAAAATTTGTTGCTTCTGAAAACCGGGTTTGAACAATTTTACCGATGAAAATAATACTGCTCAGCCATCCCTTTTTGTAAGTGTCTAAATTAAGATCACACTGAGCCGATGGAAGAATGAAAGACATTGATATGACGTCCATTTCCTCGCTCGTGCTGACGAATCCGCAGACGGCCAGCAGGAAGTAATGGAAACAGCCATATCCTGGAGACGATTGACCTTTCATTTTAGAAGCAGTTCAACTGGGAAATAAGTAATTTGACGTGAATAGTACTCTACCTGTGAATAGTATGGCGCACTCAAAATCGGCTCCTTTTGTAGCACTGGCGTCGATAATTGAAAGAGAGCCGTTAATTCCTACAAACAAGAATATTTTCACCTAGGAAACCACGTCAAAATTTGATTTATTTTACCATCGATATAGTCGCTTTTTTTCCCGTTTGCTTGCTGAATTTCCAATTCTGAAACACGTGAGTAATCCCCAAAGGGGCCCTTACAAATGTATTCTACGTTCAATTAGCTAGTAATTCTAAAACGCCTCGATGTGTACGGTTTTATTTACTTCATTTCTTAACTCGAGTGAAATGACCTTGAAATTCTTAATAGCTAAACAAAAACCTTTCCTTAAGGACTTTCCTGTGTGATGAAAAAGCCTTGACCAAACTATAAGAATAGGATGTACCTCATTCATCTTCAACGCTTTTGTCACAAGTAGCCGCCGACAGCCGGCTCTATTCGTCGTGCCCATTATTTTCATGCCACTTAATAACTACATTACCTCTTGTATGCTTGACAAATCAAAAGTGGCTTTGGATAGACTTGGGGTTGTCTTAACTTCGGCTTAAAGAAGATATTGTTTACAATAAAAAATATATTACCTTTCGGCCTCACCTATTTGTGTCTGGGATGCGGCGGTTTTTTCCTTTTGATTGTCATCTTTTTGCACCATTCTGCAATTAACATAAGCTCAGATATGTATCTTCCCTTCGCCTGAAACAATCGAAATTCCAGCGCTGAATAGAGGTTCAAACAATCTGAATTCGTTTAATTAGTGTATAGCGCCGTTCGGCCTAGTTCAGTTATAAATTGAAATAAATGCCCACAGTTCAAACATGTTGTGAAATCGTTCTTTATTGATCCTTGTAGCGTATTTTGAGTTTCAATGGTCAGGAAGTGTCGCCCTAGTAAACTTCTCTCCCCAGTAAACTGAACCTCTTTTAATAATAATATGAAAAAAAAAGTGTGTTCAACCAGTTTAAACGACTTTTTTTTTGCGACTAATCGCGTTAAATTCAGTGAATCTGTGCAGGAAACAATTACGTCCCTCCGATTTCCCACGCGTAGCGCCAAATGTCTGTCAACGACGCATACATGTCTCTCATACGCTCTAGTTATTCAGTACCACCCAATCGAAACGGCCCAAAATTGAACCCAATTTAAATGTCAATAAAAAAGGACCTTTTTCTTGTAGCAACGAGTCAGTGTGTGTGTGGAGAAAAAAAAAAAAAAAATCGCCACTCGTCAAGGCAGGAAGCTGCCCGTCAATTTGCTGGATTATTCTCTTGAACGAGATAGAATCGCTTCGAGTGAGCGTGTAAACTCAGTTGTAGCTTGCTAATTTGGGATGGTCAATTCGATTTTATTTCTATAACATTGTTTACAGTTCAAGGTTTTCGCAGAAATAACCCCTGGGCTAGCTGGAATATTTTACTGTTGGGTATAGAGGGATGGTCATTATTACTGTTTGCTTTTCTCTCGATAAAACCAGAAAAAAACAAACAAATAATACGGCGACCCTGCGCTTTTTTTTATACTCTCATCCATACCGACACCATATCCGCCTCCGGCACAATGGACTAGAGGAAGCATTTTTCCCTGCTTGCTTGCTTTGTGAGGATTTGTCGGCTTAATGAGCGATTTAATTTATTGTTTAGAATAAATAGAATCATTTTGTTTAGCAGCCACTTTATTGTAATTATTAATTGCACGAAATTAACACTAATACTATGCTGTGCGTCATTTCTTCGGTCCATAAATACATGAATACATGGTACTACTAAAAGGTTTTAACAGCAACCCGTTAAACACTGAACAACAAAATAACTTGTGGGGAACTGTAATGTTGATGTCATCTTTTCTCAGTATTTACCATACACTTTCTTAGAAAAAAAAAAATGACATACCTGGAAGGTGTTAAGACACTTGTTAAGTTAAATCGCAATAGTATCGCTTATTCCCGTTCACGTGATTGATGTCTTGCTTGCTTTTAAAAACCCTTAACACACAAAAAAGAAGAAAAAAAGATGTTCCCCGTTCAAACTTTGAATGAAACTATAGGTCCACCATTCGATAGAAAGAAGAAAAATAAAAACACTCTTCTTTCAGTGGCTAACTACTCTTGTCTCCTCCCCCACTTAGTTTAACGCGTCTTATAAGCCCTGCGAAAATTGTGTTGAAATAAGGGGGTTAGACATTTTCTTTTTTTTCTTTTTTTTTATATATATTTTTTTTATTGTTTCTCCCAAGGGAAGCAAAAACTTCAAAGATTCTGAGCGAATGGGGGACTAGAACGAACGTCTTATTTTGATGGAGGTGGTTGGCTTCGTTTTCATTGCAAGGAGGGGGTATAGTGTCTAAAAAGAATAATTAACTAATTAATCCTTTTCATTAGAAAGAATTGAAAAGAAGAAAGGAGGGGTTTGAAGCCCAAATGAACTTGCAAGGTTGACTTGCTGTTAATCAAAGACAACGACACATCTTCTTGAATTTTCCAAGTATAATTTTTTTTTCTCGCAATCTTGCGAGTAATATTGACTCATTTTAAAGGGTTCTATATGAACAGATCTTCCTTACTGAAGCCCTAACTTAAGTCGTTTAAATATTACTCGAAAAGTGCCATCAATTTCTTTTACGAAGGGCTATACAAGGAGATAGGAGACCATTGAAGATTTGACGGCCAGAAATGCCACTTACTTTCTGAACTGCTCCGACTTAGCTTTAAGTTGGATTAAAGTCTTTTACCCTCTACTGTTTGTTTTCGTACCCCTTAACTAAACGCCGCATATTATCGAGTCCGGGAGAATGTTTATCGCTCATCTGTTTGGACGAAGAGACATGTGAGGAGTCAGGGTACAATTTTATTGCTCCTGCACCCAGTGGCGGCGGAAGTATTTTTGTTCAGGGGGGGGGGGGGTGAAAATTAAGCCGATTCCCCCTACCCTTCCCCTCCATTCCCTTCACTACCACCCCATCCTTAGTTTTCATCAATAGAAAGGTGAAGTATAGAGTAGTTCTCAATTTTAAGTAAATAGAGGAGGCAAGGTATTGTATCGAGGTGCTCAAATAGTATTGAATTTTCAGCATTTTGGGAATGATTTGAATGTAGTATACTACGGCCTGATTCTTGATAGGTTTTTGACTAATAACATTTTATTTTTATCCTACATGATACTAAAACCTAATTTTACGGCCGCAAATGAGTCCCAAAAGTGTCTCTTTTCATGCCTAGGAGCTAAAGTATTTTTCACGCGACATGCTCCGAAAGTAGTCATTTTCTGTACCCCAAAATGTCTGGGAAATTGACAATGTCAATTGACAAATTGACGTTCTGTGGAGTCAATGCAACCAAACAAATTTATTCCCTCGAAAAATGAAGCATTTTGATAGGTCACATGGACTCCACAGACGCATTGCACAGAGCTTGTGAACGGGCCTTTAAAGACTGGGGGCCTATTCTCTAACTCCGAAGCAATAGCTTTTTCGAAGTCATATGTTTATTTCATTCATTTTCTTCAAACAAATGAATGAAATAGACACATGGCAGGCGAAAAAAATATTGCTTGTTGTTAGAGAATAGGCCCCCTGGTTTTTATGATTATTATTGTAATGATTAAGGACTTCGTCTGTACAAAAAATAGCGTACAACACTCGGGCGGTATTCCTCATTACGATCTCGGGCGACAACTGCCCTCGGCTTCACCTCGGGCACTTCCCGTCGCCCTCGACCGTAATGAGCATCATACCCCCCTTGGATCGTAATATACTATTCCGTCCTAGTACGGAAAGTAAATTAATTCGGGTTATAACCTCGTTTAAGGTTTTCTTGAACTAACACACGAGAAGTCAGTAGTCAGTTTGTCAAAGTCAGTTTTATCATTTCCTTGCTGTCGCGTGAAAAAAGTCGTACATCCCTCGTAGAAAGGGGATTTACCTACTCGTTTTTATTAGCGGGCTCGGCCACCGCCTCGCCCGCGAAATGAAAAAAATCGCAGGTAATAACCCTCTTCCTGGACTTGTAATGTAATGTACCGCCGCAAATTTTATGGCGTTTTATCACTTTAGCTCCTGCGTATACATATACTGTTATTGGTTTCTTAGTTGTATTTTTGCTACAAGAATATGGCAAGTATTCGTTTTAAATGATAAACGGTAATCATTCGTACTCAAATAAAACATTCAAATATACTTACGTAGCAAAGTGTGGGATTGCAGGTAGGGGCATAACTATAGAAATCTTCCCGGAGGCAGCGATTCCGCGGTAGCCCGGAGGCTGCTATGTGCTCGTGGGGGAGGGGAGATGTAATAAATGTCCTTCATATTGCTTAAATTTGGGCTAAAACTCTCTCCGGGAAGGGGGGCCTATAGGTGGATCGCCCCCCTTTGCCAGATGGCAGAAGATTGTAGAAGAAGAATCAATAATATACCTAAAGAAAATTCTGAAGAATAGTGAAAGATGGGGGGGGGGAGCGAATGTTCTAGGCATTGCTATTTTTCATCTTCTCGTAAATGATCCAGGGTTTTTGATCTGAGTGACGGTCGCTTGGTCCTCGAATAAGAAGCGAAAAGGATAGAATTAAGAACCTTGGGTGCAGTCTTCGGGATAGAATAAGATTGGCATTGAAGTCTGGGGGGGGGGCGACGTCCCCTCAGGCTAAATTCCGGAGGGCGGCCGCCCCTCCTGCCCCCCGGATCCGCCGCCACTGCCGGCACCTCTGCTGATCGAGTTCCCCTCTTCATCAGACTTTGAATAAATGAGTTCAGGGGACATACAAGTACTACTCCTCGCCCAGTATCCCCTCACCGTTGTACCCGCAAAGTATTTGGAATATTTCATTTTTTATGGTCTCATATGAAACCTTAGCCTTGAGACTTGCCCAGCAGAGCCCGAATTTTAATTTTGACTTTCCTCGAATTTAAAATTCGGGCTCTGCTGGGCAAGTCTCAGGACTATAAGGTTTCATATGAGACCATAAAAAACGGGTTGCCTAATTCAAAAACTAATTTTGAGGCTTTTTTATACCAAATATAGACAATTTCCGCAGGTCTAACTCACTGAAAACCCAATTTCTCGGATTACGCATCTCCGAAATATAAAATCGCCAGCTTAGTGATTTCAGCATTATTTATAGAGAAGCTATAAATTCAGCAGTTTTATGCAGACATCACAATTTCAGTAGTGCCAATAGTAGAAACGCCATTTTTGTGCTAAAATCAAAATTTTTGTGCTAAATCGCCAGTTTGTAGTGAAAACTTCAGTTTTCTGGTTAACAGTTAAAACGTCAGTTTTGAGAAGTTGCCAGTTTTGTGGTAAAATCACCAGGGGGGTGATTCTGTAACTCGCAAAATTTACGTGTCGTAACTGGGAAGGAGGGGGAGAGGATGTACCCCGTTGCCTTGGTTTTTCCACACATTTGTCAAGAATTTATTATTTTTTCTTCGAGACCACACATTCTATCGTGAAAATTCCACAGTTTAATTCACTAGGTATCGTAAAAACCATGGCAACGAGGTACCTCCCCTCGCCCTTCTTCCATTTTACGACACGTAAATTTTGCAAGTTACAGAATCACCCCCCAGTTTGTATTTTTGTTGTTGTTGAAGACGTACAACGTCGTTTGGAAAATGGTTCTCTTTTCAAATTGTACTGAAGTCCCGTGAATTTTGGAAGTCCAGAGATCCTAAATAGAGTGGGGTGTCTTTATAATGGTGACTAGAGTGGTGGAAAAAAGGTGAGCGTTCTCTAATTGTGACTAGTGTGTAAATTGTAAAATATCACCTACTCCAGTCGACGTTTGCTTTTTTGGTTCGCGAAATTTGTCTATGATTAGCCAACACCTCCAAATTGGCTTCTGAATAGATCAGCAGCGCAAAAATGTTTTTTTCGTGAGACAACCTCGCAAAATTTTGTTTTGTCAGGACCAGTGAAATTGGGTTTTAACAAGCCAACTCCACGAAATTTCAGTTTTGAAGGAGTCAATCACTCCTAATGGTTTTTCGAGTGTTCTTTTCTTTGCGAAATTGTTTTTCTGGGTAAGGCAATCCCGCTTAAGTGGTTTCAAATGGGCCAGCCTTTTGACATTTTGTTTTTGAAAGGAGCCAGACCAGTGAAATTGTACCTTCAAATTAGCTGACTCAGCAAAATTATATGTATGAAGTAGCGAAACCATCGAAATAGGTTTTTTTGGGATGAACTAGTCCGAAATTGAGTTTTAATGATCCCATTCCATGAAATTCAGTCAGGTAGCCAGTCCCGTCAAATTTCATTTTTTCACAGATCCGTCCGGTTTTGAAGGAGCCGACTCCTCGACATTGTTTTTTCTATGGATCAGCAGCGCGATATTAAGTTTTTAACGCAATGAAACCAGTAAAATTGGTAATTTTTGAAAAGTGCCGGACCCCCGAAGTTGTTTTTTGAAATTAACCAACCTGGCAAAATTGTGTTTTGAATAGGTCAACAGGGCGACATTTGTTTTTGAGGAATTGCTTCTAGTGTGGCCCTTAGCCCAGCGGGATTGGTTTTGTATGAGCCAACCCCGCGAAATTGATTTCGCCATAACTCGCTGAAAATTTCAACTTTGAGGGGGGGGGGGATTGTGAAATCTCGTTCGTGAATTTGGCTTTTTTATGGAGGCAACCCCTTAATTGATTTCAGACGTGCCAGATCCACCAAATTTGCTTTTAGAAAGAACCGAACTGACGAATTGCTTTTTACAAGGTGCCAGAGGTGAAATTTGGTCATTGAGTTACCCAAAACCGCAAAATTTGGCTAACCCCGTGAATTCACTTTTGACGGAGCCAAACTTTTTTTTGTGAACAATAAACTACAAAATTTGGATTTCAAAACCGCCTAACCGGTGAAATTTATGTCATTAAAGCGCGAAATTGGGCCGGTTGGCGTTCGTGTGAGTGATTCGAACTCACCCCTCTGAACTCGCTTATGCCAAAAGAATAAATTCTTATGCACTTATTATTTTAAGAAAATCCCTACCAAACAATTAGAATGGCGCACCCCGAGCCATGCTCCCGCCCCTCGTGGGCAGCCGTGACAATGCTGCAAGAAAGGTTTTGTAATGAAGCTGACGTAGATTTTATATACGTGGAAAAATATTGGTAAGTTGAGTATTGAGTGAATTGTCGATGAATTTTCAAAAATAGAATCATTGAAAACAGATTTCATATACGTGTACATGTAAAAAAAAGGAGGGGGGTCTTGGGGACGCATTGTGCGTGTATGGACCCCTTGAATAGCTCGCGTTAAGTTTCGTGTAAAGGGCTTTCGATCAACGTATACATTTTTGAAAATTCAAGAGGGGGGGGGGGTCGGGATTGTGAAAACAAAAATCAGTGTAGATATTTTTATAGACATTTTCATTTCACTCCCAAAGCGAAATGCAGTCTTTCCGGCCGTCAATTGCTGGAGCGATTTTTATTTATTTATTGCCTGACTGCGCCTCTTCCAAACACTGCACATTGAATATTGTTAGTAATTATGTATACATATAATGAAGACTTGACGGCGTAGGCTCCTACTGCTACAACTTTATGCAATGCATTACTCCACAGTTTGCCCAAACCAGTATAATTATGGTCTGTGCTCTAACTAAGCTCCCCATTGTCTCATAAAAAATAATTGAATTCTTTCTACTGCAGTTTTACCTGTTTTTCATGTGCGGGATATTTATTTAGGGCGTCCACGTCTATTTCGTCACCTTTGTATACCTTCGTAATTTTTAGCTTTCGTTGTTGATCGTCATATAGTAATTGAGTAAAAAGGGTCAGGCCGGTTCACACCTTTATATCATGCTTCCGATCCGACACTGCAGTCATACATTTGGAAAGGTGTACGGAGAGGGAAATAAATAGAATGTGCTGTGTGGAATGCATCCTACGCCGACTCGTGGAATGCATCCGGCGTTTGTCGGTTTACTATGCACTCAGTGGAACATTCGGCTTTCAAGGGCTTTTTAACGCCGGTGACGGCGACGACAACTCGGGAGCTACGAAAATGTAGAATATTACGTTGATTGCTGTAAATACTCTCAATTGTTAAAAGTTTTTAAATGTTTCCCATCCTCCCTGGATCTTTGTTGCGTGTAGCTATATAACGAGCCTGTACTCATTCATAAGTCATATCCTTTACATTATTTACCTTAAATTACAAACACCACTTTCTACTTTAAAACTTGATGGTTTTTTTTGGCAACGAAAAGTCCTTTTTCCAAGCACATGTAGAATTCCCTAAAGAGAGACAGATTTTGATATTTTTCCGCCATAAAATGCGTAAATTTGGGCGAATCAATGATTTTCAAAAATGGTATTTCATTCTACACAATGTGACCTACAAATTGGCGCTGAGAAATCAAAAATATCGATTATACACGATTTTACGTATTTGTTGATTTTATGTAGTTGTTTGGCTTTAGGAGCCAGTCCCCTAAAGAGGGGCGTGGGAGTTTTATCCGTATTTTCCGCTTTAAGGACCTTTTGTTTGAACGAAGTTTGAAAAGCACACCATTGAAGTTTTAAAAAGTCATCAAATCAAGGTGTAAATTACTTTTACTCATGAAAAAATAGAAGTTGACCAGTAATGCATACATTGATATTATACATATTATATGCATGCAAAAATAAATGCTCCTTAATACGAAAAAGGGCTTGAAAGTAATTCTATAGAGCTGATAACTCATCAGGCTTCGTCCACTTTCGCTTTTGTCCAACTATCTGGATAGTGGATGAAAATTAGTCATTGAGGGTAAGATTATGTTGTTAACTGCAACATGCAACCCCCTCACCACTTGAAAGATCAGTCATTTCAGTCAATCATGTCATGATGTAATGAAACGAGTCCAAAATGACCTACAACTTCCTTCGGAAATTGAGTTTTTTTTTTTTTTTTTTTTTTTGGATCATTAAGGAATTTTATTGGTTTTTTTCCAGAAAAAAAAGTCTGCAGAGGCTACACGGTTAATGAAATTTCAAGTTTAAAAACTGCTTTGCACTCGCCGTCAGATGGGGAATGAAGTAAAAATGTTGATGCTCGCCATGAAGCTGTTCAGTTCTGTGTGCAATCAAAGTTTTTTCTGCATCTGCCAAAATATTTAAAAACACCGTGATAACAATCATGGTCGTTGACCGACCCCTCTTGAGTGTTCCCGAGAATTCTGCATGGGATGTCTAAGCTGACATCCTAAGCGACCCAAACGTGATCTCAAACGGTGATAAAGCTGATACACCTTGCCACACAAATTGTAATTGAAACTTTTCCGCAGTTAGCTGTTCCTCTTTAGGAGCGTGTCCTTGTTTAGGTGATTCTACGGTACCTACCTTTATACATTTAATCTTTGGAATTTTTTCTTTACAAGTACATTTTAGTTTTAATTGTAAGTCTTTAGCATCCCGTTACAAGAAAGAAACCTAGAACTGCGATGAGGGGTGAACTCATGGGGCTGAGAAAAACAAAGAAAACAAACTGCTTTACTCCGGTTTGAAACTAGACCAGTTATTAAATGTACACTGACTGACGGCCCTTGATTCTCTTCTCCTCGTCTCACACTGTACAATGATGGACGATGAAACTATTTTTTTCGGCTTTGTAAAGCGCATTTATATCAATTATGCGTAATTGGGGTGTCTTAATTTTTGAGAAACTCTTCTGCAAATTTTCTTTTCGGTGAAACTTCGCTTCTCAGACAGAAATTTCTCTTTTTTGACCGCACTTTCATTTTCCTCGTTCATAACAGAAACGTTATATTTCATTGTACATATGTAGTCTGGCTATAACGTAAGTACGTAGATAGTGAGGATTCTCTATCCCATCTCATTGGAACTTGGAATAAAAACCGACGAACAAGCTTCGGAACGTCACGCGGTGGGAGCAGGGGGGGCGAGTTCAGGGAGCAAGCTTCTTGTTGATTGCCTTCAAATGATTCAACATTATGAGTATGCAAAATCTTTGGCAGTCTCTTCACAGGGCTGTCAAACTTTGCAATTTTTGTTTAACTTTTCCCCTGACCTCTGTGTGCTCTTCCAGGATGCATTTACAGATGTTTTATTCTTGCTTGGAGGTAAATGGATGATCTTTGTTTTAATAAAAGAATTCAGGTAAACAAATGAGGACTATAATTGGCGGTTGGTTACGTCACACAAGCTTGAAACAACATAAATTTTGAAACCTGCAGAGGTGTTTGTTCCAATCTTAAATTTATGGCTTAAACGCTACTACCGCCAGAGTTGGTACAACGCTATATTTTTTTGTAAAATTACCCAGAAGACCTCCTTCCCCAACATCATCTTCAAGAGAAGCTATGAAAATATAAAGTAGTGGTATAGTCCGCTGTTTTCATGACTTCCCCACTCGTTTCGAGGTTACTATAGAAAAAATCCGGCGAGGATTTCCTTACAATTAGATCCACAATCAAGATGCATAGCCAAGGTTGAAATGAAAAATCCGTTTTAACAGATTCACTGCATATACGCGTGTGCGACTAATAAAATTGCGAACAAAATAGTAAAGCACCCCTTCTCTGGCGTGTTGATGGGCCCTCTTTTACAAGACATTTCTCTAATTGGTACTAACGATCCATGAGAGCTCTAGTTGTTTTTAATTAAGCGATTAATTCATTACAAATAGCGAAAACAAAGACTCTAGCTCATGTTATGTAATAATTGATTTGTTTTTAATTAGTGGGTCCTCGCCGAAAAAAAAAACAAAAAAACTGAAGAGAACTGTAGAACTTACCCAAAAGACACTAACCGTGATGCGTTTTTCAAATGGGTTTTATAGCGTAGTATTCTGCAAGTGGACTCCGGAGATGTATTCGACGAAAAACACTATTTTCACACGTTTTAAACTCTAGGAAAGTATGAAGTGAACGGATTAAAACTACATTGTAGATTGTAGAAACGTGAGACCAAATGGGTTTAGGACAAGGCAGGATTTTATAAAAGGGGGGTGGGGTGGGGGAAGGTTGAGATTAGATTGAATTGTTTAAGCCTCTATTATTTTAGCCTTTACAATAAGAGGGGCCCTCTTCGGGACTCGTCCACCTTCTAGACAGGGAGATTAGTTTTTAGAAAAGTATCCTTAATGTTCGTGCCCGAAATTTTATCTCTAGTCAATGTCAACATGAAACGTCAGTAGATTCAACGACCGTTAGAAAAAAGTGTATATCATCGACAAATTGTATATTATGTTGATTGATATCTTCTGTCACACTTCTTTCATTGTTACGTTTGCCTGTGTACTGCATTACTAGAAACCTAGGAAAACACTGTTACAGATTGTGAAAATCTCTTCACTCTTAGACCATCAAAATGAAAAAAAATTTTTTTTTTTTGAAGCCTCTAGCTCTCCATTAAGATATCACTTTACTTGCATATATTTTATCGTTTCGACACTGTTGAAACATGCTCGATGCCGAGGTTCAATTTGGCCGTCCTCTCTAATGGTTTCTGCTCTTATTTTTTTGTGTTAAAATACGAAAAATCATGCGTGAAAAACAAGGAGAAAGAAAATATTTGTATGCAAATTTTTTTCTCTTTTGATGATTCGGATGAGACACTTTCGGGATTTCTCACTCCAAAACAGTTGGAGCTTTCTTTGGTAAAATTATCAGTTTAGGAAGAGTTATAAATTTCTGGTGGTCATTGGCACTTTTTTTTTCAAGGTAAACATGCGTTTTTTCTAGGGCTGAATTCTCCAGTTTTTAAACAAAACCGCTGATTCTGTGGAGATGAATTGTGCTTATCGAGGCTTAGTATAAGGGCACTTTCACACTTGAAAATTCCGGCTTGACTGTAGGGTTAGTGTATTTTTAGTATCCTCGATACGGGAATCGGATACCGGAATCTCAAGTGTGAAAACGGTCCAAGTTTCTCGGATCAAAATTTCAGAATACGTGACTTCGCCCAGTCAATAACGTTCCGTGGGAAACTTGCATAAATCTCTGGGGGGGGGGGGATAAGTTTACCTACCTGTGATTTGGCTCGTGAACTGAAGGATGCCAACCGCAGTAGCGTACCACGGTAGGGGCGAGGGGGCGAACGGACTTTGGAAAAAGCGCTAATTCTCATGGCTATAACTGCGAAAAAGCGCGGTCGCCCGATGCAACTTCCAGACCAAAATAGAGAAAAAATCGCTGACTCGCAGTGTGTGAAGGCCATTATACGTCTAAAATGTAGAAATAAAAGCAAAGGAGTTGTTTTTGGGCCAAGCCACTACTAATCAAGTGAAAGAAATCGCGGCTAATATTCACAAAAAAAATCGGGTTCAAATTGGGTAAAACTGGCAAAGTCACAACTGAAATTGCGAAAAATCGCAATTTCGCGAAGTCGCGCAAAATCGCAAGAGAATATATGCTAATTCGCTGCAAAATTAGCAGAAAACGCTATTTCACAGCTGAAATTGAGACAAATCGCTTTATTCGCGAATAAAGTTCAGGAAAATACGTTAATTCGCGGATACAAATGAAGGAAATCACTAATTCGCGGCAAAAAACCGAGACAACACAAATCCGTACTGTATCCGCACTCAAACTGAAAAATAGCGCTAATCCATCGCAAGCTAAAATCTAAAAAACAACGCGGCTAATAGTGTAAAAAAAACACTAATTATCGTGGCTGAAATGACGAAAAAGGCTAATCTTCAGCTCAAATTTAGTGCTGATGCGCTGCTAAAAATGGCTAATCTACAGCTGAAATTGAGGAAAACGCAAATTCGAGGCTAAAACTGAGAAAAAGCGCTAACCTGTGCTTGAGGAGAATCGCTAAATCTCGGCTAAAATTGAAAAAAAACCCAATGCTCCCGTTCGAGGCTAAAACTGAAAAAAAAAACAAACAAACAAACAAACGCTAATCCACAGGTAGAATAATTGAAGAAAAAAATGTCAATGTGGGACTACTATTGCTAATGCGGGAAAAACGCAGTTAATATTGAAAAATCACTAATTAGCGCGGCATAAATAACAAAAACGCTAATTTTCAACTCGAATTGGCAAAAAGTAGTAATTCCCTGCTGAAAATTTAAAGAATGGCTAATTTGCTGCTGAAAATTGAGAAAGTGCCAATTTTTGGAAAATTGAGAAAATTTGCTAATTCAAAGGTTACAAAACGCTACTACACTGATGACATTGAGAAAAAAATTTCGCTCCGGCAGCTGGCGGTCGGAAAGAGTGCATTTCATTATGTACTCGGATACCCTAAGCCATCCCAAAAGTAATAATTTTGATACCATTATTTGTTTCATTAAGCCGAACTTCTTCCTCTATTTTCACCACCCTCTCTTCAAAATGTCGAAAAGTTTCGGTAGTTTTCCAAGGGCTTTGTTATATTAAATTTTATAATACCCGTATTTTATAATACCTAAACGTGTGAATTTAAGCGATTTTTTTGAAATTTCATCCCCCATTTCACCCTCCCCCATCAAAGTTTTCGATAAATCTCAATGGAACTCAGGGCTTTCGTTACATTAAATTATTGAGTCGAATTTTAGAGCGCTAAGATGAACTAGTGAAGTTCAACGCTATTTTTACACTTCCACACCGGAAGGACCACCCCCACTACCTTGACTTTTTCGAAAAATTAAAATGGGAATCAAAGACTACTATAACATGGAGTGTACGTACCGAATATAATGCTTCTAGAATCAACTGGTGATTTATAGTGATTTTTTGACCATTTAACCCCTACTTCCCCCCACCCCTCCACCATGACCGATTTGGCCCAAATGCAATACCGACCGGGGCCTTATGACTACTGATTTTTGTGCCAAAGCGCGTTCCGTTAAATTGATTTCTTGGAGAGTTATCGCGCTAACAAGGCCTCACGCTTACTTCCACCCGGGGGACAACACCCCCTCCCCTTCGACTTTTTCAAAAAATTTAAATGGGAATCAAAGGCTACTCTAACATAGAGTATACGTACCGAATATGATGCTTCTAGAATCAACTGGCGATTTATAGTGATTTTTTTACCATTTCCGAGTCTACAGCGCGGAGCTCTCTGATTGGTTGAAGCCCACAGCTCAGCTTTTTAAAGGCCCGTTCACAAGCTCTATGTTTTCATTGTGTGGTGTCTACGCAGCCTGTCGAAATGCTTCATTTTTCGCGGGAATAAATTTGTTTGGTTGCATAGACTCCACAGAACGTAAACATAGAGCTTGTCATGTGAAGGCGGCTTTAGAAAGCACTACGGCCTGTGGGAGTGTGCACAGGGGCGTGTGCACGGGAGTGTTGGCGTTCGATAGCCCCTAGTATCTTCTTGGTTTTAAACATACAAAAATTTCACTCCGGCAGCTGGCGGTCGGAAAGAGTGCATTTCATTCCGCATACGGATACCCTAAGCTGTCCCAGAAGTAACAATTTTGATACCATAATTTGTTTCATTAAGCCGAACTTCTTTCTCTATTTTCACCCCCCTCTCTTCAAAAATTTCTAAAAGTGTCGGTAGTTTTCCAAGGGCTTTGTTATATTAAATTTTTGTGCCGTATTTTATAATACCTAAACGTGTGAATTTAAGCGATTTTTCTTAAATTTCATTCCCCATTTCACCCCCCCCCCATCAAAGTTTTCGATAAATCTCAATGGAACCCAGGGCTTAGGTTGCATTAAATTATTGAGTCGAATTTTAGAGCGCTAAGATGAGCTAGTGAAGTTCAACGCTATTTTTACACTTCCACACCGGAAGGACCAGCCCACCACCTTAACTTTTTCGAAAAATTAAAATGGGAATCAAAGGTTACTCTAACATGGAGTATACGTACCGAATATCATGCTTCTAGAATCAACTGGTGATTTTTGGTGATTTTTTTACCATTTCAAGCCCTATTTCACCCCCCCCCCCACCATGACCGATTTGGCCCAAATGCAATGCCGACCGGGGTCTTATGACTACTGGTTTTTTTGCCAAAGCGCGTTCCGCTAAATTAATTTGTACGAAAGTTATCGTGCTAACGTGACCACACACTTACTTCCACCCCAGGGGCACCACCCCCTCCCCCTTGACTTTTTCAAAAAATTAAAATGGGAATCAAAGGCTACTCTAACATGGAGTATACGTACCGAATATCATGCTTCTAGAATCAACTGGTGATTTTTAGTGACTTTTTTACCATTTCAACCCCTATTTTCCCCCCCTCCACCTTGACCGATTTGGCCCAAATGCAATACCGACCGGGATCTTATGACTACTGATTTTTTAGATAAAGCGCGTTCTGCTAAATTAATTTCTACGAGAGTTAGTGATAACAAGACCGCACACTTACTTCCACCCCGGGGGCACCACCCCCTCCCCCTTGACTTTTTCAAAAAATTAAAATGGGAATCAAAGGCTAGTCTAACATGGAGTATACGTACCGAATATGATGCTTCTAGAATCAACTGGTGATTTTTAGTGATTTTTTGACGACTTCAAGCCCGATTTTCCCCCCCTCCACCTTGACCGATTTGGCCCAAATGCAATACCGACCGGTGTCTTATGACTACTGATTTTTGTGCCAAAGCGCGTTCCGCTAAATTGATTTCTTCGAGAGTTATCGTGCTAACAAGAAAACGGCCATTTTATATATATATGGGGTGAATTTTTTGTAGTGTTGCAAAAAAATTAGGGTGAAACTACATGAAAAATGGAATTAAACACGACCTTCCCGGACGTTATATGTTGCACCGTTCAGGAGATATGATTTTTTGAGTGATTTCCGTTGAAATTCTTGTTTTTTGGCAGAAACTCTCGATTTCACAGCTGTCACTCCATTAAAATTTTGAAATGACCATACATTTTGAAAGCTACCTCTCTGAACGGACTTCAGGCTTCTTTGACTAAAAGTACTAGAAACTCTCTTTTTCTTCGCACAAAGTTCAAGGTTTCTGGTGGTATTTTTTGGACGGTTTTTTAAAAAAAGTTCCCCTCCCACCGAATTTGCGTTTCGAATCTGCAAGTTATCAAAAAAACTTGCGTATTAATTAAGCTTTCTAATGACTCCCAAACTTCTTGGAACGGCCTTCTGTAACGCCCTAAAACATAGCCCGGATCATCGAAAATCGTGATTTTTTAATAGCAAATGTGTCCCGAAAGCAAACTTAAAGTGAGGATTTATGATAAAACTGCTTGGCGGAAAGATTGATTCTAGTTTTCGATTGGCACGATTCAGAGATACAATGAACATCGAATCGAAAACTAAGATAGTCTTGCCGTCTAGTAGTTTTTTCACAGTCTTACTTTAAACGTCGGCTTTCAGTGATGAACGCGTATGACGTTGGGGGTTAGAACCACCGATGAATCAATAAAACTGCACCGAGGGTAAGGTCCAGTCTCCAATTCAACCGTTCGGACCATCATCTACCAAATTTACTTGGTCCTGGTCCCATCAGCTGCATGTTGCCCGACTTCTGGCCGTCCAGGCGAGACCAGGATCAAATAGCTCTTCCTGCCTGAGGGTATGAAGTCCAAACGGAGACTGGACCGTAACCTCAGTGCAATTTTCACATTTCGCTTTCAAGGTACAATATCTTTCTGAAATCATGATTTTCGATGATCCGGGCTATGTTTCAGAGCGTTACAGACAACTAATTCAAAACGTTGAGGGGTCATTAGAAAGCTTATTTGTTACGCAAGTTTTTGTGATAACTTGCAGGTTAAAAAAGTAATTCCAGTGGGAGGGGGAAATTTTAAAAAACCGGGCCCAAAAAAATACCACCAGAAACCTTGTACTTCATGCAAAGAAAAAGAGGGTTTCTAGTACTTTTTGACAAAAAATCATGAAGTCCATTTTGAGAGATGATTGTCCTAGCTTTCAAAATGTATGGCCATTTCAAAATTTTAATGGAGTGACAGCTGTGAAATCGAGAGTTACTGCCAAAAAATAAGAATTTCAACGGAAATCACTCAAAAAATCATATCTCCTGAACGGTGCAACATATAACGTCCGGGAAGGTCGTGTTTAATTCCATTTTTCATGTAGTTTCACCCTAAGTTTTTTGCAACACTACCAAAAATTCACCCTGTATATGAATTCCTGAGACCACTGAATTCGTATTCTAGAGGTCCTGAAACATGAAAAAAACATGCCATGACCCATGTTTGCCACCATCACGACGAGACCAATAGTGCATGTTGACATAAATGAAATGCACTAAAAGCGCTAATTCGCACCTGCGGCCAGAATTGAGGAAGGTCACTAATTCGAGGATAAAATAAGGTAAAATTAATAATTTAAAAATACGCGCCTTCTGAAGGCAACTATGTGGCTAAAATTGAGAAAAATGGAAAATTCAAGGCTATAAGTAGAAAATAAATAAATAACTAAAAAATAAAACGCTGATTCCGCGGCTATAACTGAGAATGCTAGAAACACTAATCCGTAGTTTGAAGTAAAGCAAAATTGCTAATGCGGTGCTAAAATGTAAAAAAAAAAAACAACGACAATACGCAGCCAAAATTAATAAAAAGCGCTAATAATTGGGGAAAGTGCTAATTGGGAAAAAATCACTAATTCACTGCTAAAATTGGGAAAAATTTCAATTTGCGACAAAAATTTATAACACTCCAATTCACGGCTTGTAAAGGCAACCTTGAGGCTAAAATTGAGAGAAAGCGCCAATTTATAGCTATAGGTGGAAAAAATGCTAATTTGCGGCTAAAATTGAGAAAAATTGCTATTCCTTCTGGGGAACACAAAATGCTAATTTTTGGCACAAATTTAGTAAAAACCGCTATTTTGCGTCTAATATGGAGGTAAACACTTGAGAAAAACGCTAATTTTCAGCTCAAACTAAGAAAAGTGTTAATTTCCCGATAAAAAGAAAAAAAATCGCCAAGTTGTAGCTAAAATTGAGGAAAACGCCAACACGTGGAAAATTAAGCAAAATCGCTAATTCAAGGAATAAAAACTCTAGTTTGCTGCTCAAGTTGTGAAAAACGCATATTCATGGGTATTGAGGAGAAGGGGGGGGGGCCGCTAGTCCACGACAGAAATTGAGAAAAACATTACACGCAGTCAACATTGATACAAACGCTAATTTGCAGGTAAAGTTGACAAAAAGCACTCATTCGCGGCTGAAATTAAGAAATAAGCGCTAATTGGCGGATATGATGTGGAAATAGCGGTAATTCGTGGCTAAAATAAGGAAAAGACCATATATGTAGTTCAGCGCTACGTAAAAATTATATTTCTTAGGGGCCTTTAGGAGATTTCCGCCCCGGGCCCCGATATTGCTTAGGCCCACCAGTGATGCCAACGAAAGGTGCCACCCACTTGGTATGTACGCGTTTCGTTATTTTCAAATAAGTGTCAAAGTTCTTCAGAAGGGAAAGAATCGGATGTGGGCAAATGACGTCGTTCGCTTCTGAAGAATTTGAGGAAACTCTAAAATTGTTTTGTTTACAAATAATGAAAAGAAAAATAATTCTCCCCCAAAATCCGTGTCTTACCCTCACCATCCATTCCGTTATACCAACATTTTTAAAAATTCGCTAAACAGTTTTGATTGATTTCTGAGCTTATATCTGATCCAGTATCTTTTTTAATCTTGAAGGCTTATAGTAGGGGATCCGGAGCTTGAAATCGTCATCAGAATATGAATTTTCGGTCACCAGGGAGCAACGTACTAAGAAGAAATGTTCACTATTTAAAACTAAATCTGCTAGAAAACTGTGTTTTAGGGGTTTAGTGTTTTAGGGAGCGAAATCTGAAAATTCAGAAAAGTTTTAAAATTTAGAAGCCTTCTATTTTGGATTTTACGCTGAAAAACTAACCATTTTGCCCCAAAAAACTATTGCCCAAAAATACTTATCGTGCTACACTCTGAATTTTGGCGATTTTAAGACATTCTATAATTTTAGAATAAAAGGTCTGATCTTGAGAGGCTGTAGCGCACTCCACATTGGTCGGGGAAAACAAATTTAAATACAAAAGTAGTCGGAAATTTAAGCCTCAACTTGTTTTGTAAGTAAAAAGTTTCTGTGAAAAACTGAAAAAAAGTGGCGAAAAATCGCGGTTTTTGGGCTGCAAACAGTTGTGCAGAGGGATTAAAATCCTCTGCGTACAAAATCTCACTATTGCTCCAATTTCTCCGTTTCTCAGGGCCATACCTATCTGTTCAACGTTTAGCATTCAATGTATAATGTCAATATTATACGCATCCATTCAGAATAATTAAACATAAAACACACAAATTCGTGCCCAAACGGCCAACGATGAAATCGTTTCGCGTTCGAAATCGTGAAAAATTAAAAGCGCCATTAAGAGATGTTTTGTTAATAGTTAATTTCAAATTTTTTCTTTCATAAGGATGTAAATAATTAAATGACATAAATTAATAATAGCGAGACGTCATAATGGGAAGCTTGCGTGGCTCTGAGATTTGGGAGAAAAGTAAACCGGTGATTTGGCACGTGAACGTTTATTCACGGAATAAGTTGCAACCCTTTTGATGATTTTAAAATATTGTGTAAAATACCACAGGTAGTGTAAAAATAAAGGGAGAAAGTGGCAAAAATTGTCTCTCAGTACCGCGTTCGATCGAAATGGTGCAGATGAGCCGTGCGTCGTTAAAATAAGCTATGACGTAATCGACATTTTAAAAAATGTGCTTGACAAAATTTGTTGTTTGTTTTCAAAGATTTTTGAAAAATGTACAAGTTCTCCATTGTAGTTGGTTAGGCACTATTATAGGTAAGCACATGAATATAATTATATCGGACGAGGGAGGGGCCCACGAGGCGTGAACACAAACACACCGAAAACTGTGGAAAACGACCGGCGTTCCTAGTAAATCCGAGTTTGGTTTTTTAGTTGTAACTAATTAACGTGATGTGGACAAAAGAATCCCCCTTTTTTACTTTAACTTTGACCATTTCGACAAAATATCAGACGTGAAACATCAGCCTAATTTTCAACCGCACTGTAGTACGTTGTGTCCCCGTTTACTGATTCCAGAAGAAGCTAAATATGGGCGTGCTTCTCATCTGCCTGAAAACTAACATTTTAGCAAGTTACCTATTCCGGAACGACCGAAAATAGTAATTTCTCTACACGATAGCCACTTCACGCTCCGCTTATTTTACTGACCGCTTGCTATGAAAATAACTGAATCGCGCCACTCTTTTCTGCCGCCAATTTGTCTGTGTTTTTTTTTCTTTTTTTTCGATTTTTGCTACGAACTAGCACTTTTTCGCAATTACAGCAGCTTTCACTACCAGCCGCAAGTAAATTCATACTTTACTCACTCGTTGTACAATATACTATACTTTAATTTTTAAGGCAGTTTTGGTCAAATTATGAATAACATTCAAAAATCAGAAATACCCCAAAATTGTCATAATTTACCCCATGCATTACCCCACGTGGAATAAATTACCTCCAAATGCCCAGAAAATGGCCCAAATGCAGCAGAAAACGACTCAGTTGTGCCTTGTCGGGGGGTTTTTTGTGGCCTCCTCATGCGATTGGCCTAAGATAGGCCCTTGTGCACAGTTATCTTGTGGTAGCAATCTTACGGGCTAGTCTACGCCTGAAATTGAGGGAAAAACCAAAGTCTGGAAGAACCAAACCCTCGATTTTGGTCATTTGGACAAGCTAAGGATGATTTATAGGAGCTCGTAACAGATTTCCACCCGAGATAGGTGTTGGTACACCACTGCGATCCGGGTATTACCCAATGAGGGAGTAACATACAAAATAAAAAGCGCTGGAAACATTTTTTTTCGAAACAAAATGACTAAATATGACGAGGAATTGAATATTAGTGTGTACATGATTGATTTCGATTTATAGCGAACTAATAAAACTTGCAAATTTTTTTTGTTACCTTAAACGGCCGGTCTGTGACTCGTGACGTGGTTAAGGGGTTGTGCCCCCTCCCACCCCTCCACATCATTGCTGTTATCATGTCTTCTCACTCACTTTTTGTCTTTCCCATTCTCTTAAGTCCTAGTGTTTGATTTGTGGGAAGCTATTGTGGAGGTCACACGAATGCTGTTATTACGTCATCAGTCTATCTAGCCTATTTCAAAAGGGTCCCGCAACTTAATCGTTTTAAAAATTAATAAAAAAATATAGGGCCTGATTTTATTTGAACGGATCGTGTTTTCATGAGTTTTGGTACCCAAGCTATCACGACAGCATGATTTTGGAAAATGTGTTACATCCTCAATGAGGAGGCTGCGGCGAGCTGTCGCACAGCATTCTCGACTTCGTGTGGGCGTTCAACAAATCGCGCCTCGGGTGAGGAGACCGCTTGATCCATCCCGGGTGAGCACGATGTGCACAGCTCGATCAGGATGAGTCGCATGAAATAGAAAAAAATGAATATTTTCTTCTTCATCTCCTTCTTGTGATTCAATTTGTCTTAGGTATCTCCCTCCATCACCTGAAAAATTTTCTCAAATTTGGCCGCCCCGGTAGTCCCCCGCCGTGATCCGGCCCTGAATATTTAGCGTTTTTTCCAAACTTTTTGTCACGCGCTTGGCCCATGATTATAGCACTAGCTTGCTTTCTTAATTTTAGACGCCTATAGAAACTTGGGTTTTTCACGAATTGGTGCATTTTTCCTAAGTAGCGGAAAATGAACGCTTGTTCGCAATATTAGCAGCGAATCAACGCTTTAAATCCCTTTTGTTTCATCTATAAGCTTTTCAAGGCCCCCCTCTGAACGCAGTCTGCCCCCCTCGCCACCTACGTCGGCACGCTACTGCCTCCGCTCTGTCCAATAGACTAAGTCAATACGCGATACAAAGGCCCAATCTCCATCAGAAACTCGTAATATGGCCAGAAACAGCTAACATTATCCCACAAACAGACAATTGATTCTGGAAACGGTCGATTTTGGCCCTTCAAACTGGCTATCTTGGCCGATTCATTTTTAACTGACGATGAGACATCAAATGTTGTTCAAAACAAAATTAATTTTAATTAAACCAGTAGAATGATAACAACAAAATTACAACAGTGTCGAAGATGAAAAAAGTAACATCAAGGAATGCAGTTATACTAGTGCTCTAGAGACAGTGTTTGAGGAGGAGAAATGAAGTTGGTTTGTTTTTGGTGCTCAAATGAGATCAACACTTTGTTACACGGTAACGTTTTTTGTCTCTTGTTTTCACTTCCAAGCCAATTTTAAAGCTTTGCGGGACGCCAATTTTTTTGTGATGTAGGCCGCCGAGATCAATCCCGAGAGGACTGCTGTTATCAGCCAATACTCAAAATCATCTTTGAGAACATCAAACGTTTTCGATGGGGCAACTCGCGTGTAGAACAAATCTGTAACAATATTTAAGAGTTTTTGCGCATAATTTTGGGAAAATAAATAAAAAGCTCAGTAATACCGAGGCCGTAGATGAAGACAAGGCACGTGGATTCAAGCCCAGCGGGTGACGTGTGCACTCCAGTAATACTTGGTAAAGTGTGATTGTAGGTTATAATTGTCTCCGGAGGGAGGTTGATTTCAGGTATGTACGGGACAATGCCCTCTTCGCGCATCTCAGGGGTTGTCGTTACGGTGCGCCGAGGATCGAGAAGAATCCAAGGCAGTTCCATGACGCCGCCCGTGCTCACTCCGACGAGAACGTGTTTGCTCGTGATCCCCTTTTCCGTGATGGTTTCTTTCATGGTGGCAATGGATTGAGGGAAAATGTAGGCTTGTCGTTCGACGATGGGGTCGAGCGGTGGATCAAGTGACGAGAAAGCCGTTGTGTTGCGTTGAGTTTTTCCTTCGTATAGGTCGAGTGTAACGATTTCCGTTCGCCTGGATTTTTCGTTGACAAATGAATAAACGACCCAATTTTCAGAGTGTACGAGGTGAATGGGCTCGGTGGCTCTTTTATGGGCTACTGAAAAAACTATGGCTCCACTGACGGCGTCGATGAGAAATATCGAGACTATACCTAATTAAACAGTGAGACGTTAATAAAATTTATCGCCACCTACTTCATACGTTTCTTACTTTTGTGAATTGGGTCCGAACTATGGCAAGCGATCGCAACAAGATTCGGATTAATGTATTTGTAAAGAACGCTTCGGTCGCTCAAGACTCTGCCCTGTGAGTGAACACGCTCTCCAGGACGCTTGCCCACGACGGCCACAACTTTGTCCGGCAATCGTGCCGTCCAAACAACTGAACTCTTCAACTTATGAGTTTGCGCGTCGAGGTGGAAACCGTAGCCGGTTGTAATGCCAGTTATGGCATTCACGTCGTACATGTAGGTTGTATCAACGAGTTTCTTGGCGACAGACCCCGTACTTTCTGGGAATACTTCAACTTGTCCTGAGTCGTCAAGAAGCAGGAGGCCGTGAATGAAATCTTCGTTCTCCTGTGGCAGTAGAAGACACTGCACGATTCGTCTGTTCAGTTTTACAAGTCCTCCTTCTGTTAGAATTTTTGGTAAATTATTAAAAAACTAAACAATCTACTCAAAGTCCTCAATACCTAAGTTTTCCCCATTGATTGGGTTAAAAACGTATAAACCGCTGTTTCCGTTATTCTTCAAAAGCATAAATACATAAATAGTTAAAAATACTCCAATATGCAGCTTGAAAATAATGAAAACGACGTACCGAATTTTTGAACACTATTGTGGCAATGGAGGGAAGTGGCAAGTGCCTTGCAGTCCGTTGAATATACATCGGAGCTGACTTGACACCATTGATGTCAAAATAAGTTACCCCTTCAATGTGTTTCTTCCAAATAATTTCACCGTCGTCGTTATCGATGGCAAATATCTGTAAACAGAGAAGTCCACCGTATTTTTCCACTTTAAATTATTATTAATTCACTTTGAGGTAAGAAATACCTTGGAAGCTTCCGTGACAACAATAATCAACTTGTGAAGTCCAAATGCGTCTTTGACTAGAACTTTGGTCGCCTCTCGACTCAGTGACGAATCCATTAGTCCGAGGACATGCGACATGGCCGTGTGTAATTGCATTATTTGGCTGTTGAGGCGTCGTATGAGCATGCCCACAACCCCACCTAGAGGACACAACACCCTAGTAGTGAAACTAAGAAAATAAGTTGGTACGTGAATGCATCAAAACCACGCAAGAACTCATCATAAAATCATGCCTCTACTTTTTTTTTTTTTTCACACGGATTGCTGGAAAAATAACTAAGACTCACTATTATAAAATAAAACGTATCTACTTAGCCCATATAATAGCATCAATAAAATTGCACACAAGGTGCGGTCCAGTCTCCGTTTCGACCTCAGACCTTCAGCCACCCTGGCTACTCAGTCTTGGGGCCGTATTCCGAAGCCGTGTGAACATGCCGCAAAAAGCGGTTGCTATGGCGGGATAATGTTATTTCTTATTCGGCGTCCTTGGATCCCGCTCGCGGCATTTTTTCCCGACCGTTCAGAATAAGGCCCCAGGTCTCATCAGCCCGGCAATTGAGCCGATGGGCCCCTCGCCGGGAGCGGAGGTGCTACTGCACTAAGATCCCCCCTCCCGGCTCTCAACCCGTTCTGGCAAGACCAAGACGGGGAGGACCCGGCTCACCGAACCGATGAAAACCACGAGGGCGAAACGGGAACTGGCGATGTAGCGGCTATAGGCACCGCGACCAGCGTTCAAGTTAGAACAGAAATTAGGTTCAATTGACGGGCTAATGAGATCAGGACTGAGTAGCCTGAGTGGCTGAAGGTCTGAGGTCGAAACGGAGACTGGACCGCACCTTGGGAGCAATCTTCGTGAAGTTTGGTGGGTGCATAGCCCCCTACATACAACTGTTCTAATTTGAATAGCATCAATCTTCTATCTCGCTCTTGACCAAACCGGGGTCATATTTTCAAAAAAATAAACTGTATCACCGTACGGCAGTCATATCGCAACACATTGCTCTTTGAACTTAATTTATTAGGCCAGTCAATTATAAACATCAAACATCGCAAATATGCATGTAATTGTTTTTTCTTTTGCACATTGTTAGGGCCAATGAGAGTAGTTTATACTCAAGTTTGCAACCTTCAAAGCCTTGTGCTCAACTCGTGGCACTCGAAAAACCACGAAATTCCATCAATTTTTTAGGTTGTTAAACAAAAATACCAGAAGAAAGCGTTTTTCGAGCATGACCACAGTATACATTGTTGAAGCCAACTAAATTTGCTACAATTCAAGCCCAGTCCGAGCGTCCTACGTTTGTTATTTTTGGAGATACAGCCAATCAAAAAATATGTAATATCGCCAGAAAGCGAGATTTTATTAATAGGATCATTTTTCAAGACCCGTAGCACTCAAACATAATGGTCCTACAGAATATCCACGCGAGAATAAATCTTAGGCAGTAACTCAATTTGAATCTGACGCTATTGCCTAAAATTTATTTTCGCGTGGATATTCTATAGGACAGGGTGGCTGGTAATTGGATGAGCAAAATAATAGGGGTGATTAAACATCAAAAATGGATCAAAAATTGTCTTATGACCTAGGGTCCGATTTCCTTTCCTAGTCGAGATAATAGATTTTTTCACGTTTTTCAGCACATCACTGGTTTTCGCAACAAAAACAGCTGTAACTTGCGAATCATGCGTCCTAGATTAAATCCAACGACACCAATGAAAAGAGCACACTTTTTTCTGTGTGAGAATGGACATTTTGTCCAAAGTTAGCGAAAGATTCTTGGAGTAAACTGGGAAAATATCAGGATATTTTAAAAAATGTCAGTTTTTGACAACTGTTCAAAGCTGGACTACATTAGCCATGGTGCTCCCAGCGCCCGGCAAATTCCTCTAAAACTGTATGAAGTAACTAAGTTTAATACTTCATGCTTATTTTACTTCTGTCCTTTGCAATGTTTTGAGAAAAATCCATTGTTATACCAAAAAATAAGGCAATTAGGCCCATTTTGAGTGCCTAAAAGAAGATACGAAAGCTATTTCAAGAATTTTTTTTCAGCTTATTCCACTCTTATTTGTCTTTCCTCATAGATGAGCATAGGAAAAGTGAATTAAGCTGAAAAAAAAAGTTTTGGGAATGGCTCTTGATCTTCTTGTAGGCACTCAAAATCGGCCTAATTGCCTCATTTTTTTGTATAACAATGGATTTTTATAAAAAAATTGCGAAGGACAGGAGTAAAATAAGCATGACGTATTAAACTAAGTTACTTCATACAGTTTTAGAGGAACTTGCCAGGTGCTGGGAGCACCATGGCTGATGTAGTCTAGCTTTGAACAGTTGTCAAAAACTGACATTTTTTAAAATATCCTGATATTTTCCCAGTTTACTCAAAGAATCTTTCGCTATCATAAGACAAAATGTCTTTACTCACACAAAAAAAAGAGTGATCTTTTCAGTGGTGTCGTTGGATTTAACCTAGGACGCTTACTTCCCATGTTACAGATGTTTTTGTTGCGGAAACCCGTGATGTGCTAAAAAACAACAAATTGATTATCTGAACTAGGAATGAAAATCTGACCTTATGTCATAGGACATTTTTTGTTGCATTTTGGGTGTACAATCACCCCTCTCATTTTGTTCAACCAAGTACCAATCACCGTGAATTTGAGTGCTACGGGTCTTGAAAAATTACCCTACCAATAAAATCTCGCTTTTTGGCGAAATTAGGTATTTTGTTGATTGACTGTATTTCCTGAACTAACAGACCCAGGATGCTTGGGCATGGCTTAAATTTTAGCAAATTTAGTTGGCTTTAACAATGTATACTGTGGTCATGCTCGAAAAACTCTTTCTTCTGATATTTTTGTTTAAAAACCCAGAAAAAGTGATGAAATTTCTTAGTTTTTGAGTGCCATGAGTTAAGCACAAGGTTTTGAGGGTTGCAAACTTGAGTAATAACTGCTTTCATTGGTCCTAACAACACGCAACAAAAAAATCAATTACATGCATGTTTGCGATTTACCCCGATTTTTGTGTCTACATTTATATTGACTGGTCTAAATTACTCTTTAATATTGTCCTTGTATAACAAAGAATATCCAGAAAAGACGGGTTATACTTTGACCTTAAAGTGAGAGTTTGTAGGCTCGAAACTTTGCTGCGGGAGCTGTCGGGCTGTCACAAGGTGCTATCGGCTTCAGGTGCGTATGAAAAAACGCACATCGACCGAAAGACCAGCACAATGCACAGCTGGTGATTAGGGTATGGGGTGAAAGCCCGAAAGAGACTTTCGCGCCGACGAGTTTCTGGCTGGCAACCACTTGCCACATTCCCAAGGAAAACTTGGGGAAATCGTCGAAGTGGAGAAAAACGCAAGGGAAACAAAAATTCCAGAGACTAGGGGAGAGAATTCCAGAGCTTTCGCCGAGGCTTATTCGCGGCTAGGAATAAAAAGTCTTGAAGATCTAACCAGTTCGCCCATAAAGTTTCGTCCCCAGACTTTGTTTCTTCGGTTAAAAGCTGACTACCGGGCACAAAAGGTCATTTTTCTTTCGAAGCTGTCACCTTGGCATGACACAATTTCTTATTGTACCAGGAAAAATCTTCTTTTGTTTTGCCAGCTTGATTACGTGTAACACTGTGATTTTGATTTTATGGAAGGGGGGGGGGAGAGAACTTCTGGTTTATTTTGTCATTTTACGACATTTTTATCTTCGGCGGTCATCGATTAACCTAAATTATCCATTCATATCATTGAACATTGAATCGATGTTGTGAATCATTGAATCAACCCAATGGTGTTTTTTTCGATACTGCATACGCCTACGTGGGCACGTAACTTGAAAATCCTGTCCGCGAGCCAAGAAACTCACAAGGACCAAGATATGCGAAGACACGAACATCCCTCTCGACAAACACAGAGAGCAATCCCTCGAGTTATCAGATTGGGCAGCGAAACTCCCTGCCTTCAAAAAATCAAGTGGCCAACACCAAATATCACTCACACGCAGGCCTGTAAAATAGCAAGTAAACAGTCCCTGCAACAAATGCGTCTTGGGAAAAGGTCAGTCCTCGCTCTCGCTCTTGATGGTCTTGGGAAAGGGACAAGGACCGAAGAAGCAGCCATTTCCCCTGCCGTCATAAGTCTGCCTGGTGCAGGAGGCTAAACACGTCTACCCCGTACCCCTCCTTCTCATCCTAATCCTCACGTACACCAAAGTGGGATTTCTACCGAGCGAAAACCCGTCAAATTATACAGGGTGTTTCAGGATGAATGTGCAATACTTTGCCATGTTGTAGTACGCACCTGGACGCACCAAAAATACCATATGAACATACGGTCGAAAGTGGTTACCTTACGAGATATTGGCATTTTCCTGTTTTTCACGATCTTCGTGACGTTTTTGCACAAAGAGCGGATTCACAGCTCGCAATCCAAGTTTAGACAAACTCTAATGACTGATTCGGAAAGAGCAGAAAATTTCCTTCTCGAATCTGTCATTAGAATGGGTTTTCGGAGTTAATTTGAACATGGACTCTGCATGCAAACACAGGAAAAATAAAATGCCAAAAATAGCAGGTGAATTTCAAGGTGGCGTACGTCAGCTGTTTTATGGTCTCATGAGTGGCAAAATTGATGAAAACTTCTCCATTCGATGGCCTTTCGAATGGTGTATTACAAACCGTATTTACGTGAACCATGAGGGCAGCAGGCACGCTGGAAACAGAAAAAACGTAGAAAAATGGTCGTATTGGAGCGATAATCACTTGGGATTATTTCCTTAGCGGACTTCTGTAATTTGCAAAATAAGACGGCTATGGGCTATGGTGGTATGCTAACTTCATCTAGGGGCGGTGAGACATGAATTCAAATGTGAAGGATAGTTTCTTAGCCCCCACCCCTACGGATGGATCCATAATTATTGTTACTTCAACCACTCCCCACCGCCGTCAAGCCCGGAGGTGGTGGTAGATTCCTTGTACTCTCGGCGTTGACACTAATTTTAACACTTCCCTTGAGAATCACGCCAAGTCTCCCGTTCTTTAATGAAAAGAGCCCAGAGACCCGTCACATAAGAAGCGTGGTCGGCTTTTTAAGCATTTCATACCTCCTGACATGAAAAATAAATTCTAGCCATCATGAGAGGGGGCTATGATGGCGTGGTAGGCAGCAAGGGAGCGAGAAAACCCCATGAGTCCCAGATTACTACTACCTGCGTGGCTATAGCTATGTATCAAAAATTATGGATTCATTGGAAGGGAGGGGGGTGAGCACTCAGTCCTTCTTAGTAGAGCACGCCGAGTGGCCATACCGCCGTTGAAATGAAGTTACTCCCATAGACTGAATCGTATTTTGAAAATTAGAGGGTCCGCTAAGGACATAATCCCAAGTTATTATCGCTCCAATACGACCATTTTCCTACGTTTTTTCTGATTCTAGCGTGCCTGCTGCCCTCATGGTTCACGTAAATACGGTTTGTAACACACCATTCGAAAGGCCATCGAATGGAGAAGTTTTCATTTTGCCACTCATGAGGCCATAAAACAGCTGACGTACGCCATCTTGAAATTCACCTGCTATTTTTGGCATTTTATTTTTCCCGTGTTTGCAAGCAGATTAAATGTTTAAATTAACTCCGAAAACCCATTCTAATGAAAGATTCGAGAAGGAAATTTTCTGCTCTTCCCGAATCAGTCATTAGTTTTTGTCTAAACTTGGATTGGGAGCTGTGAATCCGCCCTTAGTGCAAAAAAGTCACGAAGAGCGTGAAAAACAGGAAAATGCCAATATCTCGTAAGGTAACCACTTTCGACCATATGTTCATATGGTATTTTTGGCTCTATACTTTATTTTGATTCCGTTCGAATTGTTTTTCTGCCCGTTTGCGCCATCATCAGGAACATTTAAAAAACGCTGCGAATTATCGAACAATGCCTTATTATTTCGACTGTGGGTTTATTATTCATGGATGTAGTCAAATCCGGCTTGAAATTACATGAAAATCGACACTCCACACCCCTATGACCCCAAATCCTTTGAAAATCCCCATTTTGGACCCACTTTTGGCCCATAAAACCCAAGGAGGTTATTTGATCAAACTGATCAGATGTTAGGACCAACTAGACCCCAAATGGAGTCTATGTGCGAAAGAACGAGTTTTTTCGAGCAATCCTAGGGCAAGATATGGCCCGGACGGCGGACGGACATTTTTTTTTTATTGCAGATTTGGATTCTACGCACTTTGAAACGTAAAACTACAAATTTTGAGGGGGGGTCAAAAAAAATTTTTTGCGATACGATTACAAAGACTTATTATTGAGAAATAATAAGCCAATAGATTATCGTGTGTCGTCCACACTAATTACCTTGATACTACAAGTTAACGTAGTCCACACTAGTTACCTTGATACTACATGTTAACGTAGTATCAAGGTAACGATGGTATTTGAAGAACTCCACAACAGGGCCAAAGAAAACGTTACCATCAAATTATATCTTTCTGAAAAAGCAAAATCTTGCGAAATTGGGATTTTACCGAAGCCAAAACTTGAAAAAATAAGACGTTTTCTTAGTGAGCCAAATCGTGAAACAGATCATTTCAATGAGGCAAAACAATTTGCAAGTCAAGGCCAATGAGGAATTTGAGCAAGCCCAAACCCACGAAATTGCGGGGTCGAAGTGAGAAAATTCCCGCGAAAATGGTTCTCTAATGGCAAGCGAAACTCGAAACATTGTCGTTTTGTCATGCCTAATCCGCGAAATTTGATTTGACACCACAAAACTGGATTTTCAGCCACGAAAATCCGCGTACTTTATTATTTGGAATCCGCAAAAGTGTGTTTATAGTGAGCCAGACCCGTGAAAATGTGCGTTTTAAGCCCTTGCCACACAACAACAACAACAAGGCCGCTCGCTATCATACCATGACAACGTGGGGCGATGTATGCCCCGTAGTCACGGGTTTTTAGCGAGCGGACTTGTCCACGCGCCAGATCACATTCTCTGTGGCAAGGCCTTTTATTGTGAATAATCCGCGAAGTTCAAGGTATAATTCGAGGTTTGTGAGTCAACCTTCGAAAATGGGTTTGTAGCCAGAAAAGAGCGAAATCTGAGGAATTTATTAATCAGTGACCCAGATTCTGGAAAATCATATTTTTAGGCAAGACAAATCAGGAAAATTGGTTTTTTAGTCAGTCAAACCAGCCATAAAATGAGGCTTTAGTGCGCAATATCAGTGAAACGGTCTCTGAATTTGGGTGCCTCGTGAATTGTGTTTGGTAGGAATAAAACCCCAAGAAATTCGGGGTTTCAGCTCAAAAAAGCCACGAAATTTGTGTTTTAGGGGGCCAAATCCGAGAAATTGGTTTATCGCTGAGCCAAGGGACCTAGCAAATTTTGGCGAAACAAAATGTAGCGACCTTGTTGGATTTCAACTTTTAGATGGTATATCGAGGGGCAACTGCCCCCTCCGGCTTCGCCCATGACTACATTTATGTCGATTGCACTACGGAAACTGACCGTTCTGTATCTCAGAACTTAATTATATGGTAATTATTAGGATTTTCTGTCCGGAAATCCAGAAACTAGAAATTCAACTGCGCAAACTGGCGATACCAGTCGGTCTATTCGTTTGTCGCCCGGATCTGCACAATTAGCACTGAAAGTACTAACCTTCCATTATTTTTTCGCAAGACAACCCGCGAGGTTACATAATTTCGCGCTGCTCGGAGTAGTCCGGGACGACAAACGAATAGACCTTTTTAGACAAAAAGAAAAAAAAAAGAAATTCCTCCGCCAGAAACTCACTAATAGCCCGACGTTCACACTTAATTTTGTCTCAAAATCAAATTTTCGGGGCGCGAATCTTGCTAATCGTTACGATAACTGCCGCCGGAAGTTAGGTAGCAAAGGGTTGTTTCACACATGTTCAAGAACTGAACATGTGACCGGTGACCGACACGTTACTGGTAACTGCCGACCAATTTTGATTCTTGTGTACTTTCAGAGATGATCGAGTTCGACGTGAATGAGCAAGTGTAGGAGTTCGTCGCCAGGTTCGACATAATCGCACTAGAGCAGTATGATTCTCGGGAAAAGAATCAAGAGATATTGTTCCCGTTCGAGGCAAGGCTGGCTGTCGGAACTTTCTTAGACCTCTTTTAAGGCGCTCGATATGAGCGATCAAAGTGCAATACACTCCAATTCATAGAAACTCATTCTGGAGGGACAAACCGGAGACCGGGATCGGGACAAACCCGGTACTCCAGGGATAACTTCTGAGTCAGACTCTACTAATATAATTCATCGCATGGAAATGAATTGCACACTTCTTCGCTAAAATGCTTGTTCCCGGCGAACACGTCTTTTTGTACCAGAACTTACAATTCCAGCCCGAAGTTTCTACTCAACAGTGGTTCTTTCTGTCGGAATCTATTTCTTACCAAAATTACCAATTTTGACCGAACAATGAAGTGTAGGGCCGGGCCGGTTTTAAGGGCTAATTGAGCTTAGATGACCCTATCTACGGACATTTAAGGGATTAATCCCCTCCTCACCGCACCACCCTAGTCATAACTGTGAATTCGAGGGAGTGGGGAGGCCGAAAATAAAGAAATTAACCTTTAAATTAAATACTTACTCTTCTTTTACTTGTTTTGAGTTCCGAGAAAAAATTGCCTCAAATAACCACTATCTCTTAATTTTAGCAGCGAAGTAGCGTTTTTATTCAAATGTTAGTGATTATTCTAAATTTTTACCATGAATTATAGTTTACCTCGTCGGCATAACGAACTAGCACTTTTTTCCGCTTTGAGATGCAAATTAGCGTTTATATTAATTTCAGCCGCGCTAATTACTGATTTTTCTCAACTTGGCCAATATTGGTATGAACCAATTTTTTCACCTTTAGCCATGGCTTAGAGGTTTTTCTCAGTTTTACACGCGAATAAGTTGCCCTCAGAAGCCACAGATTTGTGTTTTCCTAAATTTTAGCAGCGAATTAGCGGCTTTTCTCTTTTGTATCCGCGAATGGGCGTTTTTTTTTTTTGCAATTTCAGTTGCGAATTTGCCAGTTTTCTAACTTTTAGCCCCGAATTAGTGTTTTGTTGGTTTTTCAATTTTAGCCGCGATTTTGTTCTCACTTTTATTGCCTTGAATCAGCGTTTTTTCCAACCGTTTTTTGAGCCTTTGTTTTTGCGTTTGCAAAGTAGAAGAAACCGGGGCACGTCCCAATTTTACCAAAAAACAGCAAATTACAGTTTTTTCTTCATTTTGGGTATTGAAGGGGCAAATGTGTAGACCACGAATCAAGGATTTTTCTCAATATTTTTGGTCTGGTCTGGAAGATTCATCGAGGTACCGCGAATGAATGCTTTTTCACAGTTTTAGACACGAATATTAGCGCTTTTCCCAAATTTTTTGCAGCGAACTCGCCCCAAGGACAACATATTAATGATGATGAGCCTTCTCATCTTCATCCGCTTAAGGACCTAAAAAAAACTGGGGATCAGCGTATTTTCTCTGATGGAGACCAATGCTTAGCTACTTCACGGCTAAAGTTTCCTTGAACCTTCCGCGGATAAAGTGCAGGAAAAGAGCTAATTAGAGGCTAGAAGTATGGAAACGACAATTTTCGGCAAGTTCGTGACTCAAATTGAGAAAAAGAGTTATAACTCATAGCTAAAAGTGACAAAATCGCTAATTCGCAGCTAAAATTGAGAAAAAGTGCCAATTCTGGAGTAAAGTGAAATGGAGAAAAATCGCTCATTAGCAGCTAAAAACACGACGAATTCTCTGCAAAAACTCAGAAAAAGAGCTAGTTTGCGGCTGAAATGGAGATAAATCGCTAATTCACGGCTCAAACGGTGAAAAATCGCTAATTTACGGCTAAAATGAGAAAAATTCGCTAGTTCGCTACTAAAATGAAGAAATATCGCCAATCCACCGATAAAATTGAGGATAAACGCAGAAGTGACGAAAATACGCTAATTTGCATTTTAATTGGAGAAACGTCAATTCGCTACTTCTGAAGGTAGCTTCGTGCCAGAAAGTGAAAAAAATCGGTAACCCGCGGCCAAATTCAGAATAAGTGTTGAGTAATTCGTAACGAAAACCGGGAAAAACTCTAATACTTGACTGGAATGTTGAAAATTTGACGCTAATTTGCATCTAAAATAAAGAAAAATGGCTCATTGGGGGATTAATTGGAGAAAATTTGCTAATTGATAATTGTGAAAATCGCATGCCGCGGTTTCCAGAGGCAACTTCGTGGCAATTACGAAAAAGCACTAATGTACGGCTAAAACTAAGAAAAATTGCTAACTCAAGGCTAACCAATGGGGAAAAATCGCAATTTTTCAGCTAAAATGGAGACAAATCTCAAACTAACTGCAATTGAGAAGATGCACGGCTTATTCGGAACTGTGACTTTATGAAGGCACAGGTGAATGTGTCGGGGGGGGGGGGGGCAAATGTCCAAGGCCGGCATTGGTGTAGGGACAAGTGTGTGGGGGTGAGGGGCAACTACAATACAATGTTTCTGAGCCTTCTCAACTCACCGTTTCCATAGATAAACATTGAATGTTAGGATTCGGATGGGGGGGGGGGATGTTCAGATTGTTTAATGCCCATTGCGTCAGCGTTACACGGTTGTGCATTGATGACCGGTATAAATGACGAACTCGACTAGTCACTGGACGCCTTAAATTATACACCAATGAATAAACGGAAAGTGCTAAGAAAATTTGAATGTGGTCAGATCAAAATAACTGAAAAAACAAACACTACAAAAAAAACAAAAACAACAAAAAAAACGTGCAAAATCATTTGCCGAGTATTGTGTGGTGCGTTTTGGTACAAAACCCAAAAAAAAATCATGCCTTGGCATTATTTTTTGATTGGTAGGGGGTGTTTTTCGAGAAAAATCAAAAGTAACACCCACTCATGCCTTGCACTTACTGGTAAGTCCAAAATCCTCCACTGCATAAAAATGATTGATTCATCGTTCGAGAAAAAATCGTACAAATAAATAAAGGATCAGATAATATTTAAAGTATAGAAATAGGGAGGTGGGCAAATCCAGATTACTCACCTTCTTTGTTCGCAAATTCCATCTCAATAGCAGCCTCCGTGTCGGAAACAGGAAGATCGACCATTTCCACGGCAATAATATTAGCTAGGGCCTCTTCTCTCACCCAACGAATTTTATCTAGAAGATTCGATTTGTTAAAAACAAGAATCGCGGTAGAAACATACAACCGGATGACAACTTGGCTAAAAAAATGACAGGGCCATTCTACGCCATAAAATACGACAAGTCTCAATTGTTCCAGCAATTTGAAATTAATAGTGCCATATAAGCCAGGGAGTATAATTGTTACAAACACTATTGATCTCCCCAACTCAAATTATTTTCGCGAAGGTAGCGCATAATACAATATCAGAGTTTAGGCCGGTTCTGGAATTAGCCCATTATTTTCTTTCAACCAGGAAGTCACCTCGTTTATTTCGCAGGCGAATATCTTGAACCTTTTGCCCATAAAACGAGGGAGTGGTCTTCAGTCGAGACTAGAGTATAGCAGGTCGCTTCACTAGTACCTCCAGTAGCTGGCAAACATTTAGAAAATGTAATTCTTGGTCTAGTGAGACTTTTCCCATCTTGATATTTGAATTCTTTCGAGTAGCCAAGAGGATTTCTCAATATTTCATGCACCTGCAAAATAAGTTGGTTTCTAATTAAAGTACAAACGGGATTACCTCTCATTAAGAAGGTAAAATATATTTCAACTAGGCTTATAGATTAACTTTTAATTACCCCATTAACGCTTGAAACGGAAATGAAGTAGGACAAACCGCCCGCCAATCCAACAGAGTGACTTGACGCCGACGCGTCGACATTTCGAACTATGTACGACTCGGTTTGTGAATCATAAACGACAGCTTTCACAGTTCCGTCCTCAAAATGAACCAAAAAACCTTGCGACGTTAATAGAGGCTCGATACGAGCTACAGGAACGTTTGAATGACCCAGATCAATGTCTTTTGTTTTAAAGGAAGAGTCAGTCAAGTTGCGTGTCAGTACTGACTTGGCGTCTTTATCCATACAACTTAGCACTCCCCTCGTTATTGCGCACCTAGGAAATTCGATACGTTTCAAATACACACGTGTATGAATTAACTGATCGAGGGCCACCTTTCAAGCTGTATTTTCACTCTTGAATGAATCGATTGCACCGAATCCGGTTTGCCAGTCTTCAAATTGAAGGATGCTAGCTCGAGAGAATCATCAAAATCCCGAAGTTGATGGACCTTGGAGTCGTCAACTGTCCAAGCTCGGTTACTTCGAAGAAAATAAATGTGAAGCAAGCCATGACGTTAAATGAGGAAAAGAGGAATAAAATTACCGGTTAGAGCTGGAGTTTAGGACCCATTCGAATGTCTGTAAGCCATTCGATTTGTTCCACCCTCGAACTATCACATTTTCAACTCCCGACAATGTGACTAATTCATTGCCGGCATGCAGGCAGTGTATGACACCTCGGTCGCTACTCTCCAGTACTTGCCTCCATAATATGTTGCCTACGAGTAGAATTTCACCTAGAGCTTGTACTTTTTTGTCACTGCTAACTGTTTCACTCACCATCTCTTAAACTGAGAGCAGCTACTACGTTGTTTTTAGTAGCAACGTAAACTCTCTGGTTCTGGGGTTCCAAGTCAATCGAGGCATGTACTACTTGGCCCACGTATGAGAGTTTCCTATTTTTGAAATCTGAGTGTTAACGGTCTCCATCCTGATAAAATAACAAACAACTTACCAGTCAAATTTTCCAACTTGGTCTTCATATAATCCTAAACTATTTATTACTAGATTAAATAAAATTAGTAAAACTTCACTTTTAAAGTTCATTTTTTATCAAAAACGCTCCCTCATCTAATCACGAGAGGTTTCATCGGTTGGCAAGTGGCAGGTTCGCTTCAAGTAAATCTGCCTCCTGCCGTTGGCCGAGCTGCAGACGGCGGTGCAGCCATATTGATTGTCCTGAGAAGTGTGTGTGTTGTTTTATGTGTCGTTGTGATTTAGAGTGGCACGAAAATTTTTTTTTATTATTATTATTTTTGTCCAAGTTAATAAGATTCAAATTAGTGTGTAATTGAAGTGACGATTTGTCAGAATCATGGCTGAGTATTTGGCCTCGATTTTCGGCACAGAAAAAGACAAGTAAGTAACAAAAGTTTCTCAGCATCTCAAGCCTCTCTCACTACTACTTCCCCAAGGGGATTTTCCGAGGGCGAAGACGTGTTCACCTTTTGGAGTATTCCGCCGGGTTTTTGTTCGTAAACCATTTTCTTGTTGAAGAAAGTCAGAGGCACGTTGTGAATGGATTATTATTTATATCTTTCGATGGCTCAATGAGAGGGTCTGTCCGTCCGGGATATAATTTCAGCTATGCCCTCTAACCTGTGTTTGTCCCGGTGAGACCGAAACGACGGACCGACGGTCGACTACTTGAAGCTTTCAAACAATCTCGACTGAAATTATGGGTTTTGTATCCGTTGGGGGTCTTTTGATTAAGTTTGAACTCACCACTAACCTAATCATTAAAATAAACCTTGTAGGGGTGTATTGTAGGTCTTATTCGAGGTACAAAAATGTATGGCAGAGCAGCGGCTTGAAGTAACTTCGAGTAAAAAAGATGGCAGAAGGTGAACGAAATCCCAGATGATAGCGGCCTGCTACCGGTCGCTTCTATAGGATCCGAGAGCACACCGGATGCCTTATTCACATGCAAATTCTTGGAAGAGATGGCCGCTGTACTGGCTAAGCCGAGTCCGGCGACGCCAAGGGCCCTGATTGGGCCCCTACGTCTATACCAGTAGGTTCCGGTCGCGTATTTACAATCCCCCTACGAGTTTAGAGTATGCTCTGGACTCGTATTGGGTGTGCAGCTAAAAACCGTGGCCCGTCGGAACTGCTTCAACCCCCTACGAGCCGATGCTTTTTCTACTCTTTTCGAAAAAAAACTCATTGCGCCTGCGGATCAGCCTTGTTGTTTACACGCTGTCTTGGATTTCACCAAGGCTTGAGATTATTCGTTTCAGTGCTCGGCAATGATATAGGTATTTATTTTAGATTTGAGTATCACGTGAAGGCACTTGGGCTTAGCTAATAGTTCTAGACTTACGGGTGGGTGACTTTTTGTATTCCCCTGAGCCCTCGAGCGTAATTGGCTCAACGTATAAACGTATACGTTTCCCCGGGGTCACTGGTTTCATCAAGGCTAGCGCGCTGATCGGCCACTAAACAAACGGCTCCAAAACGTGAAATTTCTGCCAAATTAAAGCTGGTTTGTTAAAAACATAATGTTCCTTGGTAGTGACCGGATGTTTTTAAAACAATATAGCAATATGCAATATAGCTTCAAACATTGCATCGTGTGAACGGGGCTTAAGGCGCAAAACTTGCAATATCTCCCAAACTAAGACCCGAAACTTGCAATCGCCCGAAATTCAGCCCGAAACCTTCTAATTTCTTTGGTATTCGTCAGGCCTTTGGTGTAGTTGTGGTCCCGGCTAGCCAGCAGGGTTCCGCCACCGAAAACTGGCCCAGAAACTGGCAATTAAGTCCCGAAACATGCTTTTCCGCAGGAATTAAGATCCGAAAATTGGATTGCCGCGGATATTCAGCCATGGAACTTCCAATTTCCGTCGCTATAAAAAAGTCCCCAAAACTTGCAATTTTGCTTAAATTAACTTTAATTAAATAAAATTTAATCAAAACTTCCAATTTCTCCGGTATTCAACCAGGAAACTTGAAATTGTGCTCGAATTAGGAACTCATGAATATTCATCTCTGAATGTTGCAATTACTCGGCTATTCGTCAGGGTTTGGGCGCCGTCGGGGATGGCTAGCCGGCCTAAACTTAGGCCCTTAACAGGAGCTTAGGCCCTGAACTTGCATTTGTGCGAATATTGTGCCTTGAAACATCAATTTTACAGCCTTCGACGTAGTGAGTCGTGGCCGGCTAGACCGGCAACCGAGACCACAAAAAACAATGTCATACTTGCAGTTTCACGTATATTTTTAGCACCGAAACTTACAATTTCTGTGAAATTAAGTGACCCGTTACTTGCAGTTTTGCTCAAATTAGGACCCGAGAAGTTGCAAATAAATATGAAATTTCTTCAAATTCAATGTTATGGGTGGAGTCCGGATCAGCTTGGCATTCACGCCCAAAAGGCCTTGAAACTTGCTGTTTCGCTGAAATTAGGACGTGAAACTTGCGAAATCGTGAGTATTCAGCTAGGAAAATTTCAATGTCGCAGATATTTACCTTCAAAATGCTGCAATTATGTGCGGCTATTCGTCAGAAAATTTTTTGCACTGTCGTGGCCGGCTAGCCCGGGTTCTGCGGTCACTATAAAAGATCCCCTTAACTCGAAATTTCGTGAACATAAAGACCAGAGAAACTGGCCATTCCACAGATTATTTAGGCTGAGTGGTGTACTTTCATGGCTATATTTTGTCAGGATTTTGGTTCTGCCGCTGCTGGCTATCCCTGGGTCAACGGCCTCTAAAAAATAGCTCCGAAACTTACAGTTATTTCTCGAAGGGTAAGACCTTAAACTTGCAATTTGCGGTGTTGTTAGACCCGGATCTTAGCTCCAAATGATGTAATTTTGTCTCCGTTTTGACCTCATACCTTTAGCTACCAGCTATAGCTACTTGGTCGTGCAGGTCTCATCAGCTTGGCAGTTGAGCCGAATACGAGCTGATGGAACGCTTCTCGCTGGGAGCAGTAGTAACACTGCATTATACGACCTCCGGCCCTGACTTTCGACCCATCTTGACAAAACTGAATGACCCGCGTTTGTGTCTGAGCTGGGCAGCGGCGCGGCGCCCAGCCGCAACTTCTTCAGTTGGGGGGGCCTTCTCTAACAAAAAAAGCAATACGTTTTTCGTAGCAATGTTTCTATTTTATTCATTTTCTTCAAACATATGAATGAAATAGAAACATTGCTATGAAAAACATATTGCTTTTTTGTTAGAGAATAGGCCCCCTGGTCACGTCTTTAGTCTCGGTTCTCTTCAATCCTGGTGAGCCTGGTCCTCCCTGACCTGGTTTTCGGGCCCAGGGGCCTGGGACTGGGTTTGAATCCCGCTCAGTAGCATGCCGAGGGGGCGGACTTCCCTGGACCCCCGAAAAGCTTAAGGGAGAGTTGCACGGGTGATTCATCGACGACCCCTTCCAATCGGCCCCTCACCTACTACTCGGCGATGATTCTTGCCTTCGGGCAAACTCCGTCCTCTTCAGGACGCTTCCAGCCTCTCACTGCGACCCAGTAAAATAGCCACCTTCACGAGGTCCACTCCGTGACTCGTCACCTGGTCAGTGACGGGATCCAACGGCCAGAGAGGCTGGTAACCTGTGACTTGCACGTGTCGGGCCATCTCTTGCACTACCACCTGACTGCTGGAGGGTGATGGGTCAACCCTGCCCTAACCCCCAATGTCATGAGACAAGACACACGCTCGGTGGTTAAATATTCGGTGCAGGGCCCACAAATGTCGATGTGTGTACTTCCGGGAATAATTCGTGTCGTGTGGTTAGCTCGGGTGCATCCCAACTAGGTGACCAAGGAGACTATTTGAATAGCCAGTCTGCCTAATTACCAGTTGTCGAACCAAGTAAGTTCCATAGTTTAATGGTCAACGTGATGATTATAGGGGACATTTGACTGACAGTTTTTATACGTTAGAAAGGCCACACCGACAGTTTACAGACAAAGATGAGGGCTTTTTATGGATAACGGACTTTTATATACGCACGGTCAGTTTCTGTAAGGGGTGAATTCCAATTTTTTTGGGTCATATACTCTCTCTGTGACGAATAGTAACTGCCTCTGAGTTTACTTTTAGACTTCGTCTGAGAGGTTCCTGACTAAATAGTCAGTTGCAGTTGATTAATTACTAGTATTTTAACTGAAACCCCAGTTTCTGGGACTAAATTAACGTACTTCAGGCAGATAATCAAGCCTCTCTTGAATGACAGGGGCACAAGGGTCGTGCACTGCACACCATCCCGCCTGGAGTCGTGGTCACTGTCGCTAAAACGCCATAAAAATCACCGCCCAACCCCTATCCGGGGGGGTCACCTTCTCACATTTTAGGGTCATTTTCTCGAAGTTACAGTTTTGCGCCAGACGTGGTTTATCAGTAAATCCGATCTTGCTCTGCTGAGACATAAAGCCAGATGACTTGGTGGCGATGGTGTTTACCCCTCAGAGTGCCAAATGGATCCTTTTCTGCATGGAATTTGCTGTTGCTTGGACGTTTTATCTGCAATAACACGATTCCTATTTTGTTTCAGAGTTAACTGTTCGTTTTACTTCAAAATCGGAGCTTGTCGGCACGGAGATCGATGCTCGAGGATTCATAACAAACCTACTTTCAGTCAGGTGAGAAACCGTATTCATACATTTTACACTTTCAGGGATTCTCCTTTCATGTCTTCATTTGAGTAACTTTTTTCCCCTATTTTTTTAGACGGTTCTGCTTCAAAATTTGTACGTAAATCCGCAGAATTCAGCCAAGTCTGCGGATGGATCCCACTGTATGTACCTACAGATTGTCGTCAACAGACGAGCAATTTTATTTGTAGTTGACTTTTTTCTTTTGTTTTCTTTGTTTGTATACGGGGTTTTCAGTGGTGAGCAACGTTTCTGATGAGGAGATGCAAGAGCATTATGATAATTTTTTCGAGGACGTATTCGTCGAGTGCGAGGACAAGGTGTAAAAAATAATAATGCTCTTTAAAAAAAAATATGGCTTTGGCTTGGGAAAACGCTTGTTTTATAAGACGATGATCAAGGTACGTGATTTTTGCTATAACACATTTTTTTTGTATGTCAAGTACGGTGAAATCGAGGAGATGAACGTTTGTGACAACTTGGGAGACCATTTAGTCGGCAATGTATACATCAAGGTATTAGTTTTGTATGCAGTTAATGTGAGAGCGGTCTTTATCAGTTGTTGTTTTTTAGTTTCGGAGAGAAGAAGATGCCGAAAAAGCTGCCAACGACTTGAACAATCGGTGGTTCGGCGGTCGCCCCGTTTACGCTGAGCTCAGTCCTGTCACCGATTTCAGGGAGGCGTGCTGTCGTCAATATGAAATGGGGCACGTAAACATACAACTTATTAATAGCGCAATAAGCAGAAATAATTTCAATTATTATTATTTTTTTTTCCAGGGAGTGTACCCGAAGTGGGTTTTGTAATTTCATGCACCTCAAGCCAATTTCGAGAGAGCTGAGGCGTTATTTGTACAGCAGAAAGCGACGTGGAAGACGGTAAGTGTCGAAAACAGTAGGACTTTGTGTTTGAATTCTAGTTCTTGAGAATAAAAGAAGTGTCGCTTATGTGATTTTTTTTTTGTTTTTAGGTCTCGAAGCCGGAGCAAAGGGCGGTCTCGCTCCCCTCGTAGGTCGCGAGACAAAAGGCGACGTTACTAAACACCCCCCCCCCTTCGCTCTTTTTAAGATATAGTTTCAATCCTTTTTCCTTCTTGATTTTTTTGTTTTTTGTTTCACGTTCTCATTTTCTCCTTCAAAAACTTCGAGTGAATGGTGTATTATCATTTTTAATATTTAAAATTAAAGTGCTGTTTTTAATGACGAAATGGAAGTAGAACTCAGCCACCTCAACGGTCCATTTCCCTAAATTCATATAATGTCAGGAAAGTGACGTCATTAGCGTTCGAATCTTTCGGCTTTCAGAACTTTCGATGCTCTGTAATTTCTTCAAGGGAACCTTTTTTTTCGCGGGCTTGATCGATGTTCTATACATGACTTTATTTTACATAGAAAAACAAATTACTTTACAAAATGACGTCAATTCAACAAGTGTGTGTTTAAGTACACATTTCTTTGAAAATAAGTACCTATTTTTTGTACATATAACATGAGTTTGGTTTGAAAATTATTTCTTTTTCTGTTGATCAGTGTGTATAATTTCAGCGTATTCGGTTTTTTCATCTTCAGGCCGGACGAGTCGTGCTCGGGCTCCTGCGAAAACAATAATAATAAATAGCCACTTGTAAGGTAAACTAAAGAAAAAAAAAGAACCTTGTGCATTTTGAAGATCTAGTTCTGCGTAAACGACGTCTGCGTTTTTCTGTGGTGGATTCAAGCGGTTTTCCTCGTTGTCACCATCGTCATTGTGTTTTACCTTATGCAGTAAAAGATGCATTAATTACCAATAATTTTTTTCCCCAGATTTAGCCTGGAGGAACGTACTTGATTGTCACTTTGTGCTGTCCCCGCGGCTACGGCCATTTCAGCGGCCTCCTCGGGCGATGGCTTTGGCGGTTTCTTGAAGGTTAGCTTGAAAGCCATTTTCGGTTTACCATTGCCTGATCCTTTGGGACCGCTCGTTGCGTTGTGATGCTCAGCCGATTCGGTGTCACTGCTGTACGGAAATGAAAATGTCTGTATCCGTTTGATTTGATCGATTGAGTTAAGCCTTTTGTTCAAGATATTTAATACTATATCATAAGACGCCATAAGGAGTAAGAGAAGCAGCGGATATTATTTAAAATCGGTGGGAGAATGTAAGGAAAATTGACACAATCGGTTTTAAAAAGAGCAGAAAAATTGGCCATTTCACTAACTGAAACCAGAACTTCCGCTACGAATGCAGGAAGGTAGCCTCCGGAATCTATTCTGTTTGGTCGTGAAACTGCTATTCGTGTCCCCTTCCCCACCGAAATTGTTCCATTTTTTTGTTTCACGGCTAAAAAGGTGCTGGATCCTGTACACAATTACTGCTGAAATGGAGAAAAAGTGCTTATGTGCTGTTTTGAGAAAGAATACGCGGCTAAAATTCTGAAAAATTGCTAATTAGATGTTTCAGGAGGCATTTTGCTGCCTCCATGGGCCCAATAAACAAGGTCCAAGCTGCTGAAGTCAGAAACTGATCCATCCAGATGCAATTTTACGGCTATTCATGTCGGGGTTGACAACCTCCGGTGGTGGAAACTTCATTTTTCTAGGAAATTTAGCTTCATTTGAAGCAAAGTCGCGGCTATTCGCCAGGCTTTAGCCGCTGTCGGAGTGACCAGCTAAGCCTGGGTTCCGGGGCTTCTGGAAATAAAAGCCACGAAACTTTGTGATTTCACGAAAATAAAGATCTGAAACTTGCAAATTTTACGGATATTTTGGTTCAAAAAGTTGTGATATCAAGATTTAAGGCGGGCTTGACCCCGAGGGGCCTTATGCCCGCTATTTTTATTTATTTTTTTTTTTTTAAGAAACCTGAAATCTGCGATTTTGTCGAAATTATGAACCGAAACTTTCGATTCCTGCTGTTTCGCCAGAAATTTACACTTCACTAATTCTTCAGTCCTCAAATCTCGGCTCTTTGGCCACCACTCGCTATTTTGGCTGCTGGCTGCTATTAAACACTGAAAGCGGTAATTAAACGAAAATTAAAGACCCAAAACTTGCAATGTCCCTGATATTTAGCTCCGCAACATATCGAATCGTATAATAAGTTCCAAAAATTAAAATTAATGCTTCACAATTTCGTAGTTTTCTCCTCAAATAGCAATTAAGAGGCTGTTTATCAAACAGGGTCCAAGCTGCTAAAGTGATGGATCAGAAACTGATCCATGCAGATGCAATTTGCAATGCAATCCAACTGCAGATGCTATCAAGCAGTTTCGCGATTATTGAGCTCCGAAACTGGCAATTTCACAGCTATTTAGCCCTGAATCTTTGCAGTTTTGTGACTTGTGGCTGACACGAGGTTCAGGCGCTTAATAATAGTAATTTTAGTAGCCAAACAATTCGCAGGTAAAATTTCAATTATTCGGCGTACAGCAAGGCAAAATAACCATATAGGTATGTTGGTTGTTTTGTTAGAAACGTGAGATACAGTTACGGATTTAGGTTAGGTATTTGCTATAAACTAGCGAAAGCTGGTGGTTACTTGGTCCGAAACCAAAAACCTGGTTTTCCCACAAAATAGCGGGCCCTTTGGCTAGTTTGCATACTAGCTGGCTAGTGTACAAACTATCCAAGTAAACACTTTAACCGTAACATTCATACTCTTTCTCACGAATAGCCACAAAATTGCAAAATTTTGAAAGCAAATATCTGCGAATTTTCTTTTTGAAATGTATTTGGAATTTTCCTGGCTAAAATATTCGCAATATTGCGAGTGTCACGCCTCAATTTCGGCGAAATTGAAGGTTTCGGGACTTTTTTCAAGAGGGGGGGGGGGTCAAATAAATGACTCCTTACCACTACATTTAATGAAAAAACTGTTCGAATTCGTCCGTGTATTTTATTAATTTTTAGGTGTCTAATAGGAATATGTTATTCTCTTACTTTCGGAAACCATTTATATTTATTTTTTTTCCTGATATTTACATGTTTGAAATGCCCGTACCTGGAGCCGTTCCGAACCAAGAAGGAAAAAATGTATTGGTAATATGCCCCCCCCCCCTCCCTCGCCAGTTCATATGTGATGGAGACAAAAATAATTCCTAGTAGGCCTTGCCAGAAAATAATATCCAATCAAATGAAATTCAGCACGATTCCCACAAAAAGAAGAAGAAGAAGAAGGAAAAAAAAACGCCTTCCGACCCAATAACATTTAGGTGGTGTATACAGATAGGCCCCGCTCACTAGGGGAGATTTTTGGCTCGCCTAAAAGTTCACTTGGGTCTCCCCATATTATTAGGTACTTTATATTAAGAAAAAGCCAAACACCCGTCGAGGTCCTCAATTATTTTATTGAAGTCACAGCCTACGTTTCGCTACGGTACTAGAATTTTCAGGGCAAAGTCCGAAACTTTAAAAAGTTACATGCATCGAAACGAGTCCTCCCAATCTAGACACACATGATGTATAAATGAGACACCTGTTAATTAATTAAAACCACTTTAAAAACCATTCCAATACAAAAAATCCAAGTAATTAAAACCCCTCCCTTTCTGTTCTCTCTTTTTTTTAACCAATAATGTCATGGGGGAGGCGGGTTTTAAGCTTTTTGATGTCGCTCCGGCAGCTGGCTGTCGAATACAGTGTTTTTCACTTCTACGAAGTTCGACGTTTTCAGTTAATTGGCGATTATGCGACAAAAATTACCACTTGGTGTGACCATCTACTTTTATTTAACAATTTCTGCCAAATTATCGTTAATTTACTGAAATTTGTATTAGTGAAATGCACTCTATTTTCCGGGCTTTATTTTCAGGAAATTGCAAGTTTTTGAAGTATTCATTCCTGAAAAATCGCGATTTCCTTCTTTTTTTTCCAAGTATTAACTCTCAAATTGAACTTGAATTTATTTTCAATTGAAATTGAATGAGCCTGCAAGTTTGGGTCCTTATTCGAGCAATCATAAGTTTCCTGATTGACATCTTTCATAAATACAGCAGCGCTCTTGCCGAGCTAAGATGAACTGACCATCTGGGGTAACATCTGACCGGTGTCACTTGCTTTGTTTTGTTTATTGTGGTCGTGAGAATCAGAATAGAAAGAAAATTATTGAAGTAAATCCAATTGAAAATTGAAGGATACCCCAGGAGGTCGTTTCACTTAGGCCCGCATGCCAAGTCGTTCCTCGAATTTTCCTCAATCTCAAAGCTCCCTCACAAACTGGAAAAATTATAAAATAACATGTGATTCTACAGTTAGCGAGGAAGGTTGGAGTCGAGGAAATTTCGAGGAACGACTTGGCATACGGGCCTTAGTCGCCACATGAGCGCTGGTGTATTTATGAAAGATGTCGATAGTATCCATGTGAAATTGACATTTTTGGGTGGAATATTAATTTTAGGAAGTTTATGGTCGTAATTAAAGCAAAAATGCAGTTTCGAAACCATTTTTGAAGCGGCTGGACCCAGGCTATCCGGCTCCAACTCAGGCCATAGCCTGCAGACGATGATCCACGAAATTGGAAGTTTTCAAATTTTATTTTTTCTGAAATGCAAGTTTCGTGTACTAATTCTTGCGGAAATGCAAGTTTCGGGTCCTAATTTCAGCAAAATTGCAAGTTACTAGTAATTTCAGAGACTACTACTAAGTTACTAGTTATTTGCAAGTGCTGGTGAAATCGAAAGTTCCGTGAAATTGAGAGTTTCCAATTGTTTGTTGAGGGTTTTGCCTCGGGCTTATATGTGGCCACGACGGACCGCGTCGTATAGACTGGCGCTGTACCCAGGAGACAAATTCATGGGAAATCGGGTGTTTCCCGACACAATGTTCGAGAAACTGCATTTTTTAGCGTCCTGGTTTCAAGGTAATTACAAGTTTCAGAGCAAATTGTATTTTAAGGTCATAAGCCCTGGGCTTCGTATTCATATTCCGCCCCGACTACGATCATATTCTGATTTTGACGAATACCCGTGTAATAGCAACTTTTGGAGATAAATATTTGTGAGTTTGCCAATGCGGGTCCTAATTTTAGGAAAATTACAAGTTTCCTGGCTGAATATCCACGAAATTGAAAGATTTGTGTCCTCGGGTATTAATTTACGTGAAGTCGCAATTTCAGGGCCTAGTTTAAGCATAATTGTTTTAGGGCCTATTCCGCGGCGGATTCAACAGGCTGTACATATAGCCGGGCCCACCAGAGCTCAGAGCCTGACATAACCCAGGAAATTGGAATTTCGATGGCCGAATATATCCGCGGCATCGCGACTTTTGGGTCACGAAAATGTATGTTTTGAGTCTTAATTTCTGTGAAAATTCAAGTTTCCGGGCTCAAGTTCATTGAACCAGCCCCCACCAAAGAGAAGAATACGCTCGAGGTCTGAGGGGAATGCGAAAAAGCTAACCACCCTTGGTGACCCTTATCTTCCAGAGCTAGTGCTACGCCCATTCAATCAGATCACAAACAGGCAGGGAGCATCCGTTAATTTTTTTTTTTAAATGGCTGCTTTATTGATCAAAAAACTAACTTCGTGTTAACTTCTGGTTAGGCTACGGATACTATGCACGCGATTTCTGACGAAAATGTGTTCTGAAGAATTCGCTTAAACAAACAAACATCTGATTTTCAATGCAAGTGGTTACTACATGGGAGAGAAATCCTCGTCACTCGTCAGAATTCGTACGAGGGGACAAACTCGTCAGAACAAATTTTTGTCAGAAATCGCATGCATAAATTCTTATTGCTGGCGGGATTGTAGGACCAACACTAGGTCCCAATTGTAGCCTGCATATGAAACTACGGATTTATATTGATCCTCCTTCGAATAAAGGCGTGGACAGGGGGTGGACTATTTTTTTTTTATTGTGGATTTGGATTCCACGCACCTTGTTCATAAGGGGGAGGGGAGTAATTGTTGATTTTTTTTGTGACTGACAAGTAACAAGGGATTCTGAAATAATAAATACATTTTTAAAATTAATAAATAATTATTAAACCAAAATTCCGATAACGTTCTGGTGAGTGATGAAGGGGGAGGGGGGTATATCCTTCTAATGTGACGCTGCGCTGTGCGCCAACTATTCTCAGAAAAGTAATCACGCAAAGCACTTGTTGCGGAAAACCCCTTCAAAGTCTGACCAGCATTGATGACATTAAACATAATTTCGAGATTGGTGCTGATTATCTCAGCACGTGGTGGGTGAAACTCAAATAGACCACACCAATCAAATAGAAATTAATATCCTGCTCTTTCTGATGGTGGCAACGACAGGCTTGGTTGCCAAGCTCCGGCTGGTTGCCGAGCGACTTTACTTGTAAAAACAAAGTAAATTTCAAAAGTTCCAAAGTGGTAGCCCCTTTCTTCTCATCGGTAATATTCCGATACCTCGATTCATCGTTCCCCTTAGACAGTTCCCGGGGCTAGGGTACCACTTTCTAGACGAAACATCATTTTATCTACTACTCACTTGACTGAATTCTTCGGGGCAGTGACAGAAATCTCTCTAAATAAACACGAAATACATTTCTCACGTAGCCTTTTCTCAATGTATTTGAACCGCGAATAAGTGTTTTTATCAATTTAAGTTTATACCTTACCCGAGAAACAGCACTTATTCTCAATTTCATTAGCGAATCAGTAATTTTTCTCAAGTTTAGCTCGCAGCATGGGCACAACTGGAGGGGGCAGTCTCCTCTATGCTCGAAAGCGCCGCCATAGTGTGGCAGTTCCCCACCCCTAGATGCCAACAAAAAGTACAAATTCTATGGTGTCACCCCATTTTGTTTCGTCAACTCACAAAAAAAAAATCTCAGATTTCGCTTGTCAAAAGCCAATTTCATGGACCCCACGTTGCCTATTTCCTCTCCCAAAACCATGATCGAGGTTCTGGCTTACTGAAAACCCATTTCCGCTCGCAAAAAACCCGTTTTCGCAGGTCGGGATCACTCAAAAATAAAATACGCCGCGATTTCCGATTTTAGGAATTGTCTCTGAACACTAAATAAAACACACACACACCCACACATTTCCACTGGTCCTGACTAGCTAATAAACTAATTTCTCGGATTTCACTCAATAAAAAACTAATTTCGCGAAAAAGTCTCACCAAACTCCAATTTTCGTGGGTCTGGCTCCACCAACATTAATTTTTCGAGGTTGGCTCACCCAAAAACCCAATTTCTCATATTTCACTCTCGGAAAACCGTGATAACCATGAACTAGCGATTCGTTTCAATTTAAGCGCCGAATTAGCGTTTTACTTAATTGTACCCTCGAATTAGCGATTCTTTTCACTTTTGTAGGCACGAATTAACGCTTTTTCTCAATTTAAGCCACGAAGTCGCCACCAGAAACTGCGACTTGCAATTTTCTCAATTTTCCGTGAATTAGCAATCCCAGGGGCGGTTTTACGTCAGCTGAGCCACCCTCAGAGAAAGGGGGGGGCAATAAAAAATGAAGGGAATTTTAATAGATACAAATGTGAGGCAAAGCAAATCAGATAATAATTGAATAACTTATTTAGTATTAATTGGTAGTACCTACCAATTTGCTGACAAATTAGTGAAACTGGCTTTTGCAAGAGCCAAATCCGGGACATTTGCTTATAGAAGAGCGAAGATCCGGCGAAATTGTGGCATAAAAGAGCCAACATCATTTGGCCAAGAATTTGGTTTTCGAACGATCCGAATTATTTTTTCAAATTAACCAAAATTATACGAAGGGCTGAAGCCCTGACATTTGGTTTAAACATAAATTCCTAGATTTGGATTTAACTCCTTCAAATCCAAGAAATAGCATAATTTGCTTTCGAAATAGCATAATATCCCACGGAATTTGGGTTTTAAAAGAGCGAAGTTGCCTGAAATTGAGATTTGAAGGAGACGAAAATCCAAGACGAAATCCGTGTAACTGGCGTTTGTTAAAGCCAAAATAACCAAATTTGGCTTTTTGAGTTACCCAAATCCATAAATTTGTGTTTTCTCTGTGAGCTGGTAGGAGCATCTGGCGCGAAACTAGGAGGTCGTGAGTTCGAATGCCACCTGGGGAGCAATTTTTTCTCGGAACTCAAAACAAGTAAAGTAGTAAGTATTTAATTTAAAGATTAATTTCTCTATTTTAAGCCTCCCCACTCCCTCGAATTCACAGTTGTGACTATGGTGGTGCGGTGAGGAGGGGAGTATTCCCCTAAATGTCCGTAGATAGGGTCGTCTAAGCTCAATTATTGTTTTGAAAAAGGTAAATTGGCTTTCGAATAGTCAAAGCTGCGAAACCGATTTTAGAAAGAGCCAAAGGTGTTTTGTTTTTGAAAGAGGAAAAACGCGCGAAATTGTGGCTGAATGGCATAATATTCTGTTTTGAAGAAGCCAAACCCACATTTGGTTTTGGAAGAGCGAATTTCCGTGGCGGCATTGTCGTCTGAAAAGGCAAAAGTCACAACATTGGTTTTCAAACGAGCGAAATCAGTTTTTCGTATTAATTAAAATTATAGGAAGAGCTTAAATGCCATGAAATTCGGTTTATCATAAATCGTTAATCACCGAAATTGGGTTTTGAAAGAGCAAAATCCAAGAAAATGGTTTTTGAAAGAGCGTAAGACCACGAAATTGGGGTTTGAAAGAGCCAAACCAACGACATTTTGTTTTTGAGAGATCAAAAATTCATTAAAATTTGAATTTGAACGAGCTAAATGCGTAAAATTTGGTTTTGAGAGGTCGAAACTTGGGTTAAAAATAAACTTAATTGCGATATTTGGTTTTAGAAAGAGCACAACGCGCAGGATTTGTTTTGGATCATATTATCAGATTTTGAGCTAAAATGCCTGGTTTTAGTAGAATATTCTGGATTCTGGGGCCAAATTCCCAAAGTTCTGGTTTTAACCAAATCGTTAACACCTAACTCACCCAGATTCTTGAGCAGATATTAGACATTGCAATACAAATCCCGGTTTTGGGGAAACAGAGACAGTGGGCTTTCGTGCTATTTTTTTAAATAATATAAAATTAAGAAATTAGGCGAATGAGATATATAAGTGCGGGATGAGAACACATTTTACCGCCAGCCGTGTCAGGGAGGCCTAAAACCGCCCCTGATTTATTTCAGCTGCTCGCGAATTAGTGTTTTTCCTAATTTCAGCCGCAAATTAGAAATGTTTCAACATTTCAGCTAAGAATTGGACTTTTCCCCCAATTTCCGTCCGCCAACTAGCGCTTTTACAAATTATATTCGTGAATTGGCGCTTTTTTCTATTTTTGCCACGGGTTAGAGATTTTGTTCATTTTCAGAAGACGCGAATTAGTGGTTTCTCCGTTTTAACCGCGAATTCTCACGCTTCTTCTCAATTTTCATCGGTGATTTAGATTTTTTTTTTTTTTTTTCGCCCGAATTAGCGATTATTCTCAGTTTTAGTCGTGAGTCCATGTGATCCCTGACTTTAGCCGTTATAATGAGCGAGTTTTCCAAATTTTATCCGTGAATTAGCTCTTTTTGTCAGTTTTAGCCGCGATTAAGCGATTTTTTTTTCCATTTTAGCCATGAATTAGCGCTCCTCCTCGCTCGATTTGTGAGAAAAGTATACCGGTGAATTGGCACGTGGACAGAATGATATCGACGGTAGTTGCAGCCCGATCGGTGCATTAGGTGATTTTTAAATACAAAATTTCAAAGTTCTTCAAGATGGGATAAATGGTACGAGGGGAAATGACGTCGATGGTCACTTTTGAGCCATCTGATGAGGGAACTCTAATAGCGTTTTCCATTTGATTACAATTCCGCTCTGAAGCCGAGCATTTCCACCCGTCTTCTCTGAATTACCTATATCATATGGTAACGCAGAAGACGGTGGAAATGCTCGGCTTTAGCAGCAGAAATTTATACAAATGGAAAACCCATAACATTTTTTGTTTACAAATAACAAGAAAAATTGTCCCCCTGAAAATGTGTCTTATCCCCTTCTTTGTCACACCATCCATTTCATTGAATTTTCCTTGACGTTATCACATCATCAATCAAAACTTCGCTCTAAAAAAATCCTTGATTTATTTCAATGTTTAATGTGAGTAACAGCATTGTCGAAGAGCCCTCTTCAAGAAACACCAGTGCTTGAAAAATGTGCAAGTTCCCCATTTGAATCACGAACTTGTCTTAGAATCCGCGAATTGGCGTTTACCTGATTTTCAGCAGTGAATTAGTGCTTTTTCTACATTTTCTTCCGTGGAATTACCACGTTTTGCTCAATTCCATGGGTGACATCGATTTTTCTCCATAATTTAACGTGTTTTGTAACTTCAGCCGCGAATTACTGTTTTTTCTCAATTTTAGCCGCGTTTCAGACCTTTTCCGTTTAAAAATCCTTATTTTTGATCTTAATTAAGCTTTTTCCGGGGGTCCCCTCTGGAATGGTCGCCCCTCGCTGCCATACCTCGTTACGTTTTCGAGTTTGTGAATACGTTCCCAAGTATTTTGTTCAAAATCGACCAAACTCCTATAGTAATGTGTACATGTCGAGTGTCCCTTCAATAAATATTAAATAATTATATTATGTACTTTGACAACACTCACGATTCTCCGGTGACTTGAGGATTCCGATCTCTCCTGGCTGAAAAAAAGAAAAAAAAAGAGTTTTTGAAGGACTTAATACTTTATTTATTTTATTTAAACCTTAAATTTTAAATACACCTGAATATACAAATATAGACACGAAAAAATAATTAAATTTGTGAAAAATTTGAAAAAATAAAATAAAAACTTAAATTTAAAAATCTTTAATAGTAAAAGAAAAGGAAACTTAAGCGCGTGACAGGAAGCCTTACACAAAACATAATTTTACACTTAAACAAACAGGAGATTCATTATGAAATAAATACTGATTTTCCCCAACGTTCTTAATTTTCCCCTTAAAATTGTATCACAATTTTATGATTTAACGCGTGTATTGTCTATAAACCGCAGTAAACACAATGATTTGTGATGCTTGTCACCCCCACAGCTAGACTATGCATTTTTTTTTTTTTTTTTTTTTTAAGCTTAAATTTTTGCCTATGAGAACCCAACAATGGACACTTTCCTTCTGTCTCATCTCCTCTAAATCGGTGCGCCCTTTGGTAAAATGCACGAGTGAATACAAGAAAAAGAAAGCAGATCTAATTTTTCAGACCTTTTAGTGCTAACCAAATCAGATCATATTAACGTAATTTAAAGGATCTTAGAATAAACTGAAATTCATTTTTATTTTATTAACACCTAAAAAACACCGATCTTAAACTCTGAATATACGTTAACTTTAATAAAAGGGAATCTCTTTTATTTTCTTGTATAGCTCCCTTTTTCTTAAAAAAAAATTAGGGTAGTGAAGTCCAGAATGTTTATTTACACACGAAAACCCTCCTTGAGAATAATTATAATTTAAGGTGGGGGTTTGGAGAGTTTTCTTGTAATAAGTACTTTTTTAATTAGATACGGCAGTGAAATTTAAAGAAAATGATGGGGTGTTTGAGAAAATTTACTTAAATTTATAAAATCACAAATCTTTATCTTTCAGTCGTGACTATACATGAAAAAGAAAATATACACGTACGAAAAACACTTAGAGGTTCAAGGTAAAGGGTTGGCCAGAAAACGGGAAAATACTTATCTAAATGTTAGAGACCCTGATGAGGGCTCGATGGAATGTGACAAAAAAATTATGGAATGTTCGAAATTTCGTTGCTTAACTAAAGTTGGAAACCAAAAAAAAAACGTTTCTAAACAAAACAATAACTGCTTTTTATGTCTTCTTTGGAGCAATACTAAAATTATTATTCTTCTGTGTCCCCTCAAGGAAGATTCAGAAGAAGGTTCCTTTCACCCCTCCCCCCTCCCATGCGCGCTCTCACACGCAGCAAAAAAAAACACGCCCCTTCTTTATATTCGTATGTTAGACTTGGTAAACGTATAAAAAGACGGTGGTTGAGACTACACCGGAGTGTCTTCTTTCGGTTTTTTCCCATCGGTCTGCAGTTGCTGACCGTCGATATATTCTGAAGAGCCGCGATGAACGGCCGGATTGTCGGTGCCCTCTGCGGTCGTTGTCGTGTTTGAGTTCTTCTCCCCCGTTGGACCCTTCTCCTTCTTCTTCCCCTCGGCGATTCCTCCTGTGTGCGAGACGGGGCAAAAATGGGGAGGTGAAAAGAACCGAAAGTTTCAAGTTAGTGCTTTATGGTATAATGCGGTTACATGAATAAAATTCAGACAATCAAATTGCATTAAAGTCATAAATTCGACCTTAAATTGAGAAAGCGAATTGCCAGATGAACCAAAGTTTCAAACTCGAAAAGCCGTGCTCTGTTTCAAACGAAAGTTCGGTGCAAAACGCCGAAAAAAAAAAGTTGAAATTCGTGAATGAAAGAAGGGATATAATCAGAGGGAATGAACGGTTTGAGCCAATGAATTCCTATTTTGATTTTTTTTTTTCAAAAAGTTACCTTTGCAATAGACTACAACAGAGAAAATAGGGCTCTTTCGTAAGTTTGGAATCAAGGACACACTATTTATATACGCCCACAGTAGCTCTTAAAGGTTGGGTACTCGGAGTCGGAGCACAAGACAAAAATGCGTTGCGTGCTTGAGCGTTTCACGATTTGAGTCCTAATTGTAGATTGCTAAAATTTTTCGGTTGATCTGGCAAATAACATTCAATACGGCTGTAGCGGGTTAGTAAACGGTAAATGCCAAGCAGAGCACTGAGCACGATCTATGAACATCAGCTATCTGGGCGGTCTGCAGGGTCGTTTTTACGGGTAGGCAGCGCCCCGACCCACGGGGGGCTAGTCAGATGGACAGTTTTTACGATATTATATTGATTTACAGATTGAAATCAGAATAATTTGGTTTTTGAAGAATTCAACCACACGAATTCAGATTTTTGAACTCGCAAAATTGGCTTTGAAGGCGCCAGATCCGAAATTGATATTAATATTATTATCTGTTAAGCCATACTCGATTAATGTTTCATTGTTAGGATTAGGGCTCGTTTCTTCTTTTACTGCTACCCTGGGCTGTAGGCATTATCAGAGAAAACTTTATTTTATATGTAGGTATATTATACATAAAATAATTACATATAAAATACAATTTTCTCTGACGATGCCTCCAGCCCAGGACGACGAAAACTCAGGAAAAGAAGGAGAACCAGAAGAAAAACGAAGCCTCAACCCAAATGATAAATATTGTACGCTTTTTCATCCAGAAAGGGGTTATTCTAGGGTATGTGTAGACTTTAGAAAAACATACTTTTTTTTCTGTGTGCGTCAAGTTTACGAAATTTGATTTTTTTCAAAGAGCAAAAGCCAAAAAATAGGTTTAGAAGGTGGAAACCACAAACAATTATTTCATTCGACCCAAACCCGCAAAATTGACTTTTTAGACAGCTAAGTGCGCAAAATTCGGATTTCAAATTATTGAACCCTGCGAAATTGACTTTCAAAAGAGCCGAACCTGTGGAAATGGTTTTATTCATGGCCCAAATCCACGAGAGTTGTTTTTTTTAAGTTCTGAGCCCCACGATTTTCAAATTCGGCGTTTCAAATTTAAAAAAAAAAAGAAGCGAGAATAGGGTTTTCGCTCATTCAAACAATTTTTTTTACGAGATTAGCTCCTTGAACAAACAGATTTAGCTCTCAGAAATACCAAATTCGCGAGTTTGGCTGTTTCAAAACCCAATTTAACGATTCTGGCTCTTTCAAAGCAAATTTTATTGGCGTGGGTCTTTCAGAAACAAACTTGGCACATTCAAACCCCAAATTCATGGACTTAGGGGGGGGGGGCTTGGCTCATTATCACTTTCTAGCAGCCATATCTGTGAATTTGGCTTAATTGCCACAGATTTAGCCCACAAGAGTGGAATCAGGCGTGCCGCAAAACTACTGACTTTCGCCCAATAAAACTAGCACTCCCAGAATCTCTCAATCTGGCAGATTCCGGCAAAAAACTAACTAATAGACGGACTTTCCGCAATCAATATCGGGGATGGTCCTCCTCTCCTAGCTCCAATACTGTAAGTTTGAGTGACTTCCTATTTCGTTTAACTTAAGCCCCGAAACTTGCATTTTCATCACAGTAAAGAATAACCGAATTGTGCATTTTCGAAGGAAATAGAGTCCCGAAAGTCACATTGCCGCGGATATTTTCTCACGGAACTTCTAATTTCTTGTGTATTAGGGGCTCGGGGGTCTGTTAGGCCGGCTAGCCTGTTGAATCCACTCCGTCGCCAGAATTTTAAGGAATTTTGAGTGAGACGTTTGACAAAGAGATGTGAGTACACGTTAAGATAGATTTTAATAATTGTTGAGAATTCATACTGATTGTTGTGATGTCTCCTTGTAGTTGTTTTGGCCTCGAAAATGGAGTGCAGCTACTCCGAAACTAGTCGGCCATAAATAAAAACCGAATGTACTACTCAAATAATTTTTAATTACTTGCAATTAATAACATTCACGAAACTCTTAAAAATTTGTTGAATCCACCGCCACGAAAAAAGGCCCCAAAACTTGCAATTTCGTTGAAACTAATATGGTCCCGAACTTGCAATTTTGAAAAAAAAATCCCCGAATTTTCAAACTCGCAAATAAATATCTTTCAATGTTGCAATTACACGGCTATTCGTCGGGGTATGGAGGGGACAGTAAGAGCCGGCTAGCCCAGGGTCCCTGGAAATTTTCCTTGAAACTAGCAAATTTCGCGAAAATTGTATCACAGATATTTCTCTTCAAATGTTTCAATTTTGTTGGGAGCACGGCTTATGGGCCTCGTCAGCCCCACGACGTGACGTCATCGATTAGGGCACGGCTAGCCCGGGGTCCGAACCCACAAAAAGCAATTATTGCAAACTTTTAATATCACGGATGGCCACTAAAAACAAAAAGGCCCTGAAACTTGCAGTTTCACTGAAATTAGGGCGTGAAACTTGCAGTATCGCGAATATTCGGCCAGGAAAAAACTCCCTAGTCGCGGGTGTTTGTCTTCAAAATATTGCAATTTTGCGTCTATTCGTCTGGGCTGGCTTGTACGGGATCCACAGCCTTAAAAAAAACGAAGCTTTTAATTTCACTGAAATTGAGATGTGAAACTCGCCTTATTGCAATTATTCTGCCAGAAAAATTCCAATTTCGCGGATATTTGTTTTCAAAATAGTTTAATTCTGGGACTATTCGTCAGATGACTTGGGGTGCGATATCGTGGGCCGGCTAGCCCACGGTCCCGCGGTCATTAACAAAAGATCTCCAAAACTCGAAATGTCACCGAAATAATGACCATAAACTGGCAGTTACGCGAGAATAAACACAGGAAACTAGCAGTTTTGCCGATAATTAGCTCCGAAACTGGTCATTTCACAGATTTTTAGCTCAGAGTGCCCCCTCCTGGCTACGCCCTAGGGGGTGTCTTCACGATAATTCTAACCTAGGGGCACTAGAAACGGCCCTGGGGGGGGGGGGGCGAAAGCATAAAAATAATGAGAAATTGCCCTATTTTGACGCCTTAGGATAGTTTACAAGGTCTTCAGACTAATTTCTTAAGCGAAAGGCCTGCCTAAATTAATTAAAATTCCCCTTCCTCCCGTAAACAACGCCAGTCCCGTTGTGTTTGATACACTTTTAAAATAAAGACGCTCCCTTCGATTCCCTGTGCACCGGCATGCATATAAATTCAAGCGCTGCCCTTCCCATTTATCGTGTTCCTGTGCGCGAATCTAATGCAATTCTCTAAACTCAATCCCACGCACCGGCTAATTTTTTTTCTCACTTTTTCCATTTCTTCCACACGCCCTCCTACACCCTTTCTTTTTTCCACAAGAGTGAATTTTACTCCAAGCTGATGAAGCAAATAACGCCTAAAAGACCTCCGGTCATAAGGAGGGGGTTTTAAGCTTGAAACCACAGCGCTTCTCATTTGGGGGTTTAATTAAAGACTGAAAGCGGGCCTGTCCTGAAAGCGTAAAGAGGCCGTGTTTTGGTTCGAGGCTTGGTTTTGGGGTGCTGAAATAGAAATTCATTTAAAGAGGAAAATAGTATTGGCGAAGGCTTGTGAGCGGCTTGAATAGTTAGCAGTTGGTAAAAAGAGCCAGATTGTAAGAGTGAATTGATATCGTAATAGGGGAAAGTGGGTTGAAACTGGCTATTCGCTTAAATACGAAAATTAAAACAAAAAGAACCATCGACGTGCTAAAACATTACATTGCAGTAAAAAACAGTTGCAGGGAGGTCTGCTACAGCAAACTAAAGTGGGCAAGCAAATGAAAACCATGCACGACAAACTACTTTGAAAAGCCTAAAAAGTGCCATAAATTATAAAATTGCAATAAGTGGTTTTCTCGTTGTCGAAAGCAACAATTACTTTCACCGTTTTTTTTTTCTTCCTTTAAAAATCTGAGTTTACTTTTTTGTTATGTACCTTCAGCTTGAGTGTATTTCACATTTCGTCTATCGTAAGCTGCAGGGAAAATTAAAATGAAAAGAAAATAGACAAAAAAAAGAAGGAGAGAAACTTTTCATCTAGCAGTCTTAACAGGCAAAAATGTGCTCATCCTAAACGATCCTGGTGAAGGGGGCAAGATCATACACTTCAAAGAAACAAAACAAAGAATCAAAAACGCTTGAAGAAGATATTTTTAACGAGAGCCAGCCTCCTATGTGCCAAAGAGCAATATACATATATGAAAATATGTCACGACCTTTTTACGTCCGAAACTTTCTTTCTCGTTATTTAAATCTTCTTCAACAAAATAATAATATCTCTTTCTACGTTTATGTCTAATTAATAATAATGATAAATAATAGAAAACTATTTTCTTCGTCAATAAATTCCAGACACTGCAGTTTCTGTTAGCTTATGGGATTTTCTAATTGTCTTTTTTCTCATTTAAGACTTGCCTTCAGTTTGAACGTGACGTCACAGAGCCTTTCCTGCCTGTTTTGTTTTGTTTTGTTTTTGGTTTTAATATCAGGACATAAATGTTTTTGGGACGAAAAAAAACAGCATTAGTTTTAGAACAAAACTACCAAAATAAACATATTAAATAATTGAAAAGACCAAAGAAGACATAATGCATTTTTTTTTTTACACATCTCTATCATTTTCCTTGTCAAAAATTTTAAAGGAGCATGCAACTTTGTACAAGAATCTCAGCTCTTTGACTTTTAAACCGTAACCTTTTTCCTTTCTTTAAACATGACATTTTCCCATCAAAAATTTTGAAAAGTTAAATCTTTTTGAGAGTAGGTACTACCTTTAATTGTCAAATGGAAAGGGGGAAGGTTAACTGATAACCCTAACTCAGTTATGCAGACAAAAAATTGTAAAGTCTAAAAGAAATAAGAGAAAAACATTGAATTTTCACTCACCGGCGAAACACCAGCGTCCTTTGGCTCGGGCGAAAACAAGCACTGAAGCTATCGTCAAAAGAAGAAGAACGGCTACGATGATACCAAGTATTGTACCGATACCAAGATTGAGCACTTTAGGGAAGGAAATCGTTATTAGTATCTTTTCTAACAAGGGGTAGGTACACACACACAAAAAAAAAATGTTACTTTTAGGTTCGGGATTAGTTGAAACGGCCACTCGGTATGTTTCTTCACCGTAGGCGTTGGTCGCTGTTACCGAGTAACGTCTTTCAGTGTCCTCTTTGGATAGTGTGCGAATGACCATTACAGATTCCCAAAAACCGTTGCCCTGTACAATTAAATAAAGTTGTAATTATCCAACTCTAATTTGCTCAGTACTTTCATACCTTATCGCTCTGAACGCTGGGTCTAAGTACGAAGAAAGGTTTTTCAGGTGTGTCATCACCCTCGTAGTAAGCGTCCTGATCGACATACCAAGTGAATGTGGGTCTCGGATTAGCCTGAACACTAACGGAGACACGACCTTCGGCTCCTTCAACAAGGCCGAAAAACTCGAATGTGTCCTGATGTGGTTTCGGAGCGACTAGACAATTCGCAATAAAATGAATGGAACACTTATTATAAATACCTATTTCCTGTTTTGAGATTTTCAACTTACACACAACAGTTATGGGCCGCACCGTCGAGTTACGCTCTTGAAGTAACGGGTGCTCAGCAACGCATTTCAACAATTTTCCATGGTCAGACGACTGAACGCGTCGCGTCAAGTTTTGATGAATATTAAATAGCCCCTGCTGGGGGATCGAAAAAGTTGTCGCTAAAGATAGGCCGTCCGTAATTTTTTCGTCGCCTTTGGAAAAAAAAAAAAAAAAAAAAATCTCGTAGAAATCGTTTTGCAGTAAATTTCCCTCATCCCATTATAAACTACCCACTAAAGCTCCTGGAAAACTCCACGCGCTATGCCCAACGACAAGAAGGAGGGGTTAGACTATAGTAATTATTTCTAAATAATGGAAGGGATGAAATTAGGGTGAAACTAAACACACAACAAGCTTCTATTCTACTCATCCAGAACCCTCTTTAGCCCTTTTTCTTGAGTGCTTCTCTCCTGAACCACCAAAGCCGCCTAATTACGACCCCCCCCCCCACCGCCCAAACGAGAGTAGAAAGGGGCTAACTTAAACCAACCAATTAACCCCTAGCCGCGACTCAGGAAAGGTAGTAGAGAAAGACGCAGATTAAGAGAAAAACAAAGCATGAGGAACGGGTGGGTTTGTTTAAGTCGACGGTAGGGAGGGAATCGCATGATCTCCAAAGTTTCCACTATCTTTAACGTTGGACGAAAAATAAATTAAGTAAAAAATCAACTCACCCATGTACCAAGAAAGATTAGCAGCAGGACGGCCACCGTTCACTCTACACGTTGCAAACAATGAGTCGCCTTCTTTAAATGAGCCATCTCCAATGGAGCCTCGGCTCACTGACAATTCGGGGAGTCCTGGAGCCTCTGTGGAAAAAAAAAAAAAAATGATTAATACAACGCCTTAACACCCTTTCACTCAAAATCAAACTCACTCGCAACAGTAAGCCGCATTGATGCCTTGAACGATTCAACCGACGTCGACGGAGTCAAGGTGCAAGTGTATTCGCCGTTGTGCTCTTCAGTCACCGGTCGGATTTCAATGCCGCATTGCCCGCGTTCAAGGCCCTGGCCATAGTAGGTGACGCCGTTGTAGGAAGGAGCACCGGGTCGAGGACTGATGGATTTCCCATTTGGCAGATCGAACAAACAACCTTCGATTTTTTCGCCAGACTGAAAATAAAGCGTGCATCAAATTTGTAAAATACTGAATGTCAAAAACTATAATTGTGACGAGAAATTGAAAGTAAGGTACGGGATGTGTTACTCGTACACAATTAGGACCTTTTCTATATCCCTCAAGGGCGCCCTATAAGTAAGATGTGGTGCCGTTCCCCACCACACATTTATACATAAACATACATTTATACATACATACATCATATAGATCGCACTTATCACACGCACATAACAATTTTAGGCAAATTGTAGTGTCTTACAGGACTATTCGCCCGGTAGCTTCAGTTAAACTCTCTTCAGGTCAAAAAATCCAAAAGATGAATCGATAAACAATATTTTTTATTTATTGCGAGACCGCGGTTTCCATTTATTACGTCGTCGTCAGTTACAGAGGCGTAACAAGTTAAGCAAGCACCCGTGGCGAACTAAAATGTACATTCCCTCTCATATTGGCATAACCTAAACCAGCGTAGTAATATTCCAAGAACACGGGTTCTCTACAATTTGGGTGTGTATAGTACACCGATTATTCGGCCAGTGGCAAACGTTTTTCCATAGCAAAATGCTGGTGGGCCCAGATAGTAGCGTACCTATGTAGGGGCCCCTGCCACTGTTTCAGAGGCGGCCCCTTCAAAAAGCTTAAACATGGAAAAAATGTCAAATTTTAAATTTTGGCAATACCAGTGGACAATTTTTAGGGCCTCTTTTCCGGTCACGGCGAAAACACATCTCTAAGGAATCGTCAGCGCTAGAAACTGAGACGTTTTATGCCTTGTTAGTTGTTTTTGGACATTTTTCCCGACTTAGTCACGGCGCAAAGTCCGTGTGAGCTGCTCGTCTTCTGAAATTGAGGAAAAATCCTCATTTGACGCGGAAATTTACTAAAAAATTACCAATTCGTGGTATTGGAAGGCAACTTTGCGTTATAATTGGGGAAAAGCGGGATTTCCCATTCTGCAACGCTAATTTCCCACTGAAATTGAGACAAATATTAATTCGTGGCTTATGGAAGTGACTTCGCCGATTAAATTGTGAAAATAATCTAATTCCCAGTTGTCGTACAGTTAGTCTCTAAGAATTGAGAAGGCGCGCTAATATTATGCCATTTTTGGTGCAAGTTTAGACCTAAAAGTTTAGAAAAAGCTCTAAATCATGGCTAAAATTCAAAAAAAGGTAGATCATGAATACAATTCAGAAACTGCCCAGAACGCTTCCTTCCCCTGCAAGAACATGATAGTAAAAGAGCCAAATTCATGGCTAGAATTGAGAGAAAAGTGATAATTCACGGATAAAATTAAGAAAAAATGCCAATTCGCGGTTAAAATACATAAAAAACGCTAATTTGTGGCTAAAATTAAGAAAACCCCGTAATTTAATGCTGCGTAAAAATTATATTCCTTGTCCATTGTCGTCATACAGTGACGATTTCAGCCCAGAACCCAGAGTCTTGTACCCTTTTAGGTCCGTCACTGGTGGGGGCTCTGGGATGCCGGTGAAATTGGGTTTTAAAGGAGCAAAATCTGAGAAATTAAGTTTTGGAGGGACGAAAATCCGCGAAACATGGGGTTTGTAAGAGCCAAAATGACGAAATTTCAGATTTTGAATTAGCCAAATCCGTGAATTTGGTTTTTGAAAGAGCCAAATTAGTTTCTCAGAATAAGGCCAAACCTGCGAAACTGATTTCAGAAAGAGCTGTAAAGCCACGAAATTCGTTTTTGAAAGAGAGAAAATCTGCAGAGGTTTAAACATCGCACGAGAAACGTCACATCGAAGCGCTCTTGATGGAAAATCCGTTACAACTTTCGGAATATACATGTCGTGAAACCCCAAAATACACAGAGTTTCGTTCAATTTTAAGGGCCCTGACAAACGAGACCACTTGAGTGGCACCAGGCACGACCCGGTCACTAATAGAATTTGAACTAGCCTGAAACACGGGGTGGCATGGCGCGACTTCAAGGTGAAATATCAGATGTCCCACCCTTGCCGCGCCACATAAGTGGCCTCGTATGTCAGGAGGCTAAATGTAGGCCTTTTTTGCAAAAATGAGATGGGGTTTGCGTGAGACGAACGATTTTTTGAAGATTTGGTGTCATTATTTCCTAGCATTCGAATTTGAACAGAACGCGGTTAATTAGTCCTTCGGACTAACTCGCTCGTTCGCTCGCTATAAAAGCAATTTCCTTCTAAAGCCGGATACACACATGCGGTACTTGCCAAGTAACTCGCAAAATATTCAATCAATTTCTAGCAATTGCCTAGAAACCAACCAGCTGAGAATTTCAAAAATGTGTTGCTCGTTACTTGGCAAGTACCGCATGTGTGTATCCGGCTTAATGCATGCATATGATGCTATTACACACGAGAGTAAATCTCTCTGAGAGTGCCAGGTGCTCTCTCCCGAGAACTCTCACAGGTTTTCCGCACTGAAAAATCAATTTCACTGCTTTTCACACTTGAATTTTGCACGTTGTGCTCGCTAAAAAAAACAATTTCGGGGTTTCAGCCCTCTGAAAACTTAATTTTGCGGGTTTTACTCACCAACAAAAAAGTAATTTCGTAGGATTTGCGCCCTGAAAAAGCAATTTCATGGTTTTTGCCTACAAAAGGCTATTTCGAGAGTCTCGCGCGCTAAAGAACCAATTTAATGGGATTTGCTCACGAAAAAAATCGAAGGTTTTTCTCGGACGACAACCGCGCAGTCGTCAGCCCTGAAGTGGCCGCAGGGCGTACGTTTTCAGGAGCCTATACGAATTTAATTGCAAATGAGGGTAACGCATGAAGTCCCAGGAAGAGTCTCAGGCCATCGACATAGGCGGGCTTCGGTAGGCTGCTCAGGGCATTCATTTTTGCTCCCTCTACATATATAGGGGACGCTGACGCCTCCTTAGGTGCTTTTCAGACGTGTCCGGCGGCATTCCGCGATTCAATATTGTCTAGTTGTGGGGGGAGGGGGCTCATGAATCGCGTCCAAATAAAATCAATATGAGACGAACGAAAATGGCTTCAATTAAAAATTGGAAGAATCCGCGTATCTCGGGCATTTTCTAAAAGTGGACTGGTGCATTGTAACATGAATATTACTCTACTTGCGGAGCAATTTGAAATGTCAACACACAGTGGCTGAACGTGAGTGCTTCATATTTATCTCCCTGAAGAGATGCGATAATGGTGAGGGGGAGCTTATACGAACGGGTGATAAACTTGGTACGAGTGATTTCCCCAGAAAGATAGTCACGTGGGGACCGGCAGTGTTATTTCATTTCACACCCCTCAAGGCCCGTATTGCTCGAGCCAAAGTTTCTAACGGAATTTAGGGGGATAGTAAAGTAATCCAATGGGATACCTTGCGATTGATAAACCTGCCCTTAATAAATTCGCACTTGACGACTCATATGGTGCGTGGGAATAATCACTTGACGCTTTCATTTTTTCTTTGCTTTGGAACTTCAACTGTTTCTCTTGATTATTTTTTGGAATTAAAACAAGTTCATGATTCAGCACGGCGAATATCAAATGAGTTCTCATGTTTATTAATAAAGATGAAAGTTAAACGTAATCAAAAAAGTCGACGCAGCGAGAAGAGAAAGGATTTGAGAGAGTGGTTTTTCAAATGTGTAGAGGCAGGCCTGCCTCTCCGGGTCTCGCGTCAGAGCTGTGCGGGTTATTGCATAGCCGGGATGAAATTTTATTCAACGTAACACATGTTCAGAGTTCTTGGAAAGACTCTACAGATCGCAAAATTTATTTTGTTCTTCCTCTAAAAACGGCCGTTTAATTTTGTTTGCCTTGCTGTTGCTCCTTTCTATTTTGCACCATTCCACGCCATCCTGACGGTTGTGAGATCATTTTTAAAATTAAAATTCTCCTCCATCAAAGGAATATTATGCTTCCACAATGAAGAAAAGGAACACAGCAGTGAGATATGAAATTCTCTTTTAACCTTAATGAATACCATGACCCTTTTTCGCTTCTTGTTACCCCTCCAACTCCGTGCTCTCCTCCTCGGCTCACATTCATTTTTTTTTTTTTTTTTTTTTCTTTTGCTTCATTTTTATAGAGATGAGTCGAGGAATAAGTTTATTTTCCAGAAATAATTTGAATTACTATACGGGCAAAATACTACAACTTTTTCGAGAGGAAGCGTAGTACGAGAAAAAATTACCGTAAGGTGTTAATTTCAAAGAGCCTTGTAATGAGACCTCACCACTTTGACATTGTATAACTTCTCGTGAAAGGGAAAACCCTATGCTTCCCACTCATGGCTTATTCGATGGGTTTGGCTGAATAAGTATAGCGACAAGGAAGGGGCCGAAAGTCATGCACGTTGCTCGGGTGTGGGAGAGAGCTCAGAGGCGTTAAGAATTTAAGAAGTGTCTTAGTCAGCAGGTGCCGCCCTATCCGTGTCACTTTATGCGTTAAACGACTTTAGAACGGAAATTCAACCAGACCCGCCATCCCACACGCAGCCCTTAAAACACACTCACACAGATCTTCACAGAAACAATAGCTTAACAAACTCCCTCGCATTAAAAACCAAAAACCCCTTGCTACGGTAACGAGGGGGTAATTAATTCGAATCGAATTTTTTCCTTCGTTTCTTTCTCCCCCGGTAGCTATAAGTAATTAAGTTGCTTGAAGCAATTAGATGAGCCGAGGTGAAAGGAGAAAAGGTTAAATGAAGGAGAGATGGATGTTTTATGTTATTCAGAGTGACCAAGAAATGTAAGTGAGATGGGATGGTACTGGGGGGGGGGATCCTGTAAATATTAGGCAATATTTAATTTAGCGGAAAAGCCTTAACCCTCTAGCACTTGGAAGAGGGGTCACACAAGCCAGACATTCCCAAGGACAGTTTTGCTTTGAAAATCGTCCAGAAGAGCTACCGAATAAATCTCGAGAAGGACAGAATAAAGGGGATGGATTCCATTATGGTGTGGGTGAGAGGACGGGGGAGAAGGGAAAGCATTCCCAACATTCTCAACAGTCCAAAACCTCCCAAGAGCTCGTCCCTCTTCGTTCGCATAACCCTTTCCCCCAAACCCTCACCGCTATTTTCTCCAACTGTTTTAAGCCCCCTTGAATCACTGTCAAGAGAAGCTCAGATTGTTCCAGTTTCAATTTAGTCTGATAGTACTGGGGAAAAAGGGGTTCTAAAGATTGAAAGATATTGTTTTTGCTGGGAAAAGGCTATAAGGGATTGGTTGGGGATTGTTGATATCAAGTAGGTGAAAAGTCTTACCTGGCAGACCATGTGCGCACTGTCACCTAATTTTACAGTTTGATCCCTTTGGAGCGGTGTTATTCTCTGTGAATGAGTTTCTGAAACAAAAAAAAACTTTATTAATGAAATGCGATGATTGTGGGTATAGACTTGAAACAAAAATAGGTGTACATGACAACGGCTTTGTTCTTATTTTACTCCTGCGTGATTAAATCAAGCTTCCCTCTTCTTTATCCCCTCCACGTAAAATTGACTCCAAAATACGGGAACAATTTTCTACGCCGTCGATCATTAAACGGCCGGGCCTCCCCCCTGCTGACAATATCAATGTAGGAGAGGGATGTGTGTGAATGGAAAGTCCTTCTACATGTAGATAGAGATTAATTAAGCACAGCGGCATTCATCATTTTGTTGATTTGGTTATACAAAATAAGAATTTGACTAAGAAATGAAAGAAGACATCTCTTGAAACTATAATTCTTCTCTGTGTCATGATTTATGGATTTAAACAGTTCCCTTACTTTCACCTACTAACACTAACTTGAACTCGAAATGATCGAGACATTTGTGAGGAATTATTGTAACACTTCCAAAACGTTGACTCTCTTTATTTAACATGCGCGGTCTGATAATTAACCGAGAATAAGCTTATAATCCTCCGACGCGCTTCTGTTTTCACAGGAATTTCAAAGTGAATTATTTGCCAAGTGGCCATCCATCTCAGTTAGCTTCGTGAAGCAGCGAGGATTTCGCATCGGGGGGTCTCTTTTTGTCCCCCTTCAGTGTCTTGTGAATCTTAACACGAAGCGCTAATGAGGATACTTCCGACTTTTAATGAGGTTTCGTACTTCTTTCCATCCTCATCGACAGAAAAAAAGTCAAGACTTCTTAATGCTTCTGTGAAACTTGCAGAAGAAAGGCTCCAAACGGAGGAAACGAAGGAAAAAGAGAAAGAGCGATTTTCCGGAACGATTCCGCCATGATTTCATTTCCCATCACTTCATCTTTTTTTTTATTGTTTCCTCACTTGCCAGAAGTTAGCAACGTTTATTTGAATGGGAGACGAAAGCTCAACTAGTGTGCACAACCCTGTCGATCACAAATCAATTTATTTACTTTTTTATTTGGAGGAAAATAAGAACTTCAATGTTCAAAACAACCATGACCGTCACGGGTCAAGCTTCGATTTTAAAACCTTTGTTTCTACCTTTTTCCGGTTCTATACGTTCCTTTTTCTCAATTATTTAAAAAATTAGATTCTTTTTTGTTTCGTGACTTAACCGCCCTAACCTCTTCAGCTTCAAATCACTAACATTTTCCTCGGTTTACATTTTCTTCCATCCAAGGCTGGTACAAAACAAATGAGACGACTACAAAATTAATCAAAACCGTTTAAAAATGCATGCGTTCAAAGTGGATGAAAAGCTTCTGGGAGGCTTCCTGTGTTTTCCATGACCGTCCCTTTTCAAACCCTTCCAGCTTGGACGCAATCAAAACTATGACATGAGGGTCCTGTAGTGTGAGTGCTTGACTTCCTCCTTGCCGTGGTCATGGTTTACCTGAGGAATTGGAATATTTTAAAAATTAACTCGTGACCCGAAAGAGGAAAAACATTGGAAATCAAGATTTGAATTAACGATTTTAAATGTCTGGGTCAAAGAAATCAATAGAAAACTATCACTGTAATCAAATTCTAACGAAAAGCAGGCAGTGCTTCCTAACGAAGCCGAATCGATTGTCGTGCATTGCTTATTATCTGAAATGGCATCTCAGAGAGCCACTCCCGTATCAAATCAGTGTCGACAAATATTATTATTATTTTTATTCATTTTGGCGCTCCATTAAAATGTCAATGTTCATTGCAGAATTACATCCCAAAGAAAAATTTAATCGTATTTTTAAGAATTTCACTCACAGGTTGGAAAATAGGCAGTGCATAAGGTACACGTAGCGGAAATGTACCAACATCCAGCAACAAAAGGTTTATTTTTAAAGGTGTAGAGAGGAGTGGTACGCTTCAAATACTGTATACGCTATATACGGTGATGGTTGGAGGTGGGAAGGGGGAATCGTCCTGCAATCTCCCCGAGGGCTTCACAGTGGAAAATGGTAGAACTCTTCCAATATTTGGTTCTCTCGCTCGGGAATCTTGTTTGTTCACATCAAACGAAAGAAAGAAAGAACCCGTAACTGCGGAAAAAGAGCAACGAGAGAAACTGCTGCTCCAAGCCTCCAAGAAGAAAAATACAGAGGGAGAGAGGAAAGTGCTGCAGAAGGAAAAATGAGCCTAGAGAAGTTTTTTTTTTTTTAACTTTAATTTCCTTCTCACTTCCCATCCAGTAAAACGTGAACCCTCTATTTTTAACTCGCTTGGAAAATAATAATTTCAGGGAAAATTATTTTACTTTAAAAGATAACGTCAGACTTGCGAATGAACTACAATAAAAAAACAAAAGCCCTATACCCCTGACCGAAATACCTATAAAACCCTTCGACCTCGATCATAAAAAGGGCGATTTTCAGCTGAATAGGGTTGTTACAGTAGTTGGTATAGTAGAGGAGCAGGGGGGTCGAAAAGTTTAGAAAAACACGCAACATTGCCTGATGACATGTACTGAAGCCTTCGAAACAAAAATCGATAGTACAATGGAAAAAAGTTGCACTCAACTTTTTAGTTAAAATGAGTAACAAACATTCAACAACAACATAGCAGTTTCGAGTTTACCAACACTCCACTTCGGTGCCCCACATGCCCATGGAGGGACAAACACCCATCACTTGACCAAAAACAATATTGTTTGCACGGTAACGAGCGTTTTACCCGAAAATGCCGGGTCAGCATCGTAGTGTTGGTCCAACAAACCTATAATTTCTGTCACAGGAATTATTCCATATTTTCATTCCACGAGCGGCAATACTAATATATGGGTCGAACCACGTAGGAGGAATTGTGATCCAAAAACTCTACTTCTTTCTCTCGCTCAATCCCAGAGGCGGATCTAGGATTTTATCTTGGGAGGGGTTCCACAATAAATCTGATGGAACTATTTCTTTTAATGAAATAATGTTCGTCAGTTTGTCCATCGGGTTCCAAATGCCCCCCTACCACACCACATTTTTTTTATGGGCACAGTTATTATCGCCCCCCCCCCCCAAAGATTAGGTATCCTAGAAAAATTGCCATTCCTCCCAAAGTCGCAAAAAATCACGGCTAAAAATGAAAAAAATCGCTCACTCACAACTAAAATGGATAAAAGGGCTAATTCAAGGCTAAAAGTGCTAATAGCCAATTCGCGTCTCGTTAGCCGCGGATAAAATTGAGAATACCCGCTAATTCACAGCTGAATTCGTAGCTAAAGTTGAGAGAAATAGCCGCATAATTACATCAAAAGAGCTAAATATCTGCGAAATTTTATATTTTGGGTCTAAAATATCCGCGAGATACAAGTTGCGGGTCTAAATAACCGGGAATTGACAAAGTTTGCCAGACTGTTTTTAGGTGAACGTAGGGCACCTCCCACAACTGCACCCTGACAAAAAAAAAAACCTTCAAAATTGCAACATTTTGAAAGCAAATATCGGTAAAATGGGAAGCGTTCTGTATAAAATTCACGACATTGCACCTTTTACGTTTTAATTTTACGAATTTGAGAGTTCCGAGAATTGTTTTTTTCTTTAATGGCCGTGGACGCCGGGCCCAGACAGCGCTCAAGGCCTGGCAACTGTAGCCACGAAATTAAATCTGTCAGAGTCAAAAACTTCTTAATTTCTAGTTTCTGGTCTTTAATTTTGCGAATTTGAAAGTTTCTCGAATTTTTTTGTTTATAGTGACCGCGGAACTCGAGCTACGAATAGCCGCAAAGCCACATTTTTTTTTGCCAATGCCCGCGAAATTGGAGGTTTTTTTTTTTTTTTTAAATCAGCAAGTTTAAGCAAGTTTGAGGCTCTTTTTTGTTTAGAGATTACAGACCTTGGCCCCGCCGACCCCGACTGTGCCCTACCCTCAAGAATAGCCGTGTAATTGCAACATTGAGCGCCAAGCATTGAGTTTGCAAGTTCGAGTTCTAAATTGAGCGAGATTACAAGTTTCTTGGCTGAATATCTGCGAAATTGCAAGTTTCGGGTCTTAATTCTAGCAAATATGCAAGTTCTGTGTCTTAATTGTTGCGGAAATGCAAGTTTGAGATCCTACGGTCGGCAAAATTGCAAGTTTCGGGTCTAATAAATATCCGTGAAATTGAAAGTTTGCAATTGTTTTTTGTAGGCTCACAGACCTCGGGTTAGCCGGCCCTGACTGCACCAATAGCCACTGACGAATAGCCGTGTAATTGCAACATTTAAAAATAAGTATTTGAGAGTTTCCAATTTCAGGTCCTTTGAGCGTTTTACAAGTTTACGGGTTGAATATCCACGAAATTGAAGCTTTTGGGTATTCGGGTGTTAATTTAAGCGAAATTGTAAGTTCTGGGCCTTAGTTTGAGCAAAATTGCAAGTTTTGGGATTTTTGGGCCCGGCGCCTGAATACCGGGAAAATTGCAAGTTCCATTCTTGAATATCCGCGGCAATGCGACTTTCGGATCTTAATTCCTTTCGAAAATGCAAGTTAGGAAGCTTTGCTAAGGTTGGAAATCTTGCTGATGTGGTTGAAGTTTCTAACTGTGGTTAGAGCTTTTTGTATTTGGAGCTTTGATGGGGGTGCGACCTTTGCTGCGGTAGGGCCTTGGCTGTGGGTGGACCTTTGCTACGGTTGGGATTCTGGATGTGGTCGACCCTTAAGCCGCCTTCACTTTTGAGTTGTCAAAGCTCGTAAAAGCGCGTTGCACTTTTATTTGCCACAGCTCAAAGTCTCAACTGTCACAGATCGCATGTGAAGCCGCCTTTATTGGGCCACTGTGCTGTGTTTGGGCGTTCGAGTTTGGCTGTGATTAGAGCTTTACTGTAGCCGCGGATCCGCCCTTTTCGAGAAAAAATAGAGAGTGGCACTGGGTCTATTATCTGTTACTCACCAGCTTGGGCTTACTTGGTGGGCGGACTCTCGGAATTCAAGAATAAAAAGGAAGGAAATTGAAAAGAGGAAAAGCAAGGGGCCGAAATTCGGGTTCACCATAAAAAATAAATCGAAGAAAATCGAATATAAAATAGGAAATTACGTTTTCCTTAACGGTGTTTAAAATATTGGAAGCTATATGCACTAAAATAGTGTTATTAGTGGGAGGGGGTCGAAGTGGCCCCTTAAAGAGCCCCGCCCCTGGGCTCGAATATTCTCACTACGGCCCTGCCTTTGGTAAAAGATGAAATAAATGTCTCGAAAGAAAATCTAAATGATTATTGTAGACTCCATCTTCTTGGGGGCGGGGGGAACCCTTTAAAACCCCACCCCATAAATCTGGTCTATTCTAACAGAGCGTAAATTTCTCTGCCCGGGGCGATGGCCCGGCCGAGTTGCGTTCACTTGTAGGCCCTCAACACTAATATTAGGTTCGTAATATTATGTACTATGTATTCGAGTTCCATGCCACTGAATCGAGACACTTGGAGGAGACAGTCAATTTTGCTTGTAATTCCAAGCCACTGAGATCTCTTTGTTTAATTGAACAATTGAAGTTCATTTCAAGAGAAATGACGTTGCCACGGGGAGGAATTCCATTTTAAAATTATGATTTGCTTTCCCTCTCTCCTTATTTATTTATTTTTTTTTTTTCTTCTTCAATTGTTGAGTTGAGTGGTTCGTAGAATGACTGTTCCTTTTAATTTTCACGCTGTGGTAGTAATTGGCGCGGAATTTTCTTACTTTTTGCTACCATTTCCTAAATTTTCACAGTTGAATAATTTGAAGTGAAAAGTCATCTCAATTCGGTGGGGTGGGGTGAAAATAACAATGGTGCTCACAATCAGAAGAAAAACAAAACGGAATCCAACTGTGGGATACGATGTAGTAATAAGGTCTCAAATTTCGTTTGACTGGCATTGTTTAGCTAATGAATAGTGAGATTTTTTCTAGTATACCTACGGTTGATGTAAGTGAAGTTTTCACACACAGGTGTTTTCAATTTGTGGAAAGAAGATGATGGCTTGGCTAGAAGTAAGGGTCAAGCCAAAAGTAAATAAAAATTAAAGAGTAGCAAGAATTGCTGCTTAAGTAATAATTACTAGTGATGAGCAAGACCAGACCGGTCTCGCTCACCGGTTGCGAGACCCAAGACCAAGACCGACTCACTACTCGTAAGACCAAGACCAAGACCACGGTTGTCTTGGTCTTGCATGCATGAAAGACATGTAATGCTGATGCATGCATGTATGCATGCACCCCCTCCCATCTACCAACTAAGTCATTTATCGAGATTTTTCTTTTTATATGAGAAAAGTACAAAGCCACATGGGTACTTTTACCGTAAATATCGACTCGATATATCCAATTTAATCGAATAAATATCGATAAATATCGAATTTTTCTCACTTTAAAACACACGGGTTCCAGTAGGACCCCCCCCCCCGCCGCCACGCTAACTAAAACTTAAATCCCTGAATAAATCATTATATCCGAAAGTTAATTACAAAGCTTGGTTTGAAATAAAAAGAGAGGAAGCATCAGGACACATGCAGGGCAAGACACCCTCTCCCGCATCTATTTGTCTATAATGTAACGTATAGAGGTGGAGTTGGCAACAAATTAAACTGAACTTCATGAAGGTGTCACATCTCAGATTTCAATTAGACGAACAATTATCACAAAAATCTAGCTTTCCAGTAATTGGCAGACGTCACGTATCCAATAAGGCATTACAAGTATTCTATTAAATCACCGTTTGAAACAATTATTTCTTTCCCGTAAAAAGACAAGTAGTGAGCTGATGTCAAATTCGTGTTCCACCAACAATTTAGGCTGCGAACCAGAAGTTGAAAGCTTGAAACATCATATAGAAAACTAAAAACAACGAAAACACAACATCAAAAAGACGACTCTCATGGAGGGATTCGCAATGAGTGAAGTGGAACAGTGGAAGAAGTGTTCTGGTATAGGGAGGAGTGAGAGCAAATAATCCCACTTTCTCGTTGCATTAGAGGGGTTCACAAACGGTAAGACAATGTGTGGTACTTGACAGTGAGAGAGCTTCTAATGAAGAACACCGCGGATGGTAAAAGGAATGATGCGAAGGGGGGGGGGGTTCTTGAAGTCACAAAAGCTATAGCAATAGCCCCAAGGAGAAGATGGAAGCAGTGATGTTTTCCTATTCAGTTATTGAAGTGTAATAAGGATTTCTACAGGAATGGGGTAGCAAGAACAGGAGTATGTTATTCTTAACGGGTTTCCTCTCTGCCATTTTCCGCTCAACGCGAGACAGTTTCCTCTCACTCTCATTTCTCTTTTACAACTTGAGGAAGAAGATAAAACCACGCCCTGCGGGTAAATTGCTTCAAGCATCAACATTTGCTTATTCATTTAGTTTTCCCAACCACAGACCAAGCGCTATAGTCGTGCAACGTGTGGAACCCAAAAAATTGTGGTGAAAAAGTGGAGTAACTAGTTGGGTCACAGAAAATTGCGTTGTAAAAGAAGCAGATAATATACGTTTCCCCCTAGATTTCCTTCTCTTCAATCCAATAACCCCGAAGTTGGAGCAGGGGGGATGGCTTTCAGGGTAAAAAGGACAGAGGATTGTAAGGGAGGTCCAGTTTTCTGGCCGTTTCCCTCTCTTATTAGTTTGCCAGGCTCCTTCTCTCTTCTTTTATTTTTCATTTTTTCCTTTCTTTCTTTCACTAAAGAAAACACTATGAGTTTTTCCACAGCCAAACACAAAAGAACTTCTTGAAACAAAATCTGGGAAACCGATAAGGCGCAGTACGGGGTAGAAGATGAGTTGTAAAGATAGGGATGCTTTTTCAGCTCTCCAGTGATTTGTTTTAGGATTAAAGAAATTTTGTTTCCTTCTTTTTCAACAACTTCCCCGCAAAATACAGTGTTAAAGATCGCGAAGCTTTTTGGTATATTCCTTATTTCTGAAACACATATATTCGACACATCGGCACATTCATATACATTCGAAATTCGAATAAGAAAGCCGGTTCGTCACTCGATATGCATACGCTTTTCAACATAATTATATTCAACCTTTATATACCTTTATAATTACTACAACCTTTATAATTATATTCTAAAGCATCTCAGGGGGCCTATTCTCTAACTCCGAAGGAATAGCTTTTTCGAAAGTCATATGTTTATTTCAATAATTTTCTTCAAACAAATGAATGAAATAGACACATGGCCGGCGAAAAAAATATTGCTTGTTGTTAGAGAATAGGCCCCCTGATATCGTTTCACAAATTTTGATTGAAAAAAAAAATAAAAATAAACTCCGGCAACCTGCCAAATTGAAAACAATGAATCAAAAGACTAATAGGATTTTCCATTACTTAGCATAAAATTGTACTCCAGAGCAGTTCATTTCCACCCCTCTTCTCCATTAACGTATGTTTTAATACAGAGAGGACGGGAGGAAATGAACAGCTCCATGGCAGATCTTTGAGCAAATGGAAAACGCTATAAGCCTTTTACCAAAGACTATAGGATAGAAGGAGATAAAGGGCTGTCTTCAATTGATCGAAAGGAAGCTTCGTTCGTGCGGTGACGAGGGGTGTGCTCTTGAAAATCAGGCTTATTCGCAGACCTCAACCTCACACGGGTAGTGACTCACACATTCCTTTTTACTTTTTTTTACTCTGTTTAAAGAATCATTCATCACATTTATTTTCTCTTCGTGGAAGAAGTGGGAGAATGGCAAAAAGGTCATAATTTCTCATCTAATGTTGCAAGAATCGGTTAGAGGTGAAGGTAAGGACTGGAGCGGTTTTTTTGTCTTCTTTTTTTAATGCAGCTCTGCCTTTTCGTCTTACGGTTCTCTTGCTTGCTTGAACCAGCAAAAATAAAATATTCAAAATGAATGATGCCAATAGCTTGCTTTCTCGAAGTCTTCATCATCCCTAGTGGTTTCTAAAATCGTGAAATAAATAATTTAAATACGTGTGTACATATCATTTCTTTTCCACCTAATCACATATTGTATGTACAGGGGTGGGGAAATTACAGCCTTTTGAATAATTAATTAAAAATTACTTACTATACTTAATAATTACTTTAAAAAATAGGACTAATTAGAAATTACCAAAATACTTTCAACTTTCGGGAGTAATTTCAAATTACAATTATCTTAATTGGATTACACACTCAATTACATACCTGACGCTTTTGTACTTCCATTAAGGTATCAGCAAATGGATTTGTTTCTTCATGTAAAGACTGTACCCCATATGAATCTAATGAGTGCGAATATGGTTTAAATTGTTAGTAGAAGCGCTTAAACTACGAAGGTTAGGTAATATGTATAATTATGCAAAAAGTCGTAGCCGTAGGAGCCTACGTTGTCAGTCTTATAGCGTTCCCCATTTGCACAAAATTCTGCATTTGGGCAGTTCATTTCCACCCGTCTTCACTGAATTAAATCATATGTTAGTGGAGAAGACGGGTGGAAATGAATAGCCCCGTTGCAGAATTTTGTGCAAATGGGGAACGCTGTTACTTTGTCGGGGTGCGTCATCGACGGATCGGTTTCGTCTGCTCGCCATCTTCAGCGTTTAGTTTCCCAACTGAAACTTAGGGGGCCAGTGCGTCAATGACGCACCCCAACGAGGGAAGACTGACAACGTACAGGCTCCTACTGCTACGACTTGCTAACTCATGAGTTAGGTGCTGACGACGATTGAGCGACCGATGATGAAGTAACATCGAAACCGCGGTCTCGCACAATTAAATAAAAATCTGTGTGGACCGACACATCTTTTGAATTCCTTGATTCTGTAATTGAATTACCGCTCATCGCCAGCCCGGTGTGTGTTAAGGCTATTTGCCCAGGCCCCACGACGCAATTTCTTTTTTGCAATTTCATGCAAGTTTTTTAACACCATCCGGCCTTTACTAACGAACATATAATGGTGTCAGAAAACGTGTATGCAATATTGCTTCAAAACTTTTATCTAGTATTCCAGTGTGATACGGGCTGTTGACTGAGTGTGGTACCTATATTTGTGAGAGTGTTCCGACCAAAAAAGAGAAAAACGATAGATGTGTCTGGGGCCGGGGGGATTCCTTATCAAAAGATATCTCTTGCATGAGGTTTGTAAAATTAAAAAAGGTAATTTTCTACCGTTTATATAGTGCGCTAACTCATCTCACAGACTTATCTTTTTTTCACGTGGCAGTGATTCTTGAAATGCTGTTTGAAAATACTAAATGCCCCATCAGGAAGGTACCACATTTTCTTGTTGGTATACTAGTGAATAAAAGGAGCAGAGGGACGCTTTAGTTAGGAATGGGTGAGCCTTATTAATGTTTCTCCAGCGTTTAAAACACCAAAGGTTCTTCCCATTTCGTTTTCTACAAAGGTTAATTTGTAAAAGAGAGGGCCTTTGGGTGATGTGAAAGAGGCGTGTGATATTTGATACGGTCGTGTGAGTTCAACCATGCACGTGAGCTCTTTAATTTAATTCTTCGTGTGAGTATATACGATATTTGGCGAGGGTATAGGTGCCGCCTATACCGCTTTCCTATTTTCACAAAGACTATTATGAACGAGCGAAAATGAGAATCTCGAGTTCGCTTTCCAGGCTTTTTTACATCCCATGTCATCGGAGCTCTTCCATAAATACCTTCGGTGTGTCATTGTCACAACACAAGCTGAAAGTAGAAAATGCTACATCCTTGTCTCGCGTATAGTAACTTAAGGGATGTGGAGAATGTAATCTAGCGATGAAAACCTAAAAATAACATGGAGGGAAGGGATTTCAAATTTGAGGCACACTTGGACCACTGCGATTTAAATTACATACTTCACAAAACTATCCTCGGATCTAATTTTATTGAGTTAAAAAACCATTTTCGATTCGATCCTTTTAGTCCGAAAACAATAAGAAGTAGTGAGTAGGTGTAAGTAAAAAGGTCAATTAAGTCCATTATTTCAATTTTTAAAAAACAAAATAGAAAAAAGTGCATTAGAAGGTGTATTAGAGTTGATTACACCAGAATTTTCATTTTTGGATTTATGGTCTTCATTACCTACTCTTCATTATCAACAAATAAATTCCTAACAGAACTTACGTGTTTTTTGTTTTAAGAACAAAACCCCATTAGGATAAATTTCAGAAAGCCTCACGTCGAACCTAATTATTCATGTCAGGGGGGCTTGGCTAATTTGTTTTAGCTCTCCTCTTGAAGGTTTCGTCGGTGCGCACGTAAAGTTCAACTGCATGATCCGAATATTTATTTTATAGGCAACATTTTAGGTCTCTTTTCATCACACTTGTTGTGGACTGGACTTCAACTTTTGGACTATCGCCACGAAATTGACTGAATCCTAATCCAAAACCACTCATTTCCATCAATCATGCTACCGCTTGTCGAGATTTTGCCTCCCACATCCAAGCGATGGGATCTCGCCGATCTATACGTATATATCTTATTGACTTTGGATCTTAAACTATGCTCATACACAGTGCCGGCCTTAGACATTGCGTGCCCCCCTCCCCCCTCCCCCCGGGCGAATATTTCACCAGCGCGTTCAGATTAAGCCGCGATGGCACGATTTGGCTTTTTTTCAACACTACAGCGCTTCTTCTCAATTTCATCGGCGAATTAGCTATTGTTCCTCCGTTATTTCCTTCTTAGCCCTGAATAAGCGATTTGTCTCCATTGTAGCCGCGAATTTGGGATTTTTTCTCCATTTTAGCCACGAGTTTGCGATTTTTCTCAATTTCGGCCACGTGTTAGCAATTTTTTCTCAATTTTTGCCGTAAATATTAGCTCTGCTTCAGGAAACTGCGGCTTGCCATTTTCTCAATTGTGAATTCACGAATTTTCCGTACTCAACCCTCAATTAGCCATTTATCTTGATTACGCACATTAGCGTTTTTAATCATTTTAGCCGCTAAAATTATAGATTTTTCTACATTTCAGCCCCGAATTAGAGTTTTCCCCAATTTTCGTCGCGAATTACCTAAAGCTCTGGCACCTTCAGACCTTGGTGCTTTAGAAGCCGCGAATTTGACGTTATCTCCATTTAGGCCGCGAATTAGCGCTTTTTCATTACTTGAGCGCTTCTTCTCAATTTTTCGTCATTTTAGCCGTGAATTAGCGATTTTTCTGAATTTTTGCGGTGAATTCGTGTTTTTCCTGGTTATAACCACTAATTAACTATTTTTCTCCATTTCATCCATGATTTAGCACGTTTTCTTAATTTTAGCTTCGAAATGAGCGATTTTTTTTCGCGTTCAGCTGAGAATTAGCGTTTTTTTCTCAGTTTGAGCCTCGATCTTACCTTAGAAGCCGAAAATTGTAGTTTCCATATACTTCTAGCCTTTAATTAGCGTTTTTCTGTACTTTATACGCGGAAGCTTTAAGGAAACTTTAGCCTCAAAGTAGTTTAGTATTTTTCTTAATTTCAGCTGTCATTTAGCACTTTTTCTCACTTCAGTCCGTGAATCAGTAGCGTACCGAGATAGGGCGAGGGGACTCCCAAATAGCTTAAAGGTGGAAAAATGAGAACCAATTTTTAGGTTCTATGTTCATGTATGTGGGCGAAAACGAGTTTTTGGCATGCGGTTGGACAGCGATATTGGCTCCTTTACGAATAGAACGTTGTAGGTGATCAACAAGCAGACTTAATATTCAATTTAGCCCACGAAAGCGCTTTTCTGAAGGCTCAAATTGAGAGAGAACGCAGCCTTCACGGCTAAAATGGAGAAAATACGCTGCTCCCCAATTTTTGTTTTTGTTTTTTTGTCCTTGAGCGGATAAAGATGAGAAGGCACACTAATATGCTGTTCTTGCGGGCAAAAACGCAGCAAAAAGCTTGGTGGCTAAAACTGTTGAAAAGCGTTCATTTGCTGTAACTCGATGAAACATCCAGACCGAAATTGAGAAAAAATACCTGATTCGCGGTGTATAGATACCGTTTTATTGCTAAAATGAAGAAAAACGCTAATTTGCTGTTCTTTGGTAAAATTGAGACGAGACCCAGTTTTGCTTATATGTTTTAAGCGCTAAAATGCAAAAAAGGCAAAAAAAGGCTTAAAATAAGGCAAGAAAACCCGCTAAGACAATACGACGCTGGACGGCTATAATTGAGAAAAATGACTAATTCGCAACTGAAGTTGCAAAAAATCGCCCATTCATGGATAAAAAAGTAAAAAGCTACTCCATTCGCAGCTAATTTGTTGAAACATGCTCATTCACGACTGAAATTCGAATGATTAGAAAAATATCAAATTCGCTAATGAAATTGACAAAAAGCGCTAAGTAGCGCCTATACGGGTGGTCGGTTTTGAGTAGCAAAAAAAACAATTGGGTAATAGTACACCAAAAATGGGATAAACAAGTCCTATTCGGATAGTGGCCTATCTCTTTTTGTGTTCGAGTAATATTTTTTTTAGTGATTTTTAGGCGCAACTGTACTTTTCAACGAAAAACTGCTATTTCTCCGCTTCTACATCACTGTTTTTCAAAAGTAATGGCAGTTTTGTAATCTACGGAAAATTTTCTATGGGAGGAATGCAAAATCAATATTCTAAATGGTCAAAAGCGCCTAAAAACGTAACGTTTTCGTTGCGTCAATGCTAACAAACAAACAATTTGACTTCAAAAAACAATTTACTGTGTCGCCAAAAATTGCTTCACACGTTGTCAAGCGTCATAAAAACTTCTCCGTTTTCCCAACTTTCCAACGGTGTACTCGAAAGTGGAATTATCTCCCTCCTTTGACAACAAAATTCGAAAAGAAGCGAAAAAGTCATACATTTTGGGCTAAAAATGTGAATGATAACAGGTGCCAAAATTCATTTGAATTGCTCTCTTTCTTGAGAAATCCAAGCTCTGGCATAGTAAAAATTAAAATAATATTGCATTTTTGCATTGAAGAATAAACAACAATAGTATAATAAACAAAAGTGAAGTAGAAGCTGAGAAATAGCAGGTTTTCGTTGAAAAATACAGTTGCGCCTAAAAATCACTAAAAAAAAAAATATTACTCGAAAACAAAAAGAGATAGGCCACTATCCGAATAGGACTTTTTTATCCCATTTTCGGTCTACTATTACCCAATTTTTTTTTTTTTTTTGCTACTCAAAACCGACCACCCTGTATAAAGTTGGAACAATCCTATTTCGTGACACAACTGAAATGAATCGCTAAAATTGTGAAAAATCCGATAATTTGCGGATGCATGAAGTATAGAAAAAAAGGTTAATTCGCAGACACAGATGAAAAAACAAAAAAATGGCACAAATCCGAGGCTTCTTATGGCGACCTAAAACTGGGCCTAAAACTGAGAAAAGCGCTAATCCATATCTAAAATTTGAAAAAAATGTTAATGCGGGGCAAAAAAAGTTCATACACCGCTAATTTCCGGCCTATTGAGAAAAATCACTAATTAGCGCGGCTGAAATTAACGAAAAATGATATGCTTTCACCGAAAAAGTGCTAATTCACTTCTGAAAATCGCTGATTTGCTGCAAAATCGGGGAAAACTTCAATTCATGGCAAAAATTGGGAAAACCCTAACATGGGGAGAAAACGCTACTTCGCGGCTAAAATTGAGGAAAATCGCCGATTCACGGATGTAGAGGGAATGTTCTGTACATCACGGCAATTAAAATTTGAAAAAAGTCCAATTTTCGATTATTTTATAGTTTTGAAATATTCTTAAATCAAATGCGCTTCCTAGGTCATTATTTATCGTCAACCTCTCCCCACCCCGGATTTTGCTAGACGCGCCCTAAAGACACACGGCCACACGGCGCCCCCGGGCGGTCGCCAGGCTCGCCCCCCTCCCCTTAAAGCCGGCACTTACACTAATGAGAAATGACATTCCCGAGTACTACTGCAAAATTGGCAAGCACTGTCACCCCGGATGCGTCCTTAATGTTGTACATAACAAATTGGATTTCATCATTTTGAAATTGTATTCAATAGTCAATAGAGGTATTCATGCTCGGAAGTTTAACATATGTTATGGACGTAAACTCGTTATTTCGTATTTTTTGTGTTCAGTTTCTCCGTTTCTATGGCCTACACCCATCTGTTCGGAATTTAGCAAATAACATATACAAGGTTTAACATTTTTCATGAATACCCCTAATGTGTAAATTTTCCGGAATAATAAGAATTCTTGTCAGCATGGTGCAAGAATTTATAACATGTATGACTATGCAATAGAAAAAGTAAAAACTATTAGACTATGAAATATGCGAGAAAAAAACCTAAGGTGACATGTCTGATGGGAGGACTATTTCCCAAAGTGAAATGAAGACCCTCTTTTCAACGTCGGTATTCAAGGATTGTTCCCAGGGAACAAGAACGGATCCACGTCAAGTCCAGAATGATCCGCTCGCCTTACATTCCTGTGCACTGACATGTTCGCGTTCCTTTTTGGTGTCAACAATCACCGGGTGTGAGATAAACAATCAGTTGGAGAGAAGGAAAACAGCGGGCGCAGAAAGGGAAATGAGGACGAAGGAGATCTGAGAGAGAGTGATGAACATGGGGGGGAGGGGGACAAAATGAGGTTTGTGATATGTGTACGTGCGATGTAGTTGACAGGATTTCGCAATAGAGGAACTTCTGTTAAAAGACACAGGAGAGGGTGAAAGCCTCTCTTTAGAACAAACCCCATGTGATGAGCTCTGCAAGGCTGTTAGAAGATTGTGTGTGAGTGTACAAGATAGGGGATGAGAGCGAGCGATGTACATAGAAGGAAATGGCAAAGACTCTCCCGGAAGGGAGCGGGGGATAGTCGTATAGTCGAATGACAAAACCTCGCATGCACATGCTAGATCCCCTATCACTAGTTATTCCTCATTTTATAATGACCGGCTAATTCCCTACCCCCGCTTGAGTGTTTGCAAGCTTCAGTGAATCAAATGTGAAATACACAAGGGACGAAGCGTCGGAAAAGGGATGGTCTGATATGGAGAAACAGTAGGAATTACAGCCCAACGCATAATCCTTCGCTCTTCCTTCTCGTCTCTTCTCTTATACGATTACACACACAAACCTTAATTAATTGGAGTAAAAGGGAGCAGGCCCTCTGCAATTAGTCCTGTAGGCTCAACCAGTTGAAGTAATTACGATTCTCAGAAGTGTCGTTATTCGCGTTTAAGGTTTCTTCGTAATAACTATAGTAATTAAATTCAAACATGGTACATATTATGAGCTTTCTGTAAGACCGTTTCACTTGAGATTTTGGAATCCGATTCCCGTATCGAGGATATTAAAAATACTCTACAGTCAAGGCGCTCCTTCACACTTATAGATTCCGGAATCGCATATACTTTTAGCATCCGATTCCGAAATCTTAAGTGTGAATGAGCGCGTTTGCCGCATTGTATTTTTAGTATCCTCGATTCGGGAATTGGATACCGGAATCCCAAGTGTGAAAGCTCCCTAAGGCAGTCTGAATTTTTTAAAATGTTGTGTATACCCAAGTACCCAAAACTGCCCACGTGTGAAATTTGGTTCACCTTCAACCTCCATTGCACCTTCAAGGGCAATCAAACGAATAAGTGCGCAGCATAATTGCGTTAACTCATTGTTAGCTTGGACAGAAAGAATGACGGAATGTCCCACCAGCGGTTCTCCATTATACGATATTTTGATTAATAAAACAGAAAGAGCATGATGGCGTAAGTTCATGAGGGGTTTTGGGGGTTGTAGAAAAGCGTGGTAATATAAACATATATTACTTGTTGGTGCCTCGCAGACTGCCTCCGCTGACTCACCCTATTTTCCCTTTTTCCCTCCGAACCCCCTCCTGACCCATCACCATTTAGAAACGGATCGATCCAACCAATGAACAGAAGCATCAAACAAGTTTCTCGAAAAAGCGAGCCTTGGAAACGTGGGAGTTGATAATAAAAATCCCATAAACTAAGCCCCTAGGACTATCGCATTCATCCAATACTTCAGCTACGACGTCAGAACCCTCCAAGACATCCTTGTTCGTCCGCTTTAAGGGCTTGGAAATAATTCCCCCCTTCCCCACCCATTACTGTTTTTATCTTTTTTTCTCCCCAACCGTGAGTTATTGTTATCAGAAGACCTTATTTCCATTCCACTGAGTTCTCCCAGCAGTGACGGTCATTCTTAGTTATAAATAATAATTGTGATCGCAGCGAGGAAAAAATAGGAGAGAAGTAAAAAACCTTCATATACAACAAAAATGGCTTACGTCAGAATACGGGCAAGAGTCTTCTGAAGAAGAAATAATGTAATTATTTTTTAGACGCCTGTGTGTACTGGAAAGGATGAATGGGCGGCGGGGAGGAAGAAAAGTGCTGAGATTGAAGTAATAAACAGTCTCAGATCTCGAAACAAGCAGACGTGAGCTGAAGCGGAGGAAGAGAGAGAAAAAAATCCGAAGCAATCTTGTGCTTAGCCTGCCCCCATTCTCTATATATCTCATTTTTATCACGTCAATTAATGAGGCCCCTTCAAACATTGTATTCATTCAACCACAAATGGCGTGGGCCATCATACAAGTCCTACACACTTCCTCACTAACCGTGTCATGGAACAGGACAGTTGCCTGTGTAAACTGGATTGAACATGTCAACTTTTCGAACAAAAATGGTCAGTGCGTAGGATTTCAAGCCTAAAAAATACACTCGTTTTGATTGAACGCGTCAGTAACACAACCACTTAATCGGAACAGTAAAAACTCTGAACGTATCTCGTTTTTTCCACTTTTTTTGCTGCTATTGTCAGAATCTAATTTTTGTTTTCCAATTCCAGGCTGCTTTCAATTTTTTAATTAATGTGTCAATAGAAATATCACGGAAAGGGATTGCGTTCAATAGTAAAATGTGAGTTTATTCGTATTTCCAAAGAACGCCCCTTTTATTTAGATGTGGTCAATCCCTGCTTGGGACTGATCAGAATTTTCGGCACGTTACATATTTCCAAAGTGCTGGTCCGTATTCCCTTATTGAATGTTCAAGAAAGAAAGGGCTCTCCATACAACATCGTTCGACGATAAAATTTTATGATCGATAAATAAAGCTAAAGACAAAGCACACACAGTTGGAGGAGGAATTGAAGTCAATCAGCTCCGATTGTTTTCCTTGAAGAACCTCGGAAGTGTAGTATCATTTCTTTCTTTTACTTTTTGCAAGAATTCTTTCACTATTTGTGTAAATATGTACTCTGTTTCTTTTAAGCGATTTTATAGTAAACACATATATAAATAATTTAACGTTGAATGGTTTGTAAAGGCGGGTAATCCTCTATCTCGATAGTCGTTAGCCGCAACAATTATTCCAGCCCGATCCTTTTTTAATAATAATAATAATAATAATGATTCAACAGTCTGTTTCTTTACTTAGCGCTAACTAGGTTACAGCACTAACACGTGATAAATGTGAGGGGAGGCTTAATCACGATCAGTTTGGAGAATGAAATATGAATTTTTAAGTCTGGATGATGTCAAAGAAGCGGCGGCGGAGAGAAGTCAGCAAAAGTATAGTAATCGAATCGATGCTCATGAAATTACCCTCTCAAAGTTATTGGGAATGCAATATGTTTCCGAGTTGAAACTTAACTTGAAAGTTAAAAGTTCTAATCAAACGGGACTCCTGATTTGTCCGCAGATTCCCTCGAGTATTTTCCAATAAAATGGGCCTTTCATGTTAAACTAACCTCTACAGACATTTCAAGTATAAGCCTTCAGGGCATTAATATTCGAATAAATGAAGATATATGTACAGTATAGAAACAAAAATCTAATCATGATAACCGAAATGAGTTACTTTTACTTACAATCAGTTAACTTTGAATTTTAAAAAGAGACAGAGGGGATCATCAGAAGAAACATCGTCTGTTTTGAGGTCGGTCTAAATAATAGAGGGCCGCATTCATGGAGAGGACGAAAACCCCTTGGAACTCCCTGCCGCGTGACGTTCTGAAAAAAAAGGGGGCCCAATGCTATGTCATCCTTTCCCATTCAAGTATTGTGTATTTCAAAAACACACCTGTCGTTTTAACTCTGTTTTGCCCTCCTACCCTCGCACAATCATACCATCTCACCCACCTATCGCACCTATTGCGTGCAGTCCATCTGTCTTCTACTTCACAATTTTGTCATCCAATACATGCTCCAAAGTCAGAAGTTAATTCTATATTTTACGGAGTGTGTTGAATATTTTTTCCATCACTCGAATGCTCCGATTTTTTTGTCGTAAACAAGCGTACTGAGAAAATGACATGTAATGGTTTCATTCAACTATGAAGAACTGGCAATAGTAATTATACGGAAATCAATAAGTTCAGACGTAATAAACGATCATTGGTGTCCAAAACTCGACAATTGCGAGTTCTCGGTCTTTTCAATTTTGGATGGACCCGCCAGCCAATACAAATCTACCCGCAATGCACTTGTTAGGGGGGGGGGGGGTTTACCTACCAACGTTCAATTTATGAAATCCAATGTTTTTCAATCGGCTAATTTAGTCTTTTGTGGTATCTGAGCGACTGTGAAATTCAAGATTTCCCCTGCGCTATTTTTTTCAAGAATTACTGGAATTCCTCAACAAGAGTCAATGTAATTCTTCAACAAGCATTACTGGAATTCTTCAACAAACCACCTCACGTGAGCACATACTATACTATCTAGTTAGGTGCGCATGAGCACAAGGAATCTGCAGCTTTCACCCACATTCATCTGCACATTTCAATTTTGCGAACCTGGCACGTCAGAAATCAATTTCAAGCGGTTGCTTCCCTAAAAAAAGACAACTTCATCTCATACATTTTTGTCCAAAGCTTAAATTTTTAGCGTTTTCGTTCATTCGGACTTATAAAAAAAACACTATCTTGCAGGGTTGGTCCATTCAAAAGTAATTTCACGATGATCTCTCACCAAAAAAAGCAATTTCGTAGTTTTCGCTGCATGCAAAACCAAATATCGCGCTGCTGACGCATTCAAAAAGCAATTTCGCTGCGTTGCCTCATCTTAAAGTGCAATTTCATGGGTCTGACGCATTTTCCAAACCAAAATGTCGTCTATTTAAAACAAATTTAGAGGGATGAAACAGGGGAAAAACGATTTCGCTGGTTTAGGCCACTCAAAACTCCGATTTGGAGCGTCTGACTTTTCAAAACTAAATTTTCACGGAGTTTCGCTCGCTCGAACCCAATTGCACGGGGCTGCATTACCTGAAAGAACAACATTTTGAGGGGGTTCTTTCATCGCCAAATGTTTAAAATCCAAATTTCGTGCTGCTGATTCATTCAGAAGGTCATTTCGGGAAATTTCTATTCGAAAACAAATTTCACGGGGCTGGGTCGCCCAAAAAAAGAACATTTCGCAGGTTTCACTGCATCAATAACAAGATTGCGCGCTTTCTGTCCTTTCAAAAAGCCATTTTGTGCGACTTGGCTCCTCAAAATAACTAATAGCGCTGGTTTGACTCATTAAAAAAAAAAATCAATTTCGGGGTTTTAGCTCTTTCATCACCAATTTTTATGGATCTATGATGCTTGATAATGATTTTCCGTTTGGTATAGTATGGTCGCTTGTGGAGGGGGCCCTTCATCATGTAGGAGGGGTGGTGGGCAGCCCTGAGCATTGTGTTTCTCAAATAGGTCTTGAGTCACCTCAAAACTGAAAAAGCACGCTCAACAGAAGCTCAAGAAACGGGCAAAGAAGACGTGTTTGATTCATTTGGGGCAAGGAGGACAATTTCACATGATTAGAACAGTTGAGGTGTGGAGGGGCTAAGTCCCTACAGACGCTTATTAAATCCACCAATGTGCAGGGTTGCCATATTGGGCTACTAACCCCGCGTTTTAGGCTAAATCTGTCTAATGGAGGCTACTTCACGGTTAAAATCGAGAAAAAGCGACAATCCGATATTCGGGCTATTTGAATGAACTGAATAAGTTCAGGCCTACTTGCCTAAAACAGAAATCATTTATGTACTAGACTTACCCACTGGTGAAAATTCAAGGGTTCTCGTGGGTGGGTGGGAGCTCAATTAAACATCGTGAGAGGATCAAACCCTATTTTAACTGCGGAAAGGCCATTAAAAAGTGCGGTTTTTCCGGAATAATAGGATCCTGATGGCATATCATGGGCGTACGTATGCTTCGGGGGGGAGGAGGGGGGCTAAAATAAGTATTTCCACGGTAAACCTGTCGGGGACGGTCATATTTTGTTTGGCAGCCAAGTTTTCTCAAGAATGATTTGTGGATTCTTGGGTACCACGTTCGATTTTATACATTATTTTATACATATACAAGGGTCGACACTCTTGTCGAAATCACCACCCCACCCTTCCATCAAATCGTGCGTGGCAACCAAGAATCCAACAATCATTTTCGAGAAAACTTGGATGCTTTACGAAAGGTACCCGCCTCCGATAATCATCCATGTGGGCTAAAGCTGTAAATAATGAAGCCAAATACGATGACTGATGACGGGGTCGGAGAATGCTCCAGAACAAATAGAATAAATACATGGTACCTACCTATGGCTTTTCAAACAAACAATTTCACGGGGCTTATAGGCGTTGAAAACACATCTTGATGGGTTGGCTCTTCAAAAAACTAATAAACTAGCGAGCTCGGCTTACAAAACCAATTTCACGGGTTCGGCTCTTTAAAAAAAAAAAAGTTTCACATGTTTATTCTTGAAACGTGTACCTAACCCGATACCCGAAATTTTCCAAGCTGATTAATCAGTCGCACAGCCAGCAGTGCGTCTTACAGAAAAATAGTCGATCGTGGTGATGGGCACTCACAGAAAATGTGGGGGTAAAATTGAGTTTAAAGGGCGCGAGCTGGAGTCAAAATGACTGCTACGAGAGAGCTCTTGGGATGCCCTATGGTCGGTGGTATGCAATGGATCTTGGGGGATCCCCAAGGCAGCGCGGCGGTTTTTCTGCTTCGTAGAACCCGCGGTTCCAAGATTGTATTAAAGCGCGTACGCGGACAGACCCTTGTTTTTGTTGCGTTAGCCCCTCGAAAAGCTTATATGTATACGGATAAATGAGGATTTTTAGGTTATCCATGGATGTAGGTATGTGAAGAGGTCGAACGGTTGGACAGCAATTTGGCGACTTTCTACGAATTTAAGTCCTCCAGTTGTAAGTTCTCCAGGTCGTAAGTCTATACGACCTGGAGAATACAAAGTTGCAAGAAATATCAGGAAAGAGTGTGGGCTGAATATTCGACTGAGCCTTCGAAAGCGCTATTCTGGTGGCTCAAATTGAGAAAATTCGCGATATTTCGAGGAAAATTCCCGGCTACAAAGAGAAAATACACCGTGTCCCCAGTTTCGTTAGGTCCTTAAGCCCAGTACAGTGCTGATCGGCAATTTGCAACATGCTGACGCGGCAAAAAATTGAAAAAAATCCCTAATATTCGTGACTATAAATGCGAAAAATCGCTTATTCGCGGTGCTTGGAGGCCATTCTACGAATAAATTGTTGAAACCAACGCAAGTGTTGTTTTTGGACCAAAACCCCGCGGTTAAAATTGGGATAACACGCTATAATATTGACAAAAAAGGACGCTTTCAGGTTAAAATTGGGCATAAATAGCAAATTCGCAACTGAAATTGCGAAAAATCACCCATTCGCATATAAAAAAGGGGATAGATGATAATTCGCCGCAAAAACGAGCAGAAAACGCTATTTCAGAGCTGAAATTGAGAAAAATCGCTAATTCGCGGATATAAATGATGAAAACCAACTGGAAAAAATTCACTAATTAGCGCGGCTACAATTAAGAAAAACGCTAATTGGGAAGAAATGATAGTTCTCTGCTAAAAATGGAAAAAATTGCTAATTTGCAGCAGAACTCGAGGAAAACGTCAATTATTGACAAAAATGGAGAAAATTCGGTAATGCACGGATTGGAAACGCTTCTACGCTGCTAAAATTTAGAAAAAGCGCCAATTCGCTGCTAAAATTGAGGAACATCACTAATTCTCGGATATATGTAGTGAGGTGAAATTTCTCATTTAAATACGCGCCTTGGCGCCTTCTGAAGGCAACTTTGTGACTAAAATTCAGTAAAACGGCTAATTCATTCACGGGCTAGAACTGAGAATAAGCAATATTCTATACATAAAAGTAATATACAATTGCTAATGCGGTGCTAAAATGTGAAAAACCCGCTAACTTGCGGGTAATATTTAGAAAATAAATAATTAATAGTCTGACCGAAAGAGATTTCGAAGGTTATTTTAAGCCTAAATTGAGAAGAAAAAGTGCTAATTCGGGGGCTAATAATGGAAAAATTCGCCAATTTACAGCTAAAATTGCGCAAAACGACAATTAGTGACTGACATTGAGAAAATTCGCTAATTCACAGGTTTAAAAAGCTGCTAAAATTGATAAAAAATATAATTTGCGTCAAAACTGAATTATACGCCACTCGCGGCTCCTAAAGGCAACTTTTGTTGCAGAAATTGAGAAAAAGCGCTAATTTATGAAAATGGGTGAAAAACCCGCTAATTCGCGTTCATTGTTTTTTGAGGGAGAGATAGTGGAGGTTGTAGATCTTCAGTGAAAGAGACAAAATTTACATTGACAAAATTCAGTGGAGAGGCAAAATTTACGATCATTTCGCTAATTCGCGGGTATAAAACTGAGGAAAATCGTTCATGCATAGGTACCAAAAAAAATAGTGAACCCTCTATTTCGCGGATAATATTGAGGAAAACGCTCAAGAAAAACGCTAATTTTCAGCTAAAACAGAAAAGTGCTACATAATCCCATGCTTAAAAATGGAAAAAATCGCTAATTTTCTGCTAAATTGAGGAAAACGCCAAACTCGTGGAAAATTAAGAAACATCGCTCACGGGATAAAAACGCTGCTTAGCTGCTAAAGTTAAGAAAATGCGAGAAGAACGATTCACTCGGCTAAAATTGAGAATAGCGCTAATTTGCTGGTAAAGTTGATAAAAAACACTCATTCTCATGGCTAAAATGGAGAAATCACGGCTTAAACTGATCGTAAGCGATAATTGGCGGATAGAAAAGGTGAAATAGCGGTAATTCGTGGCTAAAAAAAAAGGGAACATGCTAAGTATAAATTTAATTTCTTGTTTATACTGAGACTTGGGAGCCTCTTGGAGATTTCCGCCCCGGGGCTCGATATAGGTGTAGGTCCGCCAGTGACCCACGACACCATTTCCTCCAAAAATCACCCAACAAAGAGATTTTTAGGGTCATTTCCTCTGATTATTTCGATTTGAGCCTGAAGTATGAGTCCCGTGGAGAACGCTCCATTGACCTATGTAAGCGGTTTCCTCCTCAACAACACTGAGTGGCCACCACTGTCCCTTAAATTGGTTAAAAGTGAGCGTTTTGCATTTGTACTCGTATCAATTGACCTTGTCCATCTGCATCCGGGAAAACTTCATGAGACTAGCAGACTAGCTTCTACTCTACTCATTCCATAACAGGGAAGGATTTATCGAAAATAAAATACTAAAATGTCTGGATGAGATGGGTATTAATAGTAATTCTGTTCTCGGGCAAGGCTATGATGGGGCCAGCAAGATGTCCTGTAGATTCAAGAGTGTGCAGGCTGAGTGGAATTATGGCTAAAATGTAAAAATACCCCTTCCCACCCTCTAATGAGATTTCAATCTGATTCCCCCCCCCCCTAGGACAAATTCCTACCTACGCCACTGCTCGACTGTGGTTGACATCACATCACTGCACTAATACGAACTATAGACGCAAACTGACTGCTAGCAGCCCAGCCCAATATGAATCTCCAGTCAAGATTATGTTAATGTGCTAATGACAATAACAGTAATAGTTATTAATAATAATAAAATACTGTCGAGAGGGAAAGCGGAAACGATGACGTGATCAGAGAACGTATATTTTCAAGAAGGTTCTATATGCTGGAAATTGTGGGTCAATTTTCACCCAATCACTTAATATAATCTAACCGCCACCAACCCCCCAAGGCCCCAATCTTTCTCTCATTAATCATTACACGGAAATTACGCCAAAAGAGAAGTAAGTCGGAAGGGAGTGGGCGGCTTGAAGGAGGTGGAGTCTTGATTATGATTACGTCGATATTTTGATAATGAAGAGTTTTTCCGTTATTTTATTCTCTTTTATTCCCATACCAGTCCTTTGTTATAGCACACATCAGCTCAGTAACTTGAAAAACAACAAAAAAAATAACGGAAAAGATTGATTTTTCACGTTCCTCAAGGAAAAGGGAGCAGCTTCATAAGACCTTTTAAGTTGAAATCTGTTTTTTTTTGTAAGCGTTTAGCGTTCTTTACATTTTCCTCGCTTAGTCACCTTTTCCCAGTCAACGCTCCTTTTTCACGTCAAAGTTAATTCACTTCAACTGGAACCCTAAATGGGAAAGAACATTCGTTACTTAAGTTTAATTTACCGAGAAAACATGGAAGGAGGAGAATAAAGAAGACAGTTTGAAAAAAAGAAAGAAGCTAAAATGTCCTTCTTACCGCCTTCAGCTATGCCGTCATATACAAGTGACATGAAAATGAGTTTAGAAAAAGAGAGCAGGAAATGCTTTTAAAAATTGGTACTCGGAATAGAGAAATTTCCAGTACACGAATAAAACGGTGAGGTCTAAAGTCGTATTCAATGGAGGGGGGGGGGAGTGGAAAACGGATAAAAAAATAATAAAAAAACGTGTATGAGGCAATAAACTAGCCTGAAGCTCTTACTCCTTCTCCGCTCCCTTATATACTCTTACTTCAATCAGGGCGCGACATAAGAAGAAAACGACATTTTGAACGAAAATTGGCTTTGCGGAACTAGCGGAAATAAGAAATCAAATTTTCATCCTACAGCGTTTACGCACACCATACTGTCACCCCCCCCCCTCTTCAGGCATTACATCCAACGCCCTTTTTTGCCTGCTCCGCGTTCGACTAGTTATTGACAACTGATCCCCCTCCCCCTCAACCCTGAAGGCACATAAGGATTTTTCTTCTTTGCTTGCTATACGTAAAAATAAGTTTTCCGAAGGGTGACTAAAATCTTTCTTATATACGTCCCTGCAGCAGACCTTCCAGGCCATCAATAACAAGCAAGCAGAAGGTTCGGTTCCCTTAAGGCATCAGGCGTTAAAATAAATTCTCCCTCTTTTTATACAAGAGTAGGAAACGAGTGAGCGTAACATGTTGCCTCACCGCAACATTGTAGCAATAACGAAACAAAAATTTGTTATTTTGTCGTGAATGAAACACATCGCCGGGATACTTTATCTGTACGCTGGCCCAAGTGAAGACGTTAACTGTACCTTATAAGTTTTTTGTCGAAAGTTTTTAGGCGTTCCAGCCCTACGTAACGGGAAATTTATAGTCGATCTACAAACGGGAGCGGGGGGAAAAGAGTGAGAGATAGAGAAAAAAAAACGAGGCTAGTAACTTAAATGCCTTCTATCCGAACTCTTGACTGAGCACAGTTTTAAAGAAATTCCGAGCTTATGGCGTCAGTGGAAAAACGTTAATGTGTTACGGGGTTGAATAGACGGTAAGGGTAGGTGCGAGTAGGTGGCTGGGATGTCAAATTTACGACAGTTGTTACGAGAAAAGAGAGAAAAAACTTATTTTGCTGTAACTACCTACCATTTTTTCCTTAAAATTATTGGCTATTCCTTTTTAGTAGAATTTTACTAAACGATGAGCTTCTCACGATGCAAGCAATTCCGACACGATGGGATATCATTTCACAGTTCAAATCAAGTTAAACTCGATATCTACTCCAACGCTCTGCCTAATAGCGCCATTTTTAGGTCAGATTTGTATACTAAATTCCGATTTTGTATAGTAATACAATAACGGTGCTTGTGTTCTAATATCATTTTTTTTTATTCTCGAATGAACTATATGCTGTGAATAAAAAATCGGCATTTCCAGTCATGAGAGACATGATTGGATGCCTAATAATAGACAACGAGATGAACAGCGATGGAATGGGTTGCGCCGAAACTGGTACTGTATAATATAAAACGAAAGGTGTAAAAAGAAATCGGGTTCTTCATTATTTAATATCTTTCTTTGATATCTTTATTGGAAAAAACAGTAATCCAGAGTCGCTTAAAACAGGACAAGGGGGGGGGGCATGCACCCCATTATTTCTCCGCACCCTCTACCAACACCGCCAGACCGCCACACAATTTTCTATCAAAGTAGCTCATATGTTTTCGAGAAATGGTAGATAGACGAAATTTATGGTAAACCGAACGCAGAAAAAGTGTAAAAAAGATAACATTGAACCACTATATGACGTGAACGCTTCCTGTGCCATCATGAGCTGATCATTTTCTCAAAGATACTGGTTTGAGACAGAGGTGCGATGGTTTTAGCTCCGACAAGTCCGATATATTTATATGTTCCGCCAAAAAACTAGCATTTATCTCCCACATGGGCGTAGCCCACTGGCGGTTACGAGGAGGGGTTGAATGGGATGATCGCCCCTCCCGTTATACAAGCTTAAGTCGTTCTTTTCAGCAAATCTAAGGGCGCAAGCCAGCTCGGGACAAAAGGGTAGCCCGGTTTTCAAAATTCCCACCTCTCATCCTCATCTCTATATTACTTATTAATCTTATATACCTATCATTAATATTAAAATTCATACCTTTCCCCCATAAGATTCCGATTATTTAGTTCATAAACAGCTAATTTAATTTTGCGGCAGAAAACGGCCGTTTCCAGAAACGGCTCATTCGAAACCCAATTTATTGGATTTCGCTCCCTGAAAAATCCTTTCGCGGATTAGGCTAAAATCATAGATTTGGTTCGAACTCAAATCAAATTTTCTGGGTTTGGCTCAGCGAACACCCAACTTCGCAGGACTGGCTCTAAAATGCCAAATTTCGGAGTTTGGATCCTCCTAAGCCCAATTCTTGTGGATTTGGCTCGTTCGAACCCGAATTTTGAGGATCAATCCCGTCACCGTTAACCTCTTTGACTCTGTTGGTTCATTTCTGGGACTCCGTTTGACGCCGAATCAATCAATGTCAGTCATGTCCACCATACGGTCACATAATCACCAAAATTTAGTTACCGATGAGATTTTTAAGGATATTGATGTTTTTGGCTCATTTTTATTATGATTCGTCATGGATTCAGCCATTTAAGTCAACGTGTCATTGAATGACCTTTGAATGACGTAGCAGATGAGCCATTCAATATTCGAATTGGACGGCTACAAAAAAACCGCTAAGTGGCAAAATTGGAGCCAAGTCGCCTATATAGAAATCGCTACAATCGGAGATGAATATCTGCAAAATTGCATGTTTCGGGTTCCAATATCAGCCTTTATAGCACGTATCTGGTCTTTATACTTTCGATAATTGTCAAATTCCTGGATAATTTTTGTTTCTTCTAGTTTGCATGGGGTACAGTCTACACTGTAGATGTCTACGATACAGGCCAAAGCTTGATGAATAGCCGCGAAATTACGTCATTTGAAGCTAAATGTCCGCAAAATCGGAAGTTTCCTAGCTGAACGTTCTTAGAAACGCTAGTTTCTGGTCTTTATTTTCGCGACATTGCACGTTTCGGGGCTTTTTTTTAATGGACGCGGAACCCGATCAGACCGGCTTCGACAGCGCACAATGTCAGACGAATAGCTGCAAAATTGCAACATTTTAGAGCTAAATACCCCAGAAATTAAAAGTTTCCAGGCTGAATAATATCCGTTAAATTGTGATTTTCAAGTCTTATACACGAAATTCCAAGTTTCTGGCCATTATTTTCGTAAAATTGTACTAGTGAAGAGGTAGTTTCTAGTATTTTTACCGCGAAATTGCAAGATTCAGGGCCTTTTTTTGCAATCCTTTTGCTTTTTGAGCAATCCTGCATAACCAGACGAATAGCCGGTGTCATTTCAACATTTAGAGCTAAGTATTTGTGATTTGGCAAGTTCGGGTTCAAAGAGCAAAATTACATGTTTCTCGGTTAAATATCCGCGGCATTGCAACATTCGGGTCATAATGCTTGCAAAAATGCTCATTTCGGTCCTTAATTTATGGCGAAACTGCAAGTAGAGCTAGGACGCTGCACCCAACCTTTGATAGAATAGCAGCAAAATTGAACCATTCGGAGCTAAATAACAGTAAATTCGCCGGTTTCATGGCTAAATAACAGCGAAATTTCAAGTTCAACTACATAGGTACAAATTGAAGGATTTATTGCCAGTTTTTGGTCATTCATGTTTTTTAATGAAGGCCCCCCTCAAGACATGGGTCCTTCTTTCCAAGTGAAAAAAATTCTGGTCAGGAAACACACATCTCATAGCCGAAGGAATCAGATTCTAGAGGGGTTTTCCAGAATTTTGTTTGAAAAACCAGTTTGCCTATGGGGCAAATTTGTCAGTTTCCAAACCTCTTTTACATTTTCCAAGTCACTTTGCCAGTTTCCGGGTAAATTATTGTCAGTTTCCTGATAACTCAGTCGGTTTTCGTGTCATTTTGTCAATTGCCAAGTCATTTATTCAATTTTCAGGAAGCTGTGTCAGTTTCCAGGCCACTTCATCAGCATCCAGGCCAATTTGTTTGTTTCCAGGCTGTTTTTATAGTTTCCAGGCCACTTTGTCAGTTTCCAAGTCACTTTTGTTGCCAGTTTCCTGGTTAATACTGGGTCAGTTTCCAGGCCACTTCGTCAGTATCCAGGTCCGCCCTATGTCAGTTTCCAGGCAACTGTGCCCGTTTAAAGACAACTGTGCCGTTTTCTAGGCAACTGTGCCGATTTTCAGAAAAATTTGACTGCATCCAGTCAACTGTGCCTATTTTCAGGCCACTTTCCAAGTCACTTTGTCAGTTTCCTGGTTACTCAGTCAGTCTCCAGGCCACTTTGTCAGTGTCAAGGTCATTTTTTCATTGTCCAGGTCACTTTTTCATTGACCAAGTCACTTTGTCAGTTTCCAGGTCACTTTCCTGCAGATAAGTTCAGTGTTTTTGACGGATAAAGGACAATTTTCGCGGTGGAATTATTGTTTGACATTAATTTCATTTGAATTTATTGACGGTGTAAATGAAGGACTACAAAATTCTGTAAGATTAGTGCTTGAGCCGCCCAAAGGAGTAACGTAATGCACCAGGAAACTAGGGGGCGACTCTTTAAGTTGCCAAATTAGGCTTTAAATGTGGGGATCTGAGGTCAAAAACGCATTTGGGATCTATAGTTGGTCCTAACAGCTTGCCAGTTGTGGAAATGAATGAAAAACCTCAACCCTTCGGACGGGATTCGAAAGGCACATTCTCTCTTTTCATAAAAGCGATTAGCGATCCACAATAATTCTATCCTTCAAAGGCGGATCTTTAGTGAAATTGTGTGGAGAGGGGGGGTCACTCGAATCATTTCTCAACAAATAGTATGGTGAGGGCGGGGAGGGGGCTGAAAAATCGCCGTATGCCATTCGATTTTCCTGGCGCTTCTAAATTCGTCTCAAGAATGCAAGACAAGTGCCTTCAATTATGGGCGAATCCCGTCACCCTTCATTATCAAAATCCCGTTTAGGGCGCATCTACCCACGGTCACTTTTGGAGTACGAATTTCAAATATTTTATTAGTCGGTTTTACCATTTTTCCATAGTCCAACAAGGCATTTTTTTAGGAGCGAAAAGTCCATCAAACCAAACCACTTTTTCGGCGCGAATGGTCAGTTGCCATTTTAATGACGAAAATTGTCGGGATGGCCTTTTTTGGGCGTGGAATAGTCAATGCGATTTTTTTACAGCATGAATCTTCAAATTGACATTCTGGAGTCTGATGGTGGTCAGATTGGTCAGTATTGAACCATGTTGAGCGAATGTTCAGGTTGGCCATTTTCGGCGCGAGAGTGGTCGATTTTACTATTATCAGGCCAGGACATTATATGCTTCGACATTTTCAATGCGCGAATCTTCTGAATTAGCTTTTTTTTGGTGCGTATTATAGTCTGTTCATCCATCTTTACGTTTGGAATAGCTATTTTAGTAGGTATTGGCTATTTTTTTTAGCACGCATCAATTTCTCAAGTTCCTTGGCTGATCCGGTGGTCAACGACTTTTGAATGCGTTAAAGCCACCTAAATTGGGTTTTGAATGAGACGTTTCTGGAAACGGCAGTTTCCTACTGCAAAATTAGTAGTTTCTGGATCAAATAACCTCAATCTGAGAGGCTGGGGCGATTCTGTATTTTCATAGAAATGATGAGGATGATTGGAGGGGGGGGGAGTATTTAGAAAACCGGCCCACCCTTTTGTCCTCAGAAATTCTGTAGTCTGCGAAAATCAGGAAACTTTGTATTTTTAAAGATTTTTTTAGCCCCAATAATAGCACACAAAATGGAAATATACAATATTTGGTCCATTACATGCCGTTGCTTTCAACACAATAACTACGTATTATGATACCATTTTCATAAGTGACAATTTGTGGAAACCACGAGCTACCTGTCGCTCCCTTTCCATTAATTTTATTTGACCTAGTTAAAGCTAGATTAAAATGAAATTTGAGCCGACAATTTAACAAAATTAGCTTGCAGTATACTTTAGGAGTTCAACTTATCCTTCACGTGTTACCAGTCTATAACTTTCCAGCGTTCTTTAAAGCTCTTAAAAGTTGATTATCTCGAGATAATGAGTTTCTGACAATATTTAGTCATGACAACGATAACTCCACGAGGTCTTGGCACTTATAAGTGCCGCGCCCTTTTAGTAAAATGTTTTATATTACAAACTCACACAGCAAGCATGATGACTCATCGCCCCTACTTCCTTTGTTTTCTCATTTTGAGATTTTTACCTGCAACAGAAAGATTATAATGTTAAGTCAAATTTTTCTATTAAGGGCATTTAATTATAGTAGGGGAAATGAAAGCTTCTCTCCTTAATATCTCAGTCCATGAAGACGACCGCAATTGAGACCGCCTACGCGGGGCTTGAGAGGGTTGGGGGATGAGTAAGAAACATCTGTTAATGGCCATTAATTTCGCCTTGGGATGATGAAGGGCGCGTAGTCGGTTGGGGTGGGGGGCAGCTTCTGTTGCTAGTTAATTTACTGCAATGTAGGTATATAATTCTGGGACAATATTATACTGATCCATCCTAGTCTCTCTCCCATCTCTCCCCCGTGCCCTCTTCTTCCCACCCCGGTTCATCGCGCGCAGTTTCCCAACCGTCTCAGTGAATAATGAGAGTGAGTAAAGCAGCTATGGCAACAAGGAGGTGAAGGGCGTTAAGAGAACTTCACTGAAATTGTGTGTATAAACCCAGGATAGAGGGAAAAGTTCATTTTAAAGTTTATTTGTGTCTTTGTTATTCGGAATTTAAAGAGGATATACTTCATTCATTTATATTTTTCTCGGAATTTTTAAAAAAACAAATACGGCTCGAGGGGAGTTGAAAAGAAAACTCCAGGGGACAAATCATAATTTTAAATCGAGTAATATTCAAGTATTGGATCCTGGCAAAGTCTGCCACTTTGAAATGGAAGCGGAGAGAAACGAGAGAGACGGCTTTTCGCGGCCTCGAAGAGAATATGACATGAAATGTCCCCCCCCCCCCATGATATTGATGGACTGAGAGGGGCGAGCGTTCGGAGTTGTGGTGACTCAGGGGATGGTACCCCCAACAGAGGGTGAAAGGTATGGGAAAGGACGGTATAAATCACCATTGTTTAGAAAGCGAAGTTTCGCTCTCGCGCCGCTACTGACTGGGGAACATCAGTATTTTAGAGAGAAATGTTAGAAGAGGGACGAAAGGGCGAAGGGAAAGGACCTAACTTTGTCCTTCCCTCCTCATACCCATCCACAACACTTAAAAAGTTTTCTCCACCTCCTTTTAGGAGCTCTAAACTCGAGAGGCCTCGGTTAATGCGCGAATTAATATTCCTAGGATGTGCCCTCCTTTCCACGGTTTGTCACGGTCTCTTTTGGACCTTATGTAAAGGAAGAGGGTGCTATAGGGGAATGAAAGTGCGTCCGTATTTGCCCTGTCGACAAAATATAAGGACAGTCCTGGAGAGCCATGCATGTCAAGTTCTATAAGTAAGAATACTAGTCAATCATTTGCAACATGTTGGAAAACGAATCAGAAATGAAAATAACGAATGAAGAAAATCCATATTTATGTACTCGCATTTTGACTCACGTAAACTTTCGTGACCCGGACTAAAGCAAAATTCAAAGAAACAAATTCTCAAAACTCACTCCCTTCCTCTTTTTTCCTTCAAAATAAAAAACAATGCACATTTAATGAGTCACACATTCACGTGCATTATTCATAGTTGAAAGTCAACCCCTCTCCTTGCACTTATGCTCTCACCGCGCTCACGCAATTCCGTTAGTATCGAAGTAACCCCCTTTTTACTTTTTCCCTGGGTGACATCAGCAGTGAAACAAGAACGAGAAGCCTCTAGCAAATAAATAAATAATCTACGGTAGAATGCGAACAGGAATTTTTTGGGAAGAAAAAGGGTGGAACACCAGGAGAAGTAAAAAATATAAAAAAGTAAAAAAAATGTTCGTTGTTGAGCGCACCCAGTTGGTGCAATTTTCTTAAAAGCTATGGGGCGCCGGTGTAAATGTTTTTTTCCATTCTCATTCTTTCTATCTTGCTGGACAATCGACGAGAATAAAAATCGATGGAATAAGGTCGAAAAGTTCTAATTGAGCCATTCTCTCGAGTTACCTTCTATACCTGGGAAAAAGTTTCGAATACTTTTCTTGACAAAGTTCGTACTTCAAAGGTCCAACGCTCTTTTTTAAAAGCTTTTTTTTTTAGACCATCACTAAGGCCTTTTTGGCTGCTTAAATTGAATAAAATTCATACAAAGCTCACTTTCTTGAGATGCGTTTCTTAAGGGAAGAAAAAAAAGCTTGATGCCTAAAAGTTTTACCAACCCCTCGCCATCACATTACATTTTTTCACCGCTATCTCGCCCACATTTTGACGAAACTCTCACAGAGTAAAAGCTTATTTGACTCCGACTTATTTTCGGAATATGGAAATCTGTAGGCTTACCCCTCCCCGTGGCTACCGATTAACTCGATCTGAATTTGATGGGTGAAAACGTGTGTGGAGGGGGGGGGGTAGGAACAGCTTCGTTCAAAATATATTAAAGGCATAACTACAACATGCCCGTGAGCGTTATATGATATTCGGAAATTTCCCTATACGTATATCGGCATTTGTGAAGGTTTAGAGTTTGAGCGGCGGAAAAAGTATAAAATTACTTCGAACAGATATAAAATTCGCTAGAAATCATAAATAATAATCTTATTACCTATTACTTCATTATATACGAAATACGTTGAACAAAGAGAGAAAACTTAATGATTTTCAAGGCCTGTCACAGACTGTCAAAAGTTATTAGTATAGGTACAAGTATGACGTCGCGAAATAAAACGTGCTCTGAACTCTGAAATCAGGAATTGACTGCAGAAAACAAAGTTGCTGCCGGGATATGAACTTTCAAAAGACTGCCCCCTAAACGAATGTAAGTTAAAAGTCGATATAAATGACTTGTGACTAGACTCTCTTCAACGTGATGTGTATAATGGTTTCAGTAATGGAAATATCTTGTACATATACGTTGGGGTCACTAAATATGAGGTAGGTACAGCACGTCCTTTTTGCGCAGGACTAATACCTCAAGATTTCACGCTCTAAAATGTACTTAAATTCACAAAAGTTACCATCATAACGACTCGAAAGGAAATCTGGAGAAAATTCTACCAAACTGCAAGCAGAAAAAGTGCACGAAAATACTTTTAATTTTTCGAAATGAATATTATCAAGAGCGGGGCACAGTCAAGAATTCGCGTGGCCCAAAAATTACATGCCGCCCCCACCCCGCGTATCATCGGTTTAACACACTTCACATCTCATCAACCGGCCAGTGTTGCCAGAAGCTCCGTGAAAGAATCCACGGGTTCAATAGGTGCTTCATGAAACCCGAAAACAACCGGGCCCTGCCTTGGCAAGCCCAAAGGGTCAATTGCAGACCCAAAGAGTTCTCTATATTGTGGCGGTCATTTTTGCTTCCATTCTCGCTCTGGAAACCGTCAATTTGGGGATATATCCCGGATATCGGCCATAAATATAAAAATTTTCACTATCTGCCTACCGCGATCAACCGCGACTATAAATCTACCACGATCGACCATTTTTATACAGAGAATTCGCCCCGTGCCGTGAATTCGATTAATTAGCTTGGAAAAAACCACAACAAAAATCAAATAAAAAAATTAAAACAACAACCACAACAACAGCAAGGCAACAACAACACCCGCGAAGCTATCGGTTAAGAGAGGGACGCCATAAAATAAGGCAAAAAATGTGTCTAGGAACGCGAGCCTTAGCGACGTCAATCCCTCTTGGGGAGGCTTAGCAGTCGAATGATAGCCCAGCACATGGACAGGGCTCACCGGGGATCACCCCAGCCAACATCCAACCACAGCCCCGACCGCCCGACCGCAGCAAAGGTCTAACCACAGCAAAGGTCCAACCACAGCAAAGGTTCAACCACAGTAAATATCCAACCACAGCAAATGTCCAATCAATGGTCCAACCACATGACCACTAAACTCGCCATATTTAGGGTGGATGGAAATTGAATTGAAAGTCTGACACGTTTATGGCGTTTTGGCTGTTTTTAGCACACGAATCGTCGGTTCAGCAAAAGAGAAAATAGATTGCTTGGCAGTTTTTAGAGAGCAAATGTTCGGTTTCAATCGTCAGTTTGACCATTTTTTGAGCGCAAATGGTCGGTTTGACCATTTTTTGAGCGCAAATGGTCGGTTTGACCATTTTTTGAGCGCAAATGGTCGGTTTCGCCATTTTCAGGGTATGCGGGCAACGTCAGTTTAAGGCATTGCATTTTAATGGCGCGAATCGTCAGTTTAACCATCTTCAAGGAACGAATCGCCAGTTAGGCCGTATTTAGGGTGGATGGAAATTGAATTGAATGTCTGACATGTTTATGGCGTTTTGGCTGTTTTTAGCACACGAATCATCGGTTCAGCCATTTTTAAAGAGAAAATATATTGCTTGGCCGTTTTTAGAGAGCAAATGTTCGGGTCTATTTTCGAATGGCAGTGTGAATGGCAGTTTGACCATTTCCTGGCTCGAATCGTCATTTTAGCCATTCTTCAGGCGAATTGTGTCAGATTTGCCAATTTTAGGGAACGAGTAGTCAGTGCGACTTTTTTAGGCCACGAATGGTCATAATACAATAGTGATATGATGGGCGGGGTAAGATGGCGTAATGCCGTACCAGTGCTTCAAAGATTCTCTAACTCTCCTTGCTCCAGTACTGTGTTTGAGCGGTTAATTTCCCCGAAAACCAACAATATTCCCCAATGGGAAAAATGTAATTTCTGTTTTATGCGAGTAGCCCAATACTCGAGTTTTTACTTGATTTACATAACCCAAATTAATATTTTTAGCGCATTTTCTCCATTTCAACTGTGGAATTTCTTCCAGAAATAGCACAAGCGCGGTTTTTAGTCCAATTTGGCAACTCTGCAACTCATTTTACTCATAGCCTACTTATTGTTAGAATAAACAAAACAATTGAGAAAAGGGGAAGGGACAACCACCCCTGGCATGTTTCACGAAAACGGTATCCCCCTGCTGTATCTTTTCCCTGATGTGGGCGGCATACGAACAGACCTGTGTGCAGCAAAGGAGCACGCCAAAATGAACTTTCTGCTTTTTCTCCCATTATAATATTTTCCAACGATGAGTTGTGCGTGTGGCTTGCCTTATCTTCTCCTGCTGCCACTTTTCTCACGGTAAAATGACTTTCGACCAACCTCTTGAAGCTGAAGGGACAAGAGTTTTCAGGGGCCAGAGAAGAGCACATAGTGTGAGAGACAATGAGAAGTTTAGATGCGTTTCCGTGGCAGACGCTTTTGATATACCGAAATTCATCCGTCCAGCAGCCTAGTGTTCGTGGCACTTTTAATCATGACAAAAGAGGTGAAATAGCAAACTGGGGCACAACACACAACTGTTTTAGATCGCTAGATTTTAAACGATTGAAGGGGGAGGGGAGAAAAAATCTTACGAGGCTTAAATGTCTTGTGCCCTCTCAGTCTAATGGGAGGGGATAAACATTAAGTTCAATTTTAGTCTTTAACGGCTCTACTTAGAAACCGTCGCAAGCAGGGAAGAGAGGTTAAGATGATTTGACAAGAAAACAATATAAAAAATTGCATTTCTTTGCACGTACCTAGTGTTATTTTTCTTAAGTATACCTAAAGAATGCCGTTCGAAATGTCACTGCAAACCCTCTTCCTTATAATTAATTAATTAATTACAATGCAGTCGACGACGGTAAAATTAACGGGGAATCCAAAGACACTCCACCATAATTTGTGCACAGTGCCCTTGGCGTGCCAACTTATTTCATACATATGAATTGTATTCCATATCTTTCGAAAAGGTGACGGTACGGAATAGTCTGCCACTAAAAATAACGGCTTCTACGACTCCTTCTCACGAACGCTGGAGAAAAAAACTAGCATGAAAATGTAGATTGTAGAATGAAGCAATACGCATTTTACCGTGAACATAAAATGGGCTACCGAGAAAAAATGCAAAATTGATAAACTTTTACTAGTTGTGGCTTTGTAACTATCTGCGTATAGAGTTTTCCATTGCTACAGACTTAGAGAGAATGACAATCACACGTACGGTGTTCAGGAAGTACCCAGCAGCAAGAGTGTTCAGGGCTAAAATGCGTTCAAGTGATAAGGAGAAGTTTCAATAAAAACAACAACAACAAAACTGGAGCATTGAGCATTTGAACAGTTTTCCCCTTCGTATCCCACAGATGAAGTTTTCTCCAATAGTATAATGTCGAAAAAAATACGTCGCGGGAAAATTGAAAAGAATTCAATTTATCTACATCGACCAATAATTATTCGCAATGAGGAGACATGGCTGAGATATAAGTATCGTTGATTTATTCTATACAACTATAAGTGTTAAGAGTTTAAGACCAGAAAACACATTATCAGTATGCTGCGGAGATGGTCCTGGTCGTGCTTGTGAATGAGAGTAGCGTTATTTTCCTTTCGTATTTCAGACTACGAGTATTTCTCATTAGTAAAAAACACGAGCTCATTTTCTTTTCTTTTTTTAAAGCACCTGGAATTCGTAAGAGGTTCTTTAAACCCAATCCTGACACATCCCATGAGCCAAAATTGTCCATCATATCTGGGCTAAGATTGAATTTGAAATACAGAAAAGTCAAATTATAATTTTATCGATCTTTCCTTCTCTGTCTTCAACGAAAGTCAATCCGAGGAAATATTTCAGAATTTGTGATGACTCCCTTTCGCGTTCGCATCCCGCCGGCCGTCGGTTTGGTAAATTCCTCACTATAGCTGTCGTCATTTCCATCCACCTACAGTCGTATGATTGACAATTTAATGAGGTCGTTGTGTAAAAGTCGGGGGGGGGGGGGGCTCGGGGCTTGAGTTTCGACAGTAGCGGCGGAACCCATACAGACTTGGAGGAGCAAGATTCAGCTAATGTACCCGTCCTCACTCCAGACGTGACGCATTCGACCGGAAATTTTCTGAAACAGGACTTTTTACTCGGGGCTGATTCTATAACTCTCAATTTCCGCAATGGAGCATGGAAGGAGGGCGTTGGGAGGTACCCAGTTGCCATGGTTTTTACGATTACAACGGAAGCTAGGTCTATTCGGTTGTTGTCCCGGAATACTCCGATCAGCACGAAATTTTGTAACCTCGCGGGTTATCATGTAGAATAACGCGAAAAAATAATGGAAGGTTAGTACTTTCAGTGCTAATAGTGCAGCTCCGGACGACAAACGAATAGACCTATTTATTATTTTTTCTTAACTTTTCCTACGAACCTCCCAATCTAGCGTAAAAGCCCTGAAGTTTAATCTTTCAGGTATCGTGACAACAATAGCAACGGGGTACCTCCCTACACGCCCTCATTCCATTTTCCGTTGAGGAAACTTGAGAATTATAGAATCAGCCCCCTGGGGAATTTCGTGAATTTTCAAGAAAAGTCAGCGGAAAATGGCAAAGTCACCTCGATCGCCTGTCTTGATTACAGCGAAATAGTACTGCCGAGGAACATTTTGTAGTTGTTTAGGCATCAAGTACTTTTTCACCGAATATTACGCCTAAAGCCCCATAACACATTCAGTCAAATCTGTTTTCACAGCTTAATTTTTGAATTAGATAAGATTTGAACCAATTAATTAATAGCAATACTGACAATAAGCTTGAACCAGCAGGCACCACCGTTGGACGTATGATAAAACAGCCAACGTTGAAGAGAGCAAACGATTTTACTTCAAACACCGTTTATTAAAACATCACGGAGCGAGTGGTCAGTTTTGCCACACTCGTGTGGCCCAATTACCAGTTTTGCCACTTTAGGGCACGAATTGGTCTGTTTGGAAATGTTTGGTTCGTAAATGGTCGGCCTTGTCAATTTCAGGGCATGGATAGACGGTTTGAACATTTTCAAGTCGCGGGTGGTACGTTTTTAGCCATTTTTGGATCACGAAAGGTCGGCTTTGCCATTTTCGGGGTACGGCTCGTCCGTTTGAACATTTCCAAAGCGGTTGTCGTCAGTTTAGCCTTTTTAATGGCGCATAGATTCATTTTTTCCATTCTTAGGGAGTGAAAAGCCAGTTTGGCAATTTTCAGGGTATGAATCGTCGATCTGTAGGTAAGCCGCGAATCGTCATGTTTGCCATATTTTTGACGCAATTTTAGTATATTTGCCATTTTTAGGACGCAACTTTAGTTTAGCCATTTTCGTGGCGCGAGGTCAGTTTTATGTTTTATGGCACGAATAGTCCGTCGGGCAATTTGTCTAGCTTAAATTGCCAGTTTGCTATTTTTAATGCGAGAATAGCCAGTTTGGCTATTTGAAAGGCAAGAACAGGCCTGTAGATAGGGAGGGGGCGCTGGGTCCGTTACCCCGGAGCCCGGTCTTCCTTCGAGGCGTGGATTTCAGGAATGAAGAAAGTTAAGACAAGAAAAGAAAGGATCGATTGACGGTGGTTGATACTGTGGCTAGAACTTTGCCGTGTTGGAGCCATACTGTGGATTTGAGCTTAGATGTTGATTTTGGTTGGTGTCTATGGTTTGGACTTTTGCTGTGGTTTGGGGCTTTTCTGTGGTTAGGCTTTACTGTGGTTAGAGCTTTCTGTGGTTGGAGCTTTACTGTGGTTAGATCTTTTTTACGGTCGGTTCTTTGCTGTGGTTTGGAGCTTTGTAGTGGTTTGGACCTATGTTATAGTTTTGACCTTTGCAGTACATAACCTACTTGGACCTTCTTTGTGGTTGGATTTTCACTGATGTTTGTAGCTTTGATGTGGTTACGCTCTTTGTTGTGGTTACGCTCTTTGTTGTGGTTCCGTGATTTGCTGTGGTTTCGGGCTTTGTTGGGCTTGGAGCTTCACTGTGGTTACAGTGGGGTTACAGGTTTTTGTGGTTGGATATTTGCTCTGCTTGGAGCTTTGCTGTGGTTTTGAGATTTGCTGCGCATGAGGCTTTACTGTGGTAGGGCCTTTTTAGTGGTTTAAAACATTTGGCACTATACCGACTTTTTGGACGACTATACGATACTTATTCAGTTGGGTGAGACAGTACTTATTCAGTTGGGTGGGACAGTCTTTGCAAGAGCCCCATTTAGTTCAATCCCCGGACCCGAATATCTCCACGGCTTTGGGCACGAATCGTCAGCCTAGTAATTTTCAAGGCTCGAACGGTCATTTTCACCATATTGGGATCGTGAATGGTCGATTTTGCCATTTGCAGGGCAAAAGTCATCAGTTTGAGGAGTTTCAAGGCAGTCACTACCAGTTTAGCCATTTTATGGGTGGGTTGAGCCAATTTCACCACTCTTGGGGCACAAATTGTGAGTACGGCTATATTATATAGGGCGTGGCTATGAAGCCGTTTGGCTATTTTCAGGGGGCGAACTGTTTTTCAAGTTTGCGGGGTTTAGTAATTTAAAAGGCTCCAACTGTCAGTTTTGCCATTTGCCCATTCCCAAGAATCCCACTCACCTCCGCCTCCTAGTGTATGGTGATTTATAGCCCATCTGGACAGTGACTTCTATACGGGGCCTTTTTCGGGTCCTACGTTTCAATGATTAACTGGACTGTTTTCTCAGTAGACTAAAGTATCAGTTTTATGGTCGTTCAGTCTGGTTCTGAGGCTAAGAAAAAAACTGAACTGACTGACTTGTTCGAAAGTTTCGATCCAGGAAAGTGTGCAATATAGTTCCACACGCCTTTTGAATAAAAACACTCAATGGGGAGGGGGCTACCTTGATTGACTTGGTGTGCCTGGTTCAGCAACCAAGCGGCGCACAATTGCCATTTTAGGTCCTACCACGCACTTAAATTCATCAGGCTAGTTCTTTTGACCCATATAGAGGTTACTGCAAACGCTTCTCACCAAGACTTCAAGACTTCGCTGAGTACAAGGTATAAAATTCGTCTGACCGTGTGTGCGTGTTCAAGGGGTTAACCCGAGTAAAACGGCCAACTCAGAGGAAAAACCTATACGCGAAATGTCACATTCAAAGCGGAATTAACGTGATACACAAAATTTCAGCATTTTTTAAAAAGAAGAAACGCCTCATTTAGGAGAAATGTTACATTGAAGGCTGAACTTATAAAACGTAATTTATAGCGCCGCACCGCTCCCCCAACCAGACTAATGACGGAGCATTCGCTCCCTCTGAACCCCAATTCCACCGTCACCGCTGTTAAGATGATGTATCAGACTGTAACCGTTATTCTCCAAAGTGAATGAGACAAAACGTTAGAAACAGAAGGGGTACCTTACTATAGCCAAATTATATCTCTCGCAATGTTTAATGGCATAGAGGTGTGAGGAGTAATGAAAGGCTCGAGGAATGAAATTTCGTGGCACCTGAAGCATCGTGCAAGACAACGACGTTATAGCTACGAGGACGTATGAGTAATAAGGTGGGGGGGGGGGCGTCCTACGCCATCGAGTTGTGATAACGCAATGCCCTTTCTACGATAGGGTCGGGTGCAGCCTAGAGCCTACCCACTAGGACGAAAGCATTGAACCAAGTACCAATTCGTGAAAGCCACCGAAAAAAAAAATCGTATAAACGCGTACAAAGCTTAAAATTACTCCTCTCATACACTCTCTATCATCGTCTCTCCTTCAACTCAATTACAACGAAAATATTTTCTTCGAGAAAATACCTGAATGAGTTCATGCAAAACCTTCGAATTTATGAGAAATAATGTTTGACCCCAAGGTCAAAGTATATATATGAGGGCAGCGCGGTTGCGCTGAAACTTTCAATGAGCCATCATCACTCCACCAAAAACGGGAGAGAGTACGCAACCCTTAAACTCAACGCTCTCACCACGGATTTTAAATCCCCTGAACGCGGAGAAGAGCGTCAAATTTGAATTCCCAAGAAAAATAAATACCTAAAAGAAGACAAGTCGGTTAATGACTTATGTTGAATAATTCCATTCCGTTTCTCTCACTTACTCTTTTTGTCACTCCCTCTTCTCCCGCGTTACGTTTTACTGAAATTGTTAAGTTCAATTCATTTTCAGCAACCTCGCTTGGTATTTTAAGCCACACGTACGCAAAAGTTCAACACTCGTCTATGTTTGTTAAGACCACACTTCCTTTCGAAACACAAATAGAGTACAAATATGCAGCACCCAATTTCATTGAGGGTAAAAAAATTCATGTTTACCTAATTCCTACTTCCAGGTTTTATTTCATCCTTCGTTACCATTTTTATACATCAGCAAAACGAAAAGTTAACAAGAGTTGAATTTATCGATTCTTTTAATTATAGAATACATTTTTTAAAAATATAAGTCTTTTTATTTATTCCACACAAAGCCAATGTGGTACAAAAAAAATTACTGCCCTCTAATGGACGAATCCGCGCTAGAGGACAGGAGTCCCAGTGCAAACAAAATGCAATGAACCAAACAGTAGGTATAATAATTTTGTTGAAAGAAAAAAGAAATAAAATAACATTTTCTCAATACCTTGAATGGAAAAAGCTAAGTAGGTGTAAAGAATGAGAAATGAGATATTTGTACAAACTAAACCACATGGTAGGTAACCAATATACCTACTTGAAGTAGCGAAAGACATGCATTCCGATTTTCTCGCGATCGGCTGCTCAGTGACATGCTCAAAACAATACCAGGAGTCAATTTACTTTGTATGTTGAACCGTACGTCACTCGAACAGTGGAGCCGCTTTACCGGCTCGTTTTCAATTCTCGGTATACGCTTCGTTCGCCAAACAAACGAACTGGCAGGTAAAGCACCACTCACTTGCAATGTAATCCCCGCATGCTGTAGTTATACCTTGTAAGCGACTGCTTTCTTGAAAAAGTCATGACCAGAGTTCAAATCATATTGTTTATTCGCTTTTTCTCAATGTAAAAAAAAAGAAAGAAAAGAAAAGAAGAGAAGAGAAAACCAACTAATCAAATGAACATTTAAGTCCTTCAAGCGGATATCGAAGAGAAAAATTGCACGCACCTTTCCGCACACGAGAAGTCCAATTAATTAATTTACACGCGTAGAGGGACTGACTTTCCTTGAAATTACCTTTTTAGAAACCGCATGGAAGAAACGATACATTATGTTAGCGGAGGGACCCCAGAAATTAAAAAAAAACTCAGCCTTCTAGTCAGAATCAGTTGAAAGAGCGCGCTAGTACTAGTAACTCGTGCACACTCGTACTATGCACTCGTAATTTCGTAGTCAATGACCAGTATAATTGAAGCGACAGCTGAAGAGCAAATAACGTTGAGAGATCCGTTAGTTCAGAAACAATACAAATAGGGATTGCATCGCAAAATAAAGAGGAAATCCTTCTTATCTTGATCTGCGGGAGGGCATATCAACTAGTTCCTGTTCGTGTAATTTAACAAAATTAACCTGGCTTCTCTTATAACGCTAGAAATTTTATGAAAATAACGAAAATGTAAATTGCTGCTTGAAGACAAAGGAAGTGAGTGATCAACACGGTGAAAGAAAGTGGGTGGGTCACTCCGAAAAGCCTTGCATGAACACTTATTTTCTTCTTCTTATTCGTCATGCCCTTTTTCTTTCTTCATTTCGAACGTTTCCCACGTAAAACATTGAAATGTTAATTTCAGCTCGGTGGAACCTGCTAATTTGATGTTTGGAGAATTATACTTGTTAGAAAAAAAAAGTGAAAAAAAAAACAAAGCATAAATCACGAACTCATGTTTATCGGCCAAGAGAGCGTACTTGAAAGCTGACCCAATGACCTTTTCGAATCACCCCCTTCAACTCCTATCAACTGTGCTGCACTGTCTTTTACAGTGAACTTTAGAAGGTCTTGAGAATTAAATTTAATTTGTGACGACTCACTTTCACTTCTACAGCCCAAAAATTTCTCTACAAAACGCCTCAAGAACCCACTTTATAATTCATCAGAGTGATAATCACGGCTTGTAACGATTCTGGTGAACCTTCGAGCCGAGTCAAAACAATTCAGACGAGCTCGAATGGCGAAGACAATAAACTGGTTTTAACGGTTCAGTGGAGTGTCATTTAGAATTAATGTACCAACCACAACCAGAAGACCACGGGCCTACTTTCGAAAAACTCTGTTATTAATGAATAGAATGTTTTAATAACAATTCAATTTTTAAAAAAATTAGCTCGCGGCAAAAATATAATTTTAATTGCCAAAAAATGTTTACCCCCCGGGGCAATCGCTCTTCTTTCCACCCTCTCGAACGTCTCGTTCTTGCCTTAAAGAAGTTTCAACCTTCTCTTCACAATGTTTAGTATTAACGAGTTTCAAAACGTCTCTTCAAAACCACACTTAAAATAGGTGGGAAATTAATTAAGTTGAAATATAAGTTTCGCAAATCTCCGTGGTCCTGGGAAAAGGGAAGTTGTAGCATCAAGTTTCTGCGAGCGAAAATTTTAATTAATAAATGAAATGGATGGGAGGATTTTCTTTATGGCTCCTTCAAGGCCACCTCATCATTGAATGTCCCATTTTCTCTGTCTCTTTCTTTTTCACTCACTCTTTTTACCCCAGCGATAATTAACGGGGCCCCTCTTGTAGGTATAGAAAATAATTATTAGACCCCAGAGAAATTTTCAGAGGAACGTCATTTACAGAATTCAACAGAGGCATAGCTTACAAAAAGGATGCTATACGTATTCCTAAAGTTTTCATTTGCTCAATCCTTTACAGTCGTCCTCACAGTGTTTTGAGCAAGAATCGATCCCTGTTCTTTCACTTTTTCGTACAATCTTAACCGTTGGTAACATAAATGATTCGAATGATGGGAGGGTGCACACTATGGGCTGTTGAAAAACATACCTCAGTGCAAGTGGCTGTACCATGACCCCAGTGATATCTACAAGAGTCTATTCAGAGATTACAGTGAGTCGGTTCGTATATGGTTATAAACTTATAACATAGAATACGACAATTTGATGTCGAGAAATGAAGGATCAGATACAGAAAAGAAAGAATACGACGATCCGTTTGGAATCCGACGAGATACCCTGTAACTAAATTATAAGTATAGGGCATCACGGCATACCCTGCTGTTAACTACCAATCAGATTGCCAGAGAGAATCAGGGGCCAACAGGATGGTTATGCGTTGCTGCCATGTTGTATCTCATAGCGCCTCTAAAATTCAGCATCATGCTGGGTAGCAAGCCACTGACCACCTAACTCAAATATCCCGTCGTCCCGCGAAGACAGCGGGATTTCTGTTACCGAGAATTCTCCCAAGAAATTGGAAGGGTTGGAACAAAATGGCGAGATATAACTATAGTCCAAAAAAAACACGCCATCAACCTAGGGTGTTGCCGACGCCCGACGGGTGCGAGATCGAGGGAAAGTTCTCCATTGGATTCCATTGGAATATCTGTAGTATTCAGCCTTCCTACCGGGCTACCGGGGCTGTACCACATGAGCGCCCTAATCGCCAAACACGGTGAAGAGAAAGTTTCATCGCACCAAAGATGCATCATTGGCAGTGGCGGCGGAAGTCAGCCGACTTTGGGGGAGCAAGAATCTGAGCAGTTAAGTTTTACGCCCCCCCCCCTCACTATATAAAATACCATTTTGCGAATCAATTATGTCTACATGTGCAAAATTACAATTCTTGAGGCAAAAATTCTAAATTCTTCACCAAACTTACCGCCTCTTCATGAAATTCTCTTGTTTCTGGGTTAATTTTCCTAGGTAATTTGAGTCCTGAGACACAGCTTTACTAGATAAATGACGTGTTATAAGCAAAATCGGCTACATCGGCCATAAAATGGCGTAATCACACTACTCAGAGCAGAAAATGAGTGTGAAAAAGCAAGGGTGTGCCGTGAAGAGTAGCGTCCGAGGCAATGGCGAGGGAGGTGGGCCGCCCCGGGCCACCTATCGGAGAGGGCCCCCGAAAAGCTTAAATATGGAAAAATGATGACTTTTAGGTTCATGTTCATAGATTTAAAGAACGTGAAAAGGAGTTTTGGTATACGATTGGACAGTGACTTGGCTCCTTTCGACGATTTTCAGTCCATCCGACTTGGAGAATAGAACGTTTACTGGTGATCAGCAAACAGTGTGGATAAATATCGATCGAGCCCACGAAATCGCAGTTCTGACGGCTAAAATTAAGAAAATTTGTGCCTTCTGGAAGCAAATTCGCGGCTAAAATAGAGAGAAAATGCGCTGATTCCCAAGTTTCTTCAAGTCCTTAAGCAGATAAAATTGAGAACGCTCTCTAATGTGCCGATGTTGTGGGGCGAGTAGACGGCAAAAAAGTTGGAAAAAGTGCTAGTATTCGTGGCTAAAACTGCAAAAAAACGCTCATCCCAGGTTTTTCGATGCAACTTCCAGACCATAGTTTGGAAAAAATCGCTGATTCCCGGTGATATAGTGGCAATTTTACAGCTAAAATGTACCCAAAAACCGCTAATGTGCAGTTTTTGGGCCAAGCCCGCGGCTGAAATTGAAAAAAATCACGCGGTAATTTGCGGATAAACATTTAAAAAATCACTCATTCGCGGCTAAAATTGAGAAAACGCCAATCCGTATCTTCTAATCTAAAGGATATTTCGAGGCTAAAACTAAGAAAAAGTGCTAATCCATAATTGGATTAGCTAATCCATAAATTGAATCCATAAATTGGAAGTGCTAATCCATAAATTGAAATCAAATGGCCAATGTGGGCCTAAAATGTAAAACTAACGCCTTACTCACTGACGTATGACAGACGAATGACCCGATAGGTGCAGTTTGAGTTCCAAGAGGGCATTTCTCCTGGGTGGATTCGCTCTTTGCGTGGACTCCCGGGATAGCTCAGTTGGTTAGAGCACCTGGCGTGAAACTAGGAGGTCGTAGGTTCGAATCCCACCTGCTGAAGAGCAATTTTACTTCCACGAACGGAAGTATGGTGTTCATGAAAAAAATCGAGTCCAAGCTGACATCACATTCATAATGTATAACCTCAGAAAAGTTGAAAAACGTGATTTTTAGCATGCCGTCGGTCTGTCGCTTTTTTTCGGGAGGAGTAGGATTTGGCGTGACTACGAATTTTGTACGTATAGTAGTTTTCCACGATGAATATGGAACGGCCTACAGTCTTTCGAAATTGTTGTTCCAAAACTGTCAAAGGACCTAAAATCGCCTGTTTTCGACTGAGTATCGTATTTTGGACTGTTTTATATTTTGACGATGGTTATGACGATAGTATGACGATAGATGGTTATAATCGTTGATGGATAAGGGTCGGTATTTGAAGATTAGTCGATGTGGACTGAGGGTTGATTATTGATTATGTGCGATGCAGAATTTTGGATTTAAAGTTATGAAAATTTCGGTGTTTGAGGAACGAAGACTGCGGGATTTTTTGTCGTCTTGTATTCATAGGTCAGAAGTGTTCGAGAAGAAAATAACTCTGAAAATGCTACCTCTTCAGAGGTAAATTTTTGGCAGCCCAAAAACCGAAATGTTTTGGCACTTCTTTTAGTTTCTTCTAAATATCCCGAAAATGAGTTACTTTCGAGAAAAATCTTCACTCACAAAACTTGTTGAGCATTACATTTTCTACAACTTTTGTATGTAAAGTAGTTTTCCACGACGAATATGGAACGGGCTACAGCCTATCGAAATTGTTGTTCTAAAATGGTCGAAGGTCCTAAAATCGCCCTTTTTCGACCCAAGTATACTCATTGTGCTTTACTTTGGATCATTTTCCAACATTTTTTTTTTTTTTTTTTTTTTTTGTGTGTGATTTTTTGTATGAAAGAACGAAGACGAATGATTGAAGGAGGACTGAAAATTGAGTGACGATTGATGGTTATAGTCGTTTTTGGATAAGGGTCGGTAATTGAAGATTAGTCGATGTGGGCTGAGGGTTGATTATTGATTACGTGCGACGAAGAATTTTTTTGAATTTAGGGTTATGGAAATTTTGGTGTTTGAGGAATGAAGACTGCGTGATTGATGATTCAGGGATTGTGTGGAGGACCACACGATACTTCCATGTTCCCGTTTTTGGCGTTCATCAATAATGCATACAAAAGAAAATAAACAAGAAAACTTCCAAGGCCGTATCAATTTTTTCAGTGCTCCGACCACTCCGATTTCAAGCTGGTTAAGGGTAACATGGGCGCTCGAGTTTTATTTCGAATTTGTCGACTAACGCGCCCATGTTACCCTTTAACCGCAGGAGGGGTCGGAGCACTGAAAAAATTGATACGGCCATGGAAGTTTTCTTGTTTATTTTTCATTTATTTATTTTTTTTTTTTTTTTTTGTATGCATTATTGATGAACGCCAAAAACGGGAACATGGAAGTATCGTGAGGTCCTCCACACCGCTCCGTATTTTTTTGCAACAAAAGAAACCTGAGATAATTTGAATCCCACATTAGTGAGCCAGAAACGTGAAAATGGGGGTTTCCGCGATAAAAATCCGCGGAATTTGTTATTTAGAGAGAGTACTCCGAGAAATTGATTTTTTAGTGAGCCACTAAATCTGCGTATATAGTTTTTAAGCGTTCAAAATCAGTGAAATTAACGCGGATCCAAGAAATAGGCACGGAGGGGAAATCGTGTAGGCCTTTAATAATATAACGCGCCTTAGTAAGTATATAAGATAGCCTTTTCAATAATATCAGTTTCAGTTCACTCTTCAGCAGAGTTTGCCGAGTACAGGAAAGAAATCTCATTTATTTCGTTGGCTAACACATAGTTCAGTATGAGTCAAACGAGGTTTGCTGACTTTTACGTATTGACTCAATATATCCTCGTGGCATAATGCTCTCAGAGGATCTATTATTCTCTGCGACAAATATGTCAAGTCATACCCTTGTCACGCCATCAATAAGGTATAGCAACTAACAACATTTTTGTGGCATGCTTTATTTTTTGTGAGACACCAACGGCCAAATTAGTCTTGCTGTTTCGATTCTACACAATTCCCCCAGTTCTATATCTATCGATAACGAACATTATTCCCGCCCCGAGAAAAAGGCGATAGCCGAATTTATTAGCCTGTTGAGTTTATATGATTTTAAAGTGTGAATGAGCCCATTAGAGTGACAAGAAAGTCAACATCCCTTCGAGTCGTTTTTTCATCTAATCTCATCCCTATGGTCGAATATGGTCGATTTGATTCATGACATAGACCTTCACGCGGCCACTTTGGTATGAGGTTCACCGCTATCCAAAGAATTGATCGGTTGCCATTCCCATTCCCTGATTCAATATCCCATTTTTAACGAAGAAAATAACATAATAGGGTTTTTATTTCATTTTCACCGACTGTAACACGCCAGTTTGCACTCTTCTAGTTTCAAATTCCAAAAGAATGAATAGAGCAAAAGCAGCTATAAAAGATCAGCAGCCGTGGACAAGGTACCAGTGGGGGGGTTACTATTGTGTGTTGTGTGTCATCTGTTAAGACTGATCCCTGTGATAAAAATAACGTACGGTACCAGAAAGTTCCCGTTCGAAACAAATTGAGTATATTTAGGTCACTCACGAATGTAGAGAAGAAGAGGCTTTCCAATTCGCACAATGTCAAATTTCAAAGTTAACAAAATCACCTGCAATAAAACAAAAAAATGGTTAAAAATGAAATAAAAGAGATTGCTTCACAGCAGTTGAAATGGGGAGACCATGAAATCGTGAATCGAAAGTAAAATTGATAAGCTCAGCATGGGGTATGCAATTGGGGATTCCATCCAGCACAGGTTTTTGCAAGAGGGAGGTATTGGGTTCATTAAAACAGGGGTTAAATGGGAATGTTATCCACTGTGACCGGATACTGTCGTCACAACATCATGGCCTGATTTTTTGTTTGAAACTTGGAAAAGGGGTCCAATTGATTGTGGGTGCAGTGCGCATCATATCAAGTTTTCCTCGGAGTTAGTTTTGAGAGTGCTGGGTACGAACCTAAAAAAATACTTGGCTTTAGTTATAAAAAGGCGAAATTCAACCCCCTTTTCACAACTTTTGCCCGCGTAAAATTGAATTTGTTTCTACTCGTTTGAACTTTACTTAGTTTCCAGGTTATTTCCGAATATTTTTTTTTTATAGATGTATCGGGGTCGGATCTGGAGGTGGAGACAGCAGACGCCTTATTCCTTTCCGGCGTGTAGACAATGAATGTAAAAAAAGAACCAACAACAAGAATGAATCAATTGTTGGCTTGAAAGGGTCAAGTCTTAACAAAACAATTTCGCAGTTTTGTCTCAAGACCATATCACCGCATTACCTCGAATGGCCAAACCCTTCCCGTGACAAGACGTTTGTCGGTACACATGCCCTTTAATCCCCTTTTCACATCCTTTACGCAGCACAGTAATAAGATTAGTTTCCTTCACTTTTATCGGATGGACACAGAACATTTTCAGAGAGATCTAAAAAAATATTGAAGTTCGACGATTTCATGCAGATTAATTATAGACTAAGTTGAAAATGGAAGGTTGTTAAGTAATCATTAGGGTCAAATTTGAGTTCAACAAAAATTTTGTTTGTTCGTTGCCCCAATTTATCTTCCTATTCGTTCGGGTTTCACGCATTCTATATAAAAGAAATAAAATAGCTTGATTTTTAATTATCTAGATTGAAGCCTGGGATCGGAAGGGTTAAAGGGCAGGAAAAAAGGGTCTTGTCTCTCTGCCTGTGACATAGTTAATTGGAAAAACCACCCTAATCCATCCCTCTCTTTTCTCTTTATCGACGATCGGAGAGAGAAATGGGCAACTGAGAGGTAAAGCCAGAAAAAGATGTGAAAATTCCCTGACTGGCCACCAAACCATTACTCTAAAAGGGATACCCTGAACGTTCATCTCTTCTTAAGTTACTCTTCTTAAGTTATTACAATCGTATGACCTTTTTTTTTAAGTTTGTCACGAGAAAATTTTTATAAGATAGGGGGAAATCATGTTTCGAGTAGATTTATGCAACATTAATTTCATTTTGAAATATTACCAAGCTGCGATATGCAAGCCAAGTTTAAATTACCCCCACTCTTTTGTCTTTTGTTCACAGGTAAGTTTGGCTTGGTTGCGAAGATAAGGCGAAATTTCTCTTTAGAAAAGCCGACAGCTCCGTGAGACTCAATATAACATTTGCATAATCCACCACCTCCCTTGCCTGCTCCATCCATTCATCCCTTTCGAGTGTAGTTCGCTAGTCTTTCAAAACAACTTAGGCAAAATAAACTTTGATTAAAAAAGAAGAAAACCCCCTTCGAAGCTAGTAATGCGATTTTTAAATCCACATTTAATGAGTCTCCTCTCCTTTTTTAAGGTTCCATTGAAGGTTGTATCCATTTTCACGTATATTTTAAAGGACCGATTCCCCCCTCTCCACCTACCAACTTGTCATACCACCACTTCAGTCTTTCAACAACTGTCAAGATTAAAAACAAATCGGAAACCTTCGGGGGATGCGAAGAGAAACGAGTTTTGAATATTTGAAGCTTACAGAAGCAAAAAGGTCGGGGTATATTAAGAACGGTAGTAATTTCGGATTAGAACGCTCTTCTCATCGAGGATGAATGAGGGTAGAGGTGTTCTCTTTGCTCGAAAAACACCGAAATCGAACAGATTAAAAAGGCAGGGTCACATAGGTTGCCAGATACTAATCAAAGCATAGTCAATAGTTCTCAGCCTTTTAAAAGCCTCCGCTATTCCTTGGCAAAACATTTTCGTACTTCTTCTTATGAGGAAATCCTTTGGAGTTGGGTTTCGAAAGCGCCTTTAACATACTGCCACACTGATCAATAATAAAAAGTTACTCGGCGGCAGTACGGCTTAATTTCTCTCGGTTTCAATCTTTGACGTACCCAAGGCTCTTTCTGTTGTCATATTGTCCAAGCTACTTCAGAAGGCACGAATAGGTCGAAACCTGCGTTCACACTCTATTGAACTGCGCTATCTCACCCCCCCCCCCTCTCCCAAACACCTACAAATCGACTCTAATGTACACGACCATCCGTGGCCTAGAAAAAGTCACACTGAGTACTCACGCCCTAAAATACGCAAATCTGACACAATTTGACCGAATAATGGCTAAACTGACGATTCGCGCTATGAAAATGCTCAAACTGACAATTTTCTTCAATGGGGTTTACTTCGTGCCTGATTTGTTGAAGGAGTTTCGTTTATCTATTCCGCTTCGTGACACGAGACAAAAGACTGTTCTGCGCGTTGAGCGACGTAAGACTAATTGCGGTTTTTAATAGATCGGTTGATTCAATAGCAGTGGCATTGAATAGTAATGTTGATGTGGTCGATGTCATCAACGTGACTATTAGACCAACACGACTATTATACACTTACACAGTGTAGTATAGTGCACCAAACTATATAAACTTCATGTGCTTGTTTTTTATTTATCATGCATGAGACGTTTCCAGTGTGCCGGTTCATGTGTGCCTCATGGCTGTTTATGCCAATTGGAAAGAGAGAATTCCGCAGGCGTTGCAAAACAAAAAGAAAGAAAGAAGAAAAAAACTAACTAACTACTCTCACGCCATATGTTTGGCAAATCTGGCCCTGAAAATGGCCAAACCGACCATTTGGCCTCCAAAAGTGGACAAACCGACCATTTGTCCTCCAACAATGGCCATACTCACCCTTGGTTCCTTGAAAATGGCTAAACCGACGATTCATGTCCTAAAAATAGACAAAATGCCATAAGTGTCAGACTCTCAATCCTCCTTCTCAAAAAAAAAAGTGCCTAAACTGGCCATTCGCTACTTGGAAATGGCTAAACCGTCGATTCGTAAAAATAGTCAAACTGACTACTCAACTCATGCCCTAAAATTGACATATCTGATACAATTCGCCTGAAGAATGGCTAAAATGACGATTCGAGCAATGAGCAATGCCTAAACTGACGATAACCGTGCCCTGAAAATGGACACAAGGAACGTTTGCACTCCGAAAATGGCCAAACAAACAATTCCCTCCAAATGGTGGAACTGACGATTGGTGTAGTAAAGATAGCCTCAACGACGTAAACATGTTACACTTCCAATTCAATTTCAATCCACCCTAAAAATGGTCAAACTGACGATTCGTGCCTTGAAAATGCCTTAACTGCCAATATCAAAGCTCTTAAAATGGCCAAACCGACGATTTGGCTACCAAAAATGACCGAACCGAGCATTTGGCCTCCAAAAGTGGCCAAACCGAGCATTTGGCCTCCAACAATGGTCAAACCGACCATTGGTTCCTTGGAAATAGCTAAAATAGACGATCCCTGTCCTAAAAATAGACAAAACGCAATAAAAATGTCAGACGTTCAATCCTCCTTCTCAAAAATGGCCAAACTGGCCATTCGCTACTTGGAAATGGCCTTAAAAATAGTCAAACTGACTATTCGCGCCCTAAAATTGGCAAATCTGTCTCAATTCACCCTAAAAATTGCTAAACTTTTGATTTGCGCCATGGGAATGCATTGCCCAATCTGACGATGTCCGTCCTCTGAAAATGGCCAAACCAACCATTCGCGCTCCAAAAATGGTCGAACTGACCATTCCTCCTTGAAAATGCTGAATTGACGATGCGTGTCCTAAAAATAGCAAAAACACCTTAAAAATGTCTGGAATTTCAATTCCTGTTTCTCAAAAATGGTCAAACTGACCATTCGCACTCAACAGATGGAGAATAACTTTCGATTCGCGTATTGAATATGGCTAAACTGACTATCGGCGCCCATAAAATGGACAAACTAGCAAAGTCGCTTGCTTAATGGATTAACTGACCATTCTCCGCGCCCTATAAACTAGTCAGTCGTTCCCATCCTGAGCAGGGCCGTCTCCACTTTACCAACTGATCGAATCGGTTACTGTCATGCTTCACCGTGCTTTTTTTATTTGGCTGGCTACGCACGCTAAAATTGACCAAATTGATCTTTCAACTGATAGCCACGCGGAGGAAAGCCTATAAGGAACGAAAATGATAAGCGGGCCTTATTCACTAACTTTTTTCAACATTGCTTTTGTCAAAAATCATATGTTTCCGTTCAGTTTTCTTAATTTCATGAATGAGATTTTAATGTTTCTACCAAAGCAATATTTCAATCTCGTTAGAGAATCAGGGGCCTGGTTGATCAATTATGCCAATTACGTTCTTACGTTTGGGTCAGATGGGAGTTGTATAGTCCTCATTGTAAGGTAAGAGTGCTGCACATGTTTTAAGAGGCAGGTTGTACTTTTTGGGCCACGCGAATTCTCGACAGGTGCACATTGAACAAAATCATGTTTTGTAAAATTGAATGCCTCAGTACAGTGATGACCCATTTGAAGCCCCCGCATACGCGTTACACTGATCTGCTTCATTTGGACTACTCTAAAGAACAGACCTATAATTATGACCTTATTGTGCTGTACCACAAGTACCTGCATCAAGGATGCTCGCATGGGGGTCCAAGGGGACTATTCTCTAACAAAAAAGCAATATATTTTGTTTGTTTTTGTCAACTTTCGTACTGTTTGTAGTGTCGAATTTTCGTAGTCAGGGGCCTTATTCATTAACTTTTTTCAACATTGCTTTTGTCAAAAATCATATGTTTCCGTTCAGTTTTCTTAATTTCATGAATGAGATTTTAATGTTTCTACCAAAGCAAAGTTTCTATTTCATTAGAGAATAAGGCCCCTGTACGATGGTTGACGTGAATATCCTTAATTATGTATATTTCATTAATTTTTTCAAACGTATGAATGAAATTTACAAATTGCTATGAAAAACATATTGCTTTATGTTAGAGAACAGCCCCCCCCCCCCAGATCAAGCGCGTTTGACTAAAGAACTTAAAACGTAGAAAATAGTTGACAGAATAATAGTGTGCCATGAAAATTACATGGAACGGAGTGAATCGATAAGTTTTGTTTAAAATTGCCCAAGAGCCAGTTCTGACGGAAACCGGAAAACTTCCTGAAAATCCCTTTTAAGAAAAAAACACTGGTCAACAAATCGGCTGGTAGAGAGAGAGGGAGAGGTATCTTTCAATTTCGTGAAATTAGATATATATATATATAAGTAACTGGAAAAGGCTTGTCCCTCCCTATCCCTCCCACGCGCTCCGGACTAAGCTTTTATTGAACTGACCCGGCTGGTTCCTTTGATTAGCAGATAGTCAGACGCTCGGAGGGAGGAGTGGAGGGATCAAAAAAGGAAAGAAAGTTGGAAGTCTGAGATATAGATAAAAGGTTTAATCCTTTAAAGTTCTGCAGAGGTTGTAGGTTTTTAGGAGCGGTGGGGGGGGGGAGAGATGAGGTTAAGCCCAAAATTTTCTTCTGCGTGAAGCATTGGTAAACAAAAATGGTGCACGAATGCTTAACGCATGGGCAGGGCGTATATGAAAACGAAGCGAGGATATACGACTTCAATGAATGAAATTTAAAAATAAAAAATAAGCTAAATTTATCTCGAGGCAATTTTCGCTTTCCGTCGTGCGCCCTTGAGTACGTTCTTGTAAAGGAAAAAAAGGTATTATTTATCTTGACAAGTATACTAATGCGTTCTATAATAAATTTGAACGATATCCTTGTGTATAGTAAGCATAGTAAAACTAGGAATTATGTACATTTTTCGGGTTCACTATTTCTTTACTAACACGTCATTGCCTTTTATTTCAGCTTATTTTATGTGGATCCAAAATGTGGCAACATAAAAGTCAAATATTTCATCCCTATACCCACCCCCTTGTATTACTGCTACTCTCTGATTCAGTAGCTTTTATAGTACGGTCTGTGCGGTGAATACGACATCGTTTGGATGGAAAGAAAATTGTTAGGGGAAAAATGGAGAGCTTTCCCTTTTTTTCCTATAAGTTAGGCACTTAGGCACCATTAGTTTTATTAATTATTTTAATAACTATAGGAGATGCGGTTGCCCAGGATCTACTACTTTTCTTATTTACTATTCTTGCCAGTGTGACGTGAAACATTTTTGTGGCGTCACGTTAACGTTATAGGTACAAGTATCATAATTAATAATAAACGCGTGAACAAGTTGAAACGAATGCGCCACTCCTAGAGTCTGCAATATATTTGTGTTCACACCCGTCTCATTTTACGAGTAGCAAACGTAAAATGGATAAACGAGATGAAAATAATTGAAAACCAGGGGGAACACGTTGCATAAAAGACGAAGCTTAATTTTCCTATGAATTTTTAAACGATAATACGAGATTATTTACAGGTTTCGGGTTTTATACCTATCGATTCAACGATGCATCTGGCTCCAACTTTGATAGGCAAAATCTTTATAGTGGAGGGAGACAGGTTACAAGGTACAATATGCGTATGCAATCATGATGATGAATTCCAGTGCCAAAGTCAATATTTCAACTGGAACTCCCACCCCTGTTCAACCCCAACACCCACCACTGTTTTCCGACTGGCTCACCAACTTCACTCGCTACGTTTTGAATAATTGACGTGGGATTATTGTGACAAACCGATCCCCCCACCCCCACCCGCGGGCCTTAATGATGATAGGAAGCCGAATCGGCCAAACACGAGTTATTGAATGACTGCATCATAAGCGGCAGAACAACACAGAGGAGACAGTCATGTACCAATCTGCATATACGCGATTGCATGAAAGAATTATTCCCTCGGGAGAAAGCGTATCACTCGCAGACAACGAAAACCACACCAGCAAAGGGTTTAGCTGCAGGATAAGGGTAAGTGAAAAGCAACCCCCTATAGCCTATTAATTCAATGTTTGTCAGGTTGTTTTTCGCTTTAATCCCCGGCTTTTTCGTTAGCGATTTTATAAACAAAAGCTGCGTGACTAGTGCATTTCGTTAATAAGACAGGGCAAAATCTGGAAAGTAGGTATACTATTTCTAATAATTTGTTAATGAGGAAGTTTCACATTTTCCAGAAATATTTGTTTTCGATTAGGCACGTCAATTCTTCCACGTAAATAAAGAAATAAATATTTTAAACCCTTCAGAAATATTTTTTATTTCTCAACAAAAGTTGGCATATTTGAAATCCCGCCAAAACGAACATTTTCGTACAACGTAATCGTCGTTGTATTCTCTGTCCTTTTCATGCCTCTAAGGGTTGGGTCGACAATTTATTGCAATGCTCCGATTAATGCAATGCTGGGTTTAGCACTTAGCGGAGGATGAAATATCAAGTTTCGGTCGACAATGGTTTCAATATGTTAGAATAATAATAAAGTGGCGTTTAAGGTTAGATAATGAAATTAGCTTCTGATGCTGCTACTAGTTTCGAAAATGTTATTGTTTCTATGCCTACGAAACTTCAAACCGTTTCATACTACAACGGGTGCTTGCAGTTTTTCTTCTTGTGCGAGTTGGAATAATTAAAAACTTAGGGCGTATAAACTGTCTCGTTGCGAGGTTAAATAATTAAAGCGAAGGGAAAATCATTGACTATATAGATTCATGCTATTAGACTAGGATGGACCAGAGAAACGACCGCGATCTAGAGAGGAGGGCTCCAAAAAGGGCAAGAGTTAAAAATTAATCCTTTCAAGAAGAAGATTAATTGGTTCAACTGGTCGTTGAAAATAAAAAAATTATTGAAAACAAGAAGACTGATGCAGTCATGTGGAGGGAAAATGCTGGATTGGCATTGCGGACAGATTCAAACAAGAAGGATACCAGAGGTATCAATAAAAATTTTATTTTTGTAGGCCCTTCTTATCTTAATAGGCACAAATTTACGTTGCAAGAAATCACATTCAGCTACGGAACAAGTACGAAACTTTGAAGAAAATTCTAAGGTCAAAAAAAGCAAAACTACGGCAAGAAGCCATTAGTACTGGAGGTGGTTCGAACAATGCCCAGCCGGCAGCCGCTGTCTGAAATAGAGTCGAAGATCCTACAAATGATTCTTCTGAGCGCCGAGGGGCTTGCCAATACGACCGACTCAGATGCAATGCCAGAAAGTAATAAATGGAATGAACGGGCATTGCCCATTTGTAGATTTCACACACTTTCCCGTTTGATTTTAACCGCCTTTGCAGATTATGAAACTCTGACCTCTGGAGCTCACTCGAATGAGAACTCAGGGCTCTTGAATGACGAGGTCGTGAGGAGCGAGAATGGAGGTCGAAGTTTGAGTCATATTTCTACAAACTTGGGGAACGATCTGCCAAGTGAAGGAGACGATTGGAGTAGTTGGCATCCCCCTTCATCCCGCGCTAAAACAATCGACAATCACCGAAGGTTGTGATAATTCTTTGGGCCAGACGAAACATGTTTGTGAAAATAATTTAAGGCCTCGTGTGACTTGTCTAGACACAGAAGTTGTTGATGAGTCGGCTATGGCACCACGTGACGCTCTGGAGGAAGGAGTTCCCGAGATAGCTGGTTCTGCTTCGGCAAACACATCGTGCAGGAATTATATAAAGCATCGTAGGATTATCTATCATCTTACTGTAACCCGCCGATCTTTCAATGGGCATTTACAGATTGTAGAAAGCAAATCCCATCACTGCAGGCTCAGAATGTTAAGAACTGGGGCCTTATTACGAACCCGCGTGAAAATGCCGCGAGATGCGGTTTTGTGCCTTTGGATTCTGCTTGCGGCGTTTCTTCCCGACCATTCGTGATAAGGCCCTTTTTCGGAACTGATGATCTTTGATGATCTTTGAGCAATAAGCTCGGAAATTTAACAGGAATCTTAAGTCATTCTCGTTAGAAAGTAGAAAAACTAATACGAAATAATTAAGCGAGCGCTGTGCCTTAATTTTTCACTTTCCTCAGCGTCAAGAAGAGGAAAAAATACGTCAGATGGTCATGCGGGATTCGAAGAAATGGTCTCTCATAAAACGGCTTCGGCTAAAATCGAAATGGACCTTAAAGAAGGCGAAAGATTTTTGCAGCAACAAGCAAGAAGCATGGCACAATAGTTGAATGAGGTAAAATTGAAAATTTTCAACGCTGAGCTGGAACGTCAAATTGGGCAGGAATTACGGGCCAGAGAAACGCATGAACTCGAAAAAGGGCTGTTGAAAGCTCAAATTATTAATGCCAAACTACAAAGAAAATGATGAATTTTCTTTGTAATTTATTTTAATGTAAAAGAGGTTGGAAATAAGTATTGACCAATATTTGCCAGGTACGGTCATTTTTTCTATTATCCAGAGTAGAAACTGGCTCTTCATGGTCATCATGTTCGTTGTAGGTTATATCGTACTCCGGGAGAGGGCTTCTCATATCAATAGCAAGATTGTGGAGGACAGAAGTAGCAACTATAACCCGTAAACTTTTAGCCAAGTTCGTTCTCAACCCAATTGATAATATAGGAAAACGCTTTTTCCATACACCATACTGCCTTTCGACGACATTCCTCGTTTGAATTTGCGATTCATTGTAAAGGTTTTCTGCGGCATTTTGAGGACTGGAGAAAGGTGTTACAAGATAATTCCTGTTCTCGTAGCCCGCATCAGCTACAATCAAGCTGTTGCCAAATTCCCCTGATTCAAGTCTATTCATAATCTTTGAATTATTAAAAACGGTTTGGTCATGGCTGGACCCTGGCCATCTGGCTACGATGTCCAAGATCTTCAAATTGGATTCCGAAATAGTTTGGACTTTTATAGAAAATAAGTTTTTTCTGTTTCTAAAAACTTCTGCATTGTCACCCCCTGAAATAGATGATGGAAAAATCCAACTATAGTCCAAAGGAAACTGCAACTGTCTACATCATATACAAATTACCAATACCACTAAGCTTCATCGCTAAGTCCATCGCTCCAATAACCCTAGGAAACGATGCGATTTTACCAATCCAACATAAGTTTGCTATGTGCATGAGGCTTATTTTTCAGATGAAACAGAGAGTATATTTAAATGTTTACCTAAACGTTACTCCGAATTGAATTCCCTTCATCATCACAGTATAAGAGTTCTATTTCCGCTTTATGAACATCACTCCGAAACTAACGATGGGAATTTGTTGTTGAGTTTCACGGTCCGATTGTATCTTTTCATAGTTGGTATAAGGATACTGTTGGTCTCCCACTTTGTAGCGGAATGAATTATACAGTACACCTCTCCCGGGGCGTATTTACTTCTTATGATTCCTTGAGGGCCTTTCTTCACTTAACTTGTGTACACAAGTTACGGCTTTCATGCTGTATCAGCCGTGGCCAGGGAAGATTATTACGGCAAAAGATCGCCCTTTTCTCACCCTCTCTCTCTATATTTGAGGAAAAATCCCTTTCTCCATACCGCTTAACATGCGTATTTACATAAAAGCATGACCCATCTTCATTCTTGAGTAAAGAGCTCTATGGAATCATTTACGCTCTAACGAGTTTTTCACTGGTCATTAACAAGGATAAGGGAGTTTCATGAAGGGTCCAAAAAAGCTTGAAGAGGAATGGGAAAACAAATGAGGGGAAAAACTCGCGTTTTAATAGCACACCCGAGAGTTTTTTGACTCTATAACTTCTCTATTCAACTCCTCCGTTCGATGAACCATTTATTCAACATGTTTTTCAAAAATTAACGATAGTGTAGAGCAAAAGCTTTCGCAGGTTCGCTGATCACAGAACTTTGAGAGATCAAAGTTTGCGAAAGACATACTTTAGAAGAGAAATTGAGTTAGTAGTTTGAAATATAGAGAAGGGTATTCGCACTGACTCATTTTTTTGAATCGATGAACACTTTTCCACTTGTCTCCGCCTCCGACTTTGTCACACAGGAATATTTCTGAGTCACTGAATTTTTCAAGGATGAAACTGTTTTTCCTAGGAAGTGCAATTTACGTATAGAAAATTAAAAAATATCAAAGGGAAATATTTCTCTTTTCTCAGAGGACCAGTCACGAAGTTATTTGAGGCAGCTGGCAACATAATTTGTTTTAGTCCAAAACTGACGTGTGCTGTCAGTGAATTGCTGCCCTCCTCCTCCCACTGTTCCAGACCAAGCACCTGCATTCTAAGAGCATACGAAGCGCGTTTATGTAGGACCGTTGTACTTAGGCATTCCATAGTTTTATTTTATTCGCCTATTTTCTACGCATGACGTTTCATTATCGAAAGTTTCATTCAAGAAATCGTGGGAGGAAAGAAAAAGATTGGTAGAGTGGAAAGGAAATGCAGTAAGTATTGTTTTCATCCACAAGACTTCAGAAACTCAACAATAAAAGAAAGAACTCCCAGCGAAAAAGATTCGCGTATAAAAAGATGAGGCGTGCGCTGCGTATATAAACTTTATAGTCAAGCCGTCCGTGGTCGTGTTCCTTGGGTTGTAATAAATAATTTTATTTATCTTATTGATTCTGTTTATTTTTTGCCTATTAATTTGATTATTCATCTTTCTTAGCTGGTTCTACGCTTGCGATTTTAAAAATCAACGAACAGATTATAAAATATCACAAAAAAAACAAGGTTTATTCACATCCAAGCTGCCGATTGTATAGTTTTTCTTGAGGGGCGCCGGGAATAACTTGTGACCCTTAGGGTGCGTTCATAGTGAATCACCTTCACTGCGATACCTCGATGAGCGATGCCCCGATGAAACATCGATGAAGAACAAACATCAATAATTGTATGGGACTGTTCATAGTGAAGCACCCTCACTGCGATGTGTCTTCGATACCTCGCTACTATCATCGATGATTTGAACCATATGGTTCCTCGACCCCCCTCCTGCCCGTTGCTTTTTTTTCAAAATAGGGGTTAAAGCTTGAAGGGGACAGGTGTGCGTGACTTACGTAAATTGTGTGAAGGTGGAATTTAAAAGATTTTGAAAAGAAAAAAAAGCAACGGGCAGGAGGGGGGGTCGAGGAACCATATGGTTCAAATCATCGATGATAGTAGCGAGGTATCGAAGATCACATCGCAGTGAGGGTGCTTCACTATGAACAGTCCCATACAATTATTGATGTTTGTTCTTCATCGATGTTTCATCGGGGCATCGCTCATCGAGGTATCGCAGTGAAGGTGATTCACTATGAACGCACCCTAAGGAAAACTAAAAATGTATAAATGTGAGAAAATTATGAATGAATGATTCACATCCATTTTGTCCGTATACAACAAGTTAAATAATCAATTTTTTCAAAAAAAAAAAAAATAATAAATAAATAAAAGGAAACAAATTCTTGACGGTCCTGAAAGGGTTAATAGTGCGTAAATCGAACCTAAACGAACAAAATAAACACAAGGGAAAATTGAGGGGTGCGGTAATTCTCTTTTGGTAAACAAAATCATAAAATTGGAGACTGTCTCAAGCGAGAGAGAAAGAGACAATGATGACTTGCCTCAAAAAGGGGACAGAGTTTTTCATTTCGTTTTGTTTCACATCATTTTTCCCGACTTAGTAAACTCCGTGCCGTTACTCAGTGGCATAATATATTAATTAATTAAATGCCTAATAAGGGTGTGACCTTTCGATAAAGGATAGGACCTCGCAGTTTGTTTGCTCAAAATAGAAATGTTTTCCTTCCTCCTTTTCCAGCTCTTATGACGTTACGCACCGCTTCACTTCGCTTCGTGCCTTCTTGTCATTCGTTAAATATTCACCCAAGGGGGGAATAAACTGAAACCCGCGGTGGAGGGGTGGTGTAGGGGGTTATAACGCCGTGTGTCGTAACATGCAATTCCCTTGGGGTTATGTGTGGATCGAATGAAGGAGTTTTTGTATGAGGCCAATGCGGAAAATGGGTGAGGGGATAGTTTGCATGAAGCAACGGCAGGGTCGTAGGTTTTTAGGGGATGGCTCTGGAAAGGCGGAAGAAATAGAGTTAAGTCACAATGATGATGGCGTCCCTAACATGATGGACGAAAAAGGGGTCGCCGGAAGAGAATGGTGAGGGCGATTTGTAATTCACCAAATATGTCCGCAATTTTATATCGCTCAATGTTTTTTACAGTAGAAAGATTGATAATGATCATAAAAGTGATTATGTTTCCAACGTACTTTCCGCAAGCTTACTTTTGGTTTCGTGTTGTTACGCTTTACGCTTCAAGTTCTAATCACCATACCCTTTAGATCGTTATCTGTTTCAATGTCTGCACACGGAATACAAGAGAAAGATCGGAAGGGGCGAGAACACCTGCGCGACAAAGTTATCCGAAAACAGCAGAGCCCTTCGGATTCTTCGCTCGTGTAATCTTCCGCACCTACGCCCCGTTCTACGTATAGACCAAATTAAGATTGACTACAACAACAGTTGACCGTACTGGCCTCCACAAATCGCAGTTAGAAATATAAATGATTCAGCCAAAAAAAGCAATGGAAACGAAAGTTGAAGTGCTGTATTGATGGGCACAACGCTTGAATGGCACGCGTTTGCCACTGATTCCAGTATTGTGAAACTCTTCTTTTTCCACAAGTTTTTGTTCTCGTAAAGAACGTCGCGGTCACGCGTGTCTACATAGCTGGATGAAAAAAATCCTAGTTGAAGGAAATAAGTCTTCGAATTACGCGGGCAAAAACACTGAAAATTCTCGGAAACTTTTAAGACTATAGGACGCTCCGGCTTAGGGGATTTCAACTATGAAGCTGAAAAATTTCGGTTAACCGATTGTTTTGAATGTCATTAGCGTACCAGCGTGGCGGTGAGAAGGTCGGACCGCCCTGGGCCACCGTTGGGAGAGGGCCCCCAAAAAGATTGAAGATGAAAAAAATTGGGATTTTTGGTTTTAAAGCGTTGATTGGCGGCTAACATTGAGAATAAGCGCTCATTTGCCGCTAAAATTAAGAAAAATACACTAATTCGAGGTTTCTAAAGGCAAGTTCACAGCTAAAATAAGATAAAATACGCTAACCCTAAGTTGCTATATGTCCTACACAGACAGCTAAAATTGAGAAGGCACCTCGCTAATCTTGAGGCGAGTACGCGGCAAACAAGTTTGGAAAAATCGCTAGTATTTCCAGCTAAAATAGCGGAAAAGCGCTAAGTCGTAGCAAACACAGAAAAATAATTCACGGCTAAAATATTAGAGAATAATTGTTAATCCCCGGCTATAGAATCGAGAAAATACAGCGACGAATCGCTCAGCAGGCTCTGCTAATATTGAGAAAACTCCAATTCGTGGTTTCTCGAGGCCATTTTGTGACTGAAATTGAGAAAAAGAACTAATTCGCGACTAAAATTGAGAAACCCCGCGTTAATTCACGGCTAAAATGGAGAAAAGACGTGAATTCGCGGCGAAGCGATCATTTGCGGCTAAAATGGAAAAAACCATTCTTCGGAAAACTTGAGGAGATCCGCTAATTCTAGATTTTACTACGGTAAAAGTGGTAATTTGCGGCTAAAATTAAAATTAAAAATTAGGAAAAAGCTGTGATTCCTGTCTTAAATTGAGAAATATTTCGGGGCTAATTGAGAAAAAGCGCTCATTTGCACGGCTGAGAATTGAAAGAAAACGCTAATTTGCCGCTAAACTTGTGAAAACGTGCTAATACGCTGATGAAACTGGAAACCACTGATTCCCAGCGTAAATTGAGATGAAGCGCTCATTTGTGGATCAAAGTTTCTTTCTCTTTTGGCGGATGAAATTGAGTAATAACGGTATACGGAAAAATTGAGAAAAAACTCTCATTCGCTTAGCAAAGAAGTGAAATAAAATGCTAATTTACGGCTAAAATCAAGAAAAAGCGCTAATTCACGGATACATTTGAGAAAATACGACAATTCGCGGCCAAAACTTGATAATCCAGGCTAAAATTGAGATAAAGCGCTCATTGAATGCCGAAATGGAAAAGAAGCGTAATTCACGGCTCAATTTGACAGAAAGCGCTCATTCGCAGCTAAAATAGAGAAAAACTCAATTCGCGGATCAACTTGCGAATATCCGCTAATTCACGGTTAAACCATAAAGTGAAAGCGGTAATTCGCGACTAAAATTAAGAAATTTTATTTAAAAAATAAGAAATAAAATTCAATTCTTTGAGAAATCTTCATTTCGTGGCAAAAATTGAGGAAAAGCCCCGGTGGGTGTTGGTCCGCTATAGCTTTAAGCATTGGCCCGGTTAAAACACACTGGAAATCGGTCAACCGAAAAACTGAGCTTGAAATATAAGAAATCAGAATTTTTCGAGCTGTGAAATGTATACGTTCAAAGCATACAACAATCGACTATATGTATTATACAACTTCCAAGAAGAGGAATATCTTCCATTTTCGGTCGTCTCCCCCCTCCCCACCCTGTTGCGGGTTTTAAGAAAAATGACCCGTTGCAACCGCAGAGGCTTAAAATGCGAAAAGTCAACATAATGACAGGTTAACCGTTATTACTGGCCGGTTATTGACAATTCACATAGGAGGGGGGGAGGGAGGCTCGTTTCTTATAATGAACGATGCAGCCATATTCAGCAAATATATAAAAACTGTGAATACATAAATTGTAATTATAATGAATATCAAGTTATTGCCTGCAAAAAAAAAAATTAGGTATGTTCGTTTGTCGTTCAGAGCAAGCAAAGTTGGGGCAGATGGAGCTGTTCAGCATAGACGTCGCCGTAAGAAAATCAGATGGTTTTGATTGCAAAAGAACGTTTTTTGGGCCACTCCGGCCAGTTCAGAACATTTTGGAAACGAAAAGGCCCAGCAGCCAAATTAACAAATTAAGCGTGCGTATAATTAAATCAACATTCATGAAAATTAAATAACAGGACCTAACTTCATCTCAACCATCCCTTTTAACTCATTTCGTTTGTTTAAACCAATTATTTTTCTCGGAAAATAAGGATCATGCTACTATAGTACGTCCACAGTGGACAGGCTATAAAAAAGTGGCAGCGATGTCGACAAAACGGGAGCCAATAGAGATTAGTAATTTTTTCCTTCAATTTTCGGCCTTTTATTAGATTACGAATAAAATTGGAGGAAGAGAGGTCGAAACGTCTCGAACAGCTGGATAAGGGGTTTCCTCCTCGTAACTTCATTTCTAAGGAAAAATAAGTTTAAGAGGCTGAGGAACCCCACAGTGCCCATAACCCCACTTTTCCCATCCCCCAACGATAAAAGTAATTAATCAAAAGGAACGAAAGGGAACTGTAGAAAGCTATTAGTGTTTTTGAGTAAATAGAGCAAAAGGCGACCAAAGTTCTTTCAAAATTGAAAAACGCTTTAGTGCAAGAGGTCAGAAGAATGGCTGTTTTATTCTACGTCCAACGGTTGCTTTGCTAGGCTTCCTTTTTTGTGCCGTGTGGCAAAAAAGTACCAAAACGTGCTTGCATCTCAGAAGGAAAGTTATAAAATTTTTGGTTGGCAAGAACGCCCTTCATTCCTGATCACCAATCACCCTATGTGTACGAAAAAACACTTGAAAATGCAACAGAAAACCAAGGGCACCGCAAACTTGCCCAACATCATCAAATTGGACTGGTATACTGTCACAGAGCAAGAACTAGATGCTACATTGTAGAGAGGATCCGTTAGTTTTCTCACGCTGCCGCTCAACTCTGTCCCACTTACTACACTTTGTTAAGTAAGACCAAATGCTCGCCGTCTGGTAGCCGTCTTTAATTCCTTTTGACCCACTTAAGAATGAACGGAATGTGACCCCTCACTTCCGTTTTCGATCCTGACCATCGTAACAGGTTGAGACAGGTTTAATTACTCCTTGTGACTTCAAATAAGCTCATAGTCCAAAGAATCATCGATAGGTATGTGATTTTTTTTTTTTTTTTCTCTCCAATGAAACATCAAAGATGTTTCGAAGAGAAAGCACTTTATCTGATCTTCCTCATAGCTTATTCAGGTACTCGTCGTCCTACTTCCTTTTTTTTCTTCCAAGTTGACGACGATAAAATTCCACCTCATCTTCACGCTCAATAACGGGGTTCAAATAAAAGGGACACGGTTTCCTAATCATTTTCCGAGCGATTTCTCAACGTAAAGCGAAAATGCGCCGATCCGAGAAAAGGCCAAAGCCCGCGCGATGATCCCACGAAAAAGTGAATCAGCGATGGCTAAAGAACTATGATTGGGTGGTAGTGGCGGCGGGGGAGGAAGCGGTGTTGGCACAGAAGGAAATAAGGACTCTTCTCTCCTCGCAAGATTACTCGACGTGATAGAGCTCGCTTCCTGTTTAAGCGATTGGAAAACGAAAGAAAGGGAATTAAATGAACAAATTTGTTAAAAAAGGGGGAAAGCAGATTTCCTTTTTTTTGTTTTTAAACAAAAAAGGGGTTTAAGCAAACTTCCCATTGAACAACTCTTGAAAGGTTTGAGGTTTGTTTAATGGCTTATTAATTAAATTAATTATCCCCTCAGTGACGGGCAGGATTGCATGAGCCTCTCGCAATGCAGCTCTGATTGGCTGTGGTAATGGTTTTTCTTTAGCGACCCACATTTTTTAACAGAGAATGGTGCCTAATGAAAAAGTAGGGGAGGGAACTTTGATAATTAGGTGCTCTGTTCCAAAACTAATTACTAAGTCAGAACGTAAACAAGTTTTACAGTTCTGTAGCCGTTAGTTTTCTTTTATTTTTATTCATAGAATGATTTCGCTCTGCCTACTTCCTTTTACGTATCTGCTGATGAGATTAATAAGAATTCATGACATCATCCGATTTGTTCCTTGGGGAAGCAATGGTCTAAACACTTCTGGAATTCTTCGTAGTATTTCCTTTCTTGTACTTTTACAATAATTTTCTTGAGTAACTTCATCACCATGTTTGGGTGAAATTGAAAGTTGGGAACAGAATGAGGAACGAAAACGAAATTGTTCAACCTACTTTTAATTTTTTTAGTAAAGGTTTAATTGTACCCCAAACAACTGGTTGTTTCTGTAACAACCAACACCGTAGGCCCTCACTTCTTACTCTACTTTTAAAGCACACGTTTTCATTTTCCCTGCACACTCCACTTGGAAAACCATCCAGAGAAATGAGAAAACCATAGAAACCGCACCTGTGCGCTAGGAATTAATGTGAATTTAATCCTCTTTTTCATTCCACTTTTGTACCTTTTTTTAAAAATCCCTTTTCTTTCCATTAATATACCTTTCCCCTCTCGACCTTCAATTGTAACAAAATAATGTTGGTTGGAAAAACGAAATAGGGCCTCACGGCATGCATGCCTAATTTTTCTTCCTATTATAATCCTCTCTTTTAATAAATAAAAATATCCATCACCAGAAAATCTTACAAGACGACGGTGCCACCTTCGGAAGTACAAAAATATAAGAGAATATTCCTCAAGCTTCTCTTGCACCAACTTCCACGTCTCGATTTTCATCCAACTGTCACGGGCCGATGAGCATGAACAAAAGGGCAGTTTAAAAGAGGGATGAGAAGCCATTGGCTTTAGGCGAGTTTTTGTTGTTGTTGTTAGCGAGTTGTTTTTGGAGTAGGTGAGAGCTATGAAAAAGACGACGAACAGAGGCACAAACTGGTGAATAACGTGTTCTTGTTAATCACCCACTTTTTCTAGTCTAGAACGACACACCCACTCCAACCTCAAGAGGTTGACAACCTATAGCCACGTCAGTAGACAAAGGCAAAAGAAACTATTCCAACTAACAAACGATTCAAAATGGAAAAGGGTCGAGAAGACAATATGTATGTTACAGAAAAGTAAAAGAAAAAGGCAATAAGATTGCAAAATATGTATAACATGCTCGGAAAAACGTACTCGAGTGAGGAAAATTAGATGCGCCCAGAGTCTACCATTAGAAGACTCATGAAAGCCAACTGTGAAACGTAAACGTAGGGTTTGTTTCACCCAAATGTTCGTATACGAGTACCATTAACTGGGAGAAAACTCGCACTTCCCTTGAGAGAGTTCGATAACACACTCAGCGCAAATGCTTCGCGAAGTAAGGTGAGCCGGCCTTCGTAATTCCTTCAACTCTATACCTCTATCTCTATCCAACCACTCATTGCTGTTGTTTTTATGATCTCCATAACAATCTTCATTTGTCAACCAACGACGACTAATAACGTCGTTGGCTGACAATAGATAATTATTTAAATTAAATAAAAAACAATAAACAATTATTAAAAATAGCTAATTAATAATAATTAGAATTAATGTCTAATAATTCAATTCAAATGAGGAGTAAATCATTGGAAAGCTGAGAGAAATGAGAAATTTACTTGGGGTTGGACGATCCGCAGAGCAATTTGTGCCGACGTAGCATAATTTCATATTTTTAAATAGGGATTTCTTTAATTTTTCGCATTAGCGCAGTAAAAGCGCGATATCTATGCGCGGGGCATAGATCTCAAAACTAGCAATATCGCCAAAAATTAATACCCGAAAGCATTTTCGCAGGATTTAAGACCCGAACGTTGCATTGCAATGCCGTGGATATTCCTGCCAGGACACTTCCAGTTTCTTTTTGGTGTGCATCGGGCTTTGGGGTCGGCTGCCCTGGGTTCTACCGCCAAGAAGAAAGCCCGAAACTTGCTATTTCACTCAAATTAAAATCTAAAACTCACTAAAATTTATCTCGAAATGAAATGTTGAAATTACAGGGGGTTTCCCGGCTAGCCAAGGGTCCACGCCCATAGAAAAAAAAGGAGAAACTTGCTACTCCACAAAAAAAAAATTTATGGACCAGAAACTTGCGATATTTCGAGCAAGTATAGAACTTGCAATTGCAAAAAACTTACAATTTCACGAATATTCACCCAGGACATTTCCATTATCGCGAATATTTAGCTCCAAAATGTTTCAATTTTGCGGCACTGTCGTGGCTCGGGTTCCACGTTAACTAAAAAGGAGCCCTTAAACTAGTAATTATACGCAAAAATAAAAAACAGAAACTTGCAATTTCGCGAAAATACAGTCGAAAATAGACATTTTTCGAATGTTTGAACCCGCAACTTGCCATATTGCAGTTCTTGACCTCGCAGAGCGGTATAATTTCGTGGCGGCCCTACACCTAAGGGGCCCGGGGCGGAAATTTCCAAGAGGCCCCTTTAAAGGAACAAGAAATATAAGCTGTACATAGCGTTATTCTTATAATTTTAGCCGCGAATAAGCACTTTTTCAACAGCTTATCCACGGATTTGCACTTTTCCTCATTTTAAGCCGTGAATTATCGATTTTTCTCAGCGTGCCGTGTATTGGCGATTTTTTAAAATTTTAGCCACGGATTCGGGGCTTTCCCCGTTTATTCGGTAATTAATAATTACCAATTTTTATAAATTTGAAGTAGTATTTTTCATCAAATTAATACAGGAATTAGCTCATTATCCTAGCTTTAGCAGCCAAGTAGTGTTTTTACCCTACGAATAAGCTATTCGTTCCACAAATTTGATTGGAGTTTAGCGCTTTTCCTCAATTTTAACTGTGAATTAGCGCCTTTTCTCACTTCTATCCACGAATTAGCCATTTTCGCAACTTTATCTGCGAATTAGCTATTTTGTCCAATGAATTAGCGATTTTTCTAAATTTTAGCCCCGGCGTAGCGCTTGCTTCCAATTTTAACCGCATTTCTCGGTCATTTTCTCACTTTCATCTGCGAATTAGCGATTTTTCTCAATTTTAGCCCTAAAGTAGTGTTTTTATCAACTTTTGCCCCGATTTTTTTAAATTTAAGCCATAAATTAGCCCTTTTTCTCATTTTTAGCCGCGGACTTGGCCCAATACCAGCACATTAGCGTTTTATTCTAAATTTCTAGACCTCAAAATGGCCTCTACACTCCGTGAATTTGCTAATTTTTTCTCAATTTTGGTCTACGGCGGTATTTTAGTTAGGAAAACTGCGAATGGACGGGTTTTCGCAGGTTTAGCCACAAACATTGGCGCTATTTTCCAAACTTTTTGCTCCATACTTGTCCCAAGAACAGCACTTTAGTGCACCTTCTCAATTTTAGCCTGTTTTCTCAACGTTTGCCGTCAAGTTACCTCCAAAAGGCACGACATTGTACATTTCTCAATTTCAACTTTCAGAATAACGCTTTTGAATATTCAGCATTCAGCAATACCATTCGCTGAGCACCTTCCAACGTTCTAAGCTATATAAACCCAAACATGAATTTCGCGAAAGTAATAAAGGCCAGAAATGTGACTCCAAAGTTACAATTCAGCGCCTTTTTGGGCCATACAATTTATTTATTGAATGACTTATCAGCTAAGACATTCAATGACTCATATAATCACGTTCAAAAGAAAAATCATTGCTCTAAAACGCTGATTTTCTTCCTAAAATAGTGATTTCACGCTGTTTATTAGTCTGAAACAAGCAAGTAGTCCCTTTCCATTTTACGGATTTTTGGCTTAGAAAATTGCAATCATCTATCGAATCTCTACACTCTGGCCCCTACTTGCAATATTAGCGGCTATATTTGACCCTGAAACTGACGATTTCATACCTACCTGGGAATCTTTGAAAGTTGCATGACTATTTCACGCCCTGACTAGTAATTTCTGTGATTGCTAACCCCAAAACTTGTTTATTGGACTACATCGTCTGTTTGGACACTGAATGAATGAGGCACGGATGCAGAGACTGTTTTATGGAGGGGCAGTTTATTGCACGCTACTTATTAGGAAGGAAGGGGATAAAGTAACGAACATGAGAAAGGGGGTTTTTATATTTTCTTGATTCCTTATGGTGGATTTCACCACCCCTGCTTATGGTTGGGCTTAAAATTAAGTCGGGCATTTAATGTAAACAAGGTTCGGCTTTGTCAAGAGCGATTTTTTTAATTTTAGCCATGCATTTTAGAGTTTTTTCATCATTTCAGCCACGAATTTGCCACCAGAAAACCACGATGTGGTTCTCGATTTAAGCCAAAAATTCTGTTTTTTTGTTTCATAAATTTGCTCCGAATAATTAGCGCATTTCCTCAGTTATAATGCTCGAATTAGACTGCCTTTTTCTCAATCTTAGTCGAGATTTAGTCATTTGTCTCAATTTTAGCGACGAGGTTGCCGCGAATCGGCGTCTTCTGAATTCTAGCAGCGAATGAGAACTTGTTCGCAATTTTAGCCGCAGACTTGTACATTACCTTTTTTTCTAAATTTTAGCTTTAAAAAGGCCTCCATAAACCGCGAATTAGATATTTTTTTTTTTTTTTTTTTTTTTTGAGGAAGTGACCTCACACGGCGGCGGTTCCAACGGGGGACATGGTCCCTGTGACCTCTCTGGATCCGCACCTGCCATGTATAGAGCGGAAATATTGGACACATTTAGCAAAAGGGCCATAGTAATAATAAGTATAGGGCCGGTGCTTGAGGATTCAGAAGTGGGTGTTTTATTAATTTATTCTCTCATATTCATGAGGGCCGCCCAGAAGGAAAGGATAATTCCGAAGAACCATCTGCTCACCGTATATTTATATGACCAAATTCGCGGTTTCTGGAGAAAAGTCTGGTTTTACTGCCAAACTAATCGGAGAGTTCTGAGGGCCACATTTTCAGTCCATTGTGTCTGTTTCTATTGATAGTTCCCCTGGCTTTTCCGAAGAAAAATGTTAATTTTTGAGTAGCAAAGTCGGTTTCTGGAGGAGATTTTTGCGGGTTTCGGCTTATGAGGGCGAAATGCGCAGATTAATTGTCAATTGGGCAATTTTTCGGTCTGAATTGACTGTATGTATGAAGCAGTGTTGCTGATGCTTGCTGGGGGCAATAGAGACTTGAAAAGCTCATTTGGCCTCGGTAACTGACAACGTTTGGAATTCGCCTCGCCCTACGACAATCCGACCAAGTGTTCATCTACATACCAGACTCATTCTAAACGTAGAAAAGAAAATAGAGAGAAAACAGAAAAAACCTGTGCACAGGCGTCAAATTTGTATTGGCAGATGACGCTCAACCGAAAAAGTATTCAAAACGAAGTTGAATACATTATAAAAAACCTCCAGAGGGAATAACACTTTATATTTCACGCTCCCTCCGCCTTACGAGCTTCATCTTTCATAATACTGTGATGCAATGTTATTCTATGCCCAAACTCAAGTGCAGCAATGGTCACGCAAACTGTGAAGTTAGGACTATAGGACCCCTACCGACTTTAATCGAATGCATAAATAAACAGTAACAGTAGCGCGCAGCATGTAAGAAAAGTAAATCAAATTAGGCAGATGCCAAATTGACAATATGGTGTGGAACATCTTGCACTACTCCCATCGAATCTGTCTCTCTCAATTCTGTCAGTCGGCGTAAAGCGAGGAGACGTGAGGAAGAAAAAAAACTGCGTATAGGACTCCCAAATCGAATTTATTTTTTCAAGTGCCATTTTTATATTATCTCCTTTGTATAAAGAATTTTATATAAAGAAAAGGATTACATTAAATAAGAATCTCCTTTTACCATTCCTATCCCTTTCTTTCAGAGCCAGGCGCTGTTGGTCTGCAACGCATGAACACCAATATCAGAGGAACTTTTTTCGTTGGGAGAGAAATAAAATTAATGCTTTCAATTTTCAGTCGGATGCACGTCAAAACCTTGTTCCCATCACTTTAATTAATTTGTTTATTTTGGAACACGAGTGGAACGGGTGAAAGTAAAAACAATAAAATTGCGATGCCCACATTACATACGGAAGAGGGCATTAGTGCTAATCAAAATGGCAGATGTACCTTTCATTTTGTTATTTAATTGGTGGAACAAGCGAGCAAAAGAGGGGCTTTCCAAGCAACGGTGCAAGGGGGCAGCAAACTGCAACATTGAAAATTGAAAGCGACGAGAATTTCATTCGAAAAACAAAAAATACGTATACCCCGTTATACACAGTAACCATTTCAATTTTCGCCGGTTATAGTTTAATAAGACCCCCACACCCCTCGCCATTCCATCATGCTTTACCTCTCAAATAACGAGGCCGACAATTAATTTTACTCACGTATCTGTAGAAAGCTGTGCTCAATAAGTTATTTTTTTTTTTTCCCCTCACACCCCATAATTTCTTTCTTCTTTCCGAACCCTCCGCTCCACGCTATTTTACTTTCTTTGGCATTTCGCCCGCACCCCATCCCCCACTTTTCCAGAAGTTAGCTCGAAGGTAGCCTGTAAAAGGCGCGAAGAGCGAATAGAGGCGCAAACCTTTCATGCAATCGCAAAACAGTTCGAGAAACACGGTGTTCATCAAGTTTAGTCTAATAAACTCGAATGCTATAAGCATCCCTTTGGACTTATGCTGTTTACGCAGGTGAAGCACGAAGCTCTTATAAGAACGTAGTAAGGGAGTAGAACGGGGAACTATCGAAGCGATTAATTTAATTTTACTAACTTGAAATCGACGAATGTGTTTTGTGGAGGCTTTCTCTGGGAAAAACAGGAGCTAAAACATGCAGGTGGTAAACTCGTTTTAAATACTACCTCACTCTTATGGCTTGGGAGCTACCTCTTAATCCCTTTGAACGTGAGAGGCCCGAAGAGTGTGGGCGTTCACTTGGAAAAACTTCAAAAGGAAGAAACGGGCGAGTTCGCCACTCAATATGTACTACCACCCATAGCATACTATGACCACCTACGCAGCGTGCGTTACATTAGATGTGGAAGAGGGTTGCCAGTTCATTGGCCAAAAAAGTCTGCGGAGGCTGGAGGATTATCGCTCGAGGGAAGACAAATCTCGAATATAAAATAAAAACAATTAGCATTTACGCATGAAAATAAAATTATCTCGAAAAACTTCTGTGGAGAACGGATAACAAATCTTTAATAATGAATGGGCATCTAATGACAATTTCTATAGTCAAAGAGGGAAAAAAGGCAGGATTCGGCTAGTTGACAAAGATAATAAATGAAGCATTATAGGGAAAAGCCTCCTTCACCGTTTCCCCTTCTTTGACGTTATTAGCAATTCGTTTCAGAAAAGAAAATTTCTGGGAAGATTACGTAGAGTGGAATCATTAACAGAAGGAGAGGAGAAGACTACTTTTGTGACATAACCCAATGTCGCCGTCACGCAGATGACCGTACTGATTTTGTTAGACGTAACGTTAAGAGGGGGGGGGATTGAAGAGCTTGGGCCATTTTTGTTGGGTTGTAAACACACACAAAAAAACAACACAGGATCGTAAAAAGAACCTCATTAGGGATCATCAAAAAAGAATAAAGGCAAGCATAAGAAATTGATTTGGAATTTACAAGGTGGGACGCACTAAAAAAAAAGTAACGGCAGTCTTCAGCATTTTGCAGTGAAAACAAGGATGAGTGGGATGCGCACGACAATGCATTTCCATCCAGATATGAATAGCAATCTAAGTTCCCCATTCATGAAATCGCGCGAACTGCGTAGGTGCTTGTGAAAATAGCTCGCTAAAAAATTCCGTCATACACATCGACTATTTCATCGACGGTCCAAGTTCTCAGAAAATTGTTCTATAAACATGAAACCCTTTTATTCACCCTACAGCTACGACGAGTCCAACATTTTTCCAATCGACCTCTAACGCTTGTTTTAACTTGGAAAATTTGTATCAACAGTATTTTTAATTCGAGTTCTGTTAATTGGAAGAAAGAAAACGAACCCTCTCTTTTATATTATCCTATCCAGAGACAACTATTAATTGTATTTTGTATTAAAGAAATAATTTTATAGCGTTTGAAAGTCCTATAGTATTTTCACCTTTTCAACAAGTTGTGACGTACTTTCTCTACAAGTTGAAAAAACAAGTATTTTAGTTAATAATTATCATCTGCAAATGATCTCGTCTGGAATTCCAATAAAGTTAACTCTTTACAAAATGCTGTTGGATGTCATCACACTAACAGCCATCTACCACGCAAATTAGGACACTATGACAATGCGGAGCAACCCTAAGACCCGCATCCCCACCAGTAGTGCAGCACGCTCGCAAAAAACAAACAAACAAACAAACAAACAAACAAACAAACAAACAAACAAACAAAAACAAAAAAAAAACAAGAAATGTGTTAGTTATCCTGCCTTTCTTTCTGACTAAAGTCAAGTCGTGGCCGTCAGCGATCTGAGTTTTTCTGAACTCTGGCTGTAGAAAGGAGCCTCATGTTACAACTTTGGGAAAGAGATTTTAATTTTAGCCAGCACTTTTCACTCAGAAAGTTTCAAAGCGCAGATCATCGTGCATTGCTAACCGCCAGCTAGCTATGAGTATGGCGAGAGGTGATATGGAGAGAAACGACCGCCGACAATTCGCGTCTGATATTGAGACAAATCCCTATTTAATGGCTTAGATTGGGAAAAACCCGTTAATTGCGGCTAAAAGTGAGTAAACACGAATTCTTAGCTTCTGAAGGCAAATTTTTGGCTAAAATTGAGAAAAAGCGCAAATTCATGGCACAAATTGAATAAAATGGCTAGCTAATTCACGAGTAAGATTAACACAAATCCAAATAACTAATGCACGGCAGAAAATAAGAAAAACGTTAATTCGCGGCTAAAATTGAGTTAAAGTGCTAATTCACGGATAAAGTGCAGGCAAACGCCAATAAACGGCCAAAAGTGAGAGATATAGCAAATCGGCGACTAAACTGAAGAAAAATGCATCAGTTCTTGAGGCCACCAGCACGGCAAGGTATCCTCAAGTTCCTTCAGGCCCTTGGTATAAGGCTACATTTGAGATGGCGCGCAAATATGAAAATCTTGGGTGAGTATGTGGCAAAAGGTTTGAAAGGGCGGTAATATTCGCGGATGAAATAGTGGAAAAGCGCTAATTCGTTGCAAACAGCAAAAAAAAAAATCACAAATTCGCGGCTAAAAATGGGAAAAAAGCTCCAATTTGCGGCTATAATTGAGAAAAAGCGCTAGTTCGTGGTTATAAAATTGAGAAAAAGCAACTATAAATCGCTCAATTCGTTCAGGCAATGTCTTCGTTCGAAAATGCCTTCCTCTGAACTGAGAAATTCGACCATGAAACTGTCAATTTCGTTATTCAAAACTGTATAAATTTTGTTCTTGGAACTGTCAATTTCATCCCGGAAACCGTCTATTCAGTTCGATAAACTGTCAATTTTTTCCTACAAACTGTCAAGTTCATCCTGGAAACTCAATTTCGCCCTATAAACTGTAAACCTAGAAACTGTAAATTTCGTCCTCGTAACCGCCAATTTTTTTCCTTGAAACTGTCAATTTCGTCCTACAAGCTGTTAATTTCGTCCTGGAAACTGCCGATTTCGCCCTTGAAATTGTTGATTTCGGCGTTCAAAACTGTCAATTATTCTCTACTACATTACTGTCAATTTTCTCTCAGAAAGTTTCGAAGTGTCCTGGAAACTGATTATTCCAGTGAAAAAGCGGAAATTGAGCCTCTAGAGCACCAACAATGTTATTTATCACGTCCTCGATCATGGACCACGGATAAAGCATCGGCGCTACTGATTTCCCTCTGTTATTTTTCCGGGCTACGAAGTCTCGTCTCCCACCCGATCGTAAAAACGCCATTCAGAATTTTAGCCGAACGTCCAAAGCCTTTGTCTATTCCTCGCCACGATTAATTTTTGTCCTCGTTTCACCCCTTCCACGGCCAAACTCCAAGGTCGATTAAAAGATCTGCGAATTCGCAGAAACAAGAGCTCACCCGAACCCCAGAATTAGACCTCGGGGCTTATTCAGAAACGTCGGGAAATATGCCGCACGTGTGGTTGCTATGGCGGCAACATGTCATTTCTTATTCGGAGTCCTTGGATCCCGCTTGCGGCATTTTTTCCTTCACTTCACTTCCTTGCCTGCAAAGACAACTCTCGGACGCGACTCTCTCCTCGCTCTCCCTCAGACAGACGCGAAGCTGACAACCACTTGCCTTTTTCTCACAAAAGCTAGCAATCCGAATGGCCAGCTTTCTACTGAAAATTACACGCTGTATATTCAGATATTAACCACATTCGTAACATCCTTGAAGTCGACACTTTTACAATCTACAATGACCACAATCCGCTCAGATTTATCTTGCGACAACGCAAAGACAAGCTACCACCTGTTCAAATCAACCAACTGTCTTTCACTGCTGCCGACGCTCTTTCCTGTGCAGATTCGATCAGCGCCCAGTCGTCTTCACCCGTCAATCTCGGCCACTATTTAACACTCACAGAAAAAGGACAGGGTACTAAGCGACCTCATGGTTCGCCAAACGTTGGCTCCGTCTCACACAAGTCAACGTCCCAGGAACCGATATCACTCTCATGTGCGACACATCGACGCCTTATATTCGTCTGACATTTTCGTTTCCCAATTATAACTTAAGTCGCCCTGGTGTCAAAGCCACGATTAAACTTGTCTCCCAGCGTTTCATGCATGATTTCCAATAGAGTTTGAAACGAGACCTTAAAATCCGGGCGGGGTTGGTGCAGAAATAAGACGAGATAATGGGTGCCACGTTTAAGGGAATTGCTTCCAGGCAGTGGACAAGACTGTCATTAGCTGACCATTTCGTCCTCAGAAACTATGTTCTATGAGAATTGCGCAAAATAATTCTAGAAATTTCATGTCCCAGGATCTGATAAAGAAACAAGAGTAACTCTTTTCATAGCCAAAGATCACGTTTCCCCAAGCACCAAAAATCACGTTTCAGCCTCTCAATAATCTCTTTATAATACGAGGGGCAACTACCCAAGTACCCTACAAAAGGGGATAAATTCCTCAGTCTAATCTAAACACACTTAGTAGATGACCGACATCAGATAACACATTTCGCGGGCCTTCGACAACTTTTATAGGAAAACATTTGAACGATGAGTGTTTTAATTATTCAATACAATAGTCCACATGCAAAAAGTAAAACTCACACTTCGCAGAAGATGTTAAGAAGATTTTTCTGTTCAATAAAAAGGATTATGAATACCAACCTGTAACAAAACAAAAGAAGACAAAATGAGCTGAGTGGGACAAAAAGGAAAAACTTAACCTACTCGAATAACAAATATCAGTATAGGTGTACAGAAGGTTTGTATAAAACACGAAGAAAATGTGAATGAATTGAGTAACTAAATAACAAATAGTGCAATTTTTCATCTTTAAAAGGACCGAGGGGCGGGTAAGTTTGCTCCTTCCGCAAAACAAAAAGCAAGGACTGAAAAAAAATGAAAAAATATCCTGCTATATATATATTACTGCCGCCCTCTTTAAACCTCGCCTTTCTTTATTTTCACGGTTTCTTTGCACATTATATTATATTTACGAATGAAAAGGATCCCAATAAAAACCTCAAAACGACTTCTATAGCTTCATGAGACAATCCTTTCCAATCGTGTCCAGAATTAGGGATTTGCAGTACACTTCCTTCCTCCTGCTCCGGCAATGAACTTCCCGGACTGAATTCACAGCTCAACTTTTCACCTATAGAACATGTGTTGTAATGCTAACAAACGTCTGTAGTTTTTTAGTTGTTGAAAAGAAAAATTAATAAACACATAAATTATATAGGTATTTGTTTTGAAATCCAGACCAACGGAAATGGGGTTGGTGCCAAGAAATATAACGGCAAAGCGTACGAGGTCCACCGATATGTAAGGAATTGAAAAACAAGGACGAGACAGAATGTTTATGGTTTTCGAAACCAAAATGGAGTCTATTGAATAATTGGTATTTAGAGAAAAACCTGTTCGTCCAGGGCAAAAAAAAAATGTCAGCAAGATGAAAGTACCAAGACAACGTCATATTGCAGTATGCGTCACATCCTCCCAGTTATCCGTAAACGGACAAATTTTTTGTATACAAAGTAGACTTCTCCGGAACGTTAGGTAATCAAAGCTGCGTCAGCGTTTACTCTGGAAAGTTTCCAAACCATCGTCATATCTTCCAGTGGCTCTGGAGTGGCGCAATAAGAGATGAAAAAAAAGGAAAAGGCGACCGCGGAAAATTCATTTTCTCGCTTTAACAAAACATTACGAAAACGACTTGAAGAGAAGAGGTGACATCGAAGTGGAAAGTTATTCTAAAGGAAGTTTCCGGTCCTCTCTCTTCGCCACTCAGATTCAAATAGAATTGAATAAGAACTATCCCCTCCCCCACCTCGTCTCTTTCAAAGAGACCGTTCAAGAGGAGTGCGAGAGGAAGTCAGCAATGGGCACGGTCCATTAAGCATTTTACCCTTCTGCTAAGGGCTCTATTACGAATTTTCTTCTTTTTTTTCAACTTCCAAGGTGGTGTTCAATCACCTCATCCTTGCTATCCACTACAAGCAGTTTTCACTTCTTGTTACCTCCAATTCCGAGAAAAAAATGTATTATTTCCTAGAATTTAATCAGTGTGATGAACATACGGGCACGAATCAAATTGTAGAAGGCTGAGAGTGTAAAATCCCCAAATCAGCTGCATCCAAGTTTCAAGCTCATCAAAATGAGCATGAATACAAGACATGGTTCATTGTAACAGTCGGATTTACAGTCATGGCTCATGACTTAGCGGCCAACTATACCATGTCGAAGTCGCAGACGGAAAATATTTCTTTTGCACCACTACATACCAAGAATGGGGCAAGGTGAGTTGGTAAAAAACCACAGAAATTCCTCATTTTTTTTTCCTCCGTTTTTCGCCTGTAATTTTTGAACGGTGCTTCCTATATTGGAAGTCAATGAATTGTAGCGTCGAATGAATTGTTAAGCTTGAAAATTCGTCCCAGAAATGAGAAAAACGTGACGAGGTAAGTTGCTCGCATATAACTAGCTCTCATCGTCAGTCGTGGTTATCAGCCGGAGTAGCGTGGTTATCTAGATGGAAGAGCATGCCTCGTGACTTACATCGCATAAAAGTGAAATTGCTAATCCACACGAAGTCACAACTTGCTTGAGACTACATATTGCAATTTGTAAACAAAGTCAGCCACAACTCAAGAGTGGCTCGCAGTACTATTATGGTCTACTCAGTCACAACGATGTTATATTCCTTATATACCTCAAAATGAAACTCATTTTACCCCAAGCTTTTTGACTTTCATTAATTTTCGTTTTAAGCAAATTTCCTTCACAAGAAGAGGTGAAGGGTTTGCCCCGGGAGATGAACTACTGTTCATTAATTTAATTGCAACAGACACTCAGCGATAGACTTATCCACACAAATTTTCCTCGCTCAATCAAAAGCAAGCTTTGGATATTTTTATTTTCTACCGACAAACTTCTTCATGGCTCCTATATCAACTTGGAAAAAGTCTCTCACACCTCCTCTCCCCACCACCCACAAACTTATATAAAAAATTACTATGATATTGCCGCCACTTGCAACCCCACTCAACCATTGCACCGCGTTCTAAGAGAAAGAATAAAGTAAAACGGGTGAGTTGAGTGAGACGAGAGGAAAAAAGTTCAGTTACCTGGGTAACGGTAAAGACACCGGTTCAAGGTGATTCACCAGTCTTCCGTATGAAGGCTTTTTTTTTTTACTTTTTTAGGGAACCATTTTATAGGGTTATGAACGTATCTCTGAACTTATTCAAATTCATGTATTCTAGATGGTCTATACTGCCCACATTTAGACTTCTCTTTATAAATTCGGTTCAAAAAAGTTGAAAACTGTTGGAGGAATGACACAATTAAGCTAAAGAAAAATTAAACAAATAGCTGGGAAAAAGTACTGAAACTCCTTCCGAGGATGTGAATGAAAAGATTAATGACAGAGGGGGTAACAGTTGAGTCACTTCTAAAAAAGGTTGAAACACCTTGAAAAATGATGCAATTTGTTTCTCGTCGTGTATTTCCATTGTTCTTTTCACGTGGGGCACTTTTTTCATCTTCACCATTTGCCCAGACCGTAATACCGGAGGCAAGAGCGTGGTTGAGGCTCCAAACCCCAACATTTTTTTTGGTCCCGGTCTTCCATTCACCACAGTAAATATTTAACAAAATTATAAACTCTTATACCTCTTTTCCAGAGAACCACTGGTTATTCGTTTAATTTTCATTTTGGAATGTCGTGAGGGAAGCCTCATCGTTTATTTTAAACATGCAGCATTTTATGAAAAATTCGCTATACGTTATTGGATTTTATAATACAGAGGTTTCTAGGAAGGAGGAGTCATGGATTCAATGCGAATTATCGGAAAAAAAGTTGTTTTCACGTCCTTAATTAACTTTCCAATTTATTTATTGGGTAAAACGGTTCGAATCTTGGTAAATACCAAAGGTAAACCGAATGAAAACAAATTTCATTATTCTGCCCTTTACACACACGAACATCCGTCTTTTTATTGTCTTAATATCCTTTCTCAAAACACACGCAAAAGTCATTTACGAAGCGGTCACCAAACTTGAAATGACGCTGCCACATTTTGCCCTTCAAGTTTCTATCCCAGGCCCCGAGGCGTTATTTCGTGGTTTAAGTGGCACTTAAAGTATAATACTAGGATATGCAACTTATTTAAGGGCTTGGGTTTGGGAAAAGGAGTGAGGAGGATGAAAGGTGTTCAATCTGAGAGAGCCATTAACACCGGATCGGGAGGACCGGGTAAATTAATCGTTAGGGACGCTTCAATGGAAAGACTAAAGTTTTAAACCAAATCTCAATACCTCTCTGCACTCTATATTCCCACAAATTCTCAGCTAAAGGCGCAATCTCGTGAACTCATTTCGAGAAAACTCGTCAAGAGTCAATGAGCTTTACACTTGTTGCCCACTTGCTTTAGCAGTTTGTGGGGGGAGCGCTAACTGTGTAAGGAATAGACACGGAGTCAAAAGTCAAAAGCTAAGGCAAATTTTATCATTGGCACATCTTGTAAAGAAATTAACCATGCATTCAGCTCTTGCGAAACCGTGAGTTGACGCATACGATGTTCCGCGTAGTTTCTCTAAATTTGCATTTTACTTATTTTCCGCTCAATTTGATCTATTTTGAAACCGATAAATACTCTCGAAACTTTAGAGATGTTATAGCTTTCTGAAAAATACAACAGCTAGATTTTGAGGTCAGAGAAAGTTTCATTATAAGAGCATGACAACATCAAAGCCAGCGGCCCACGCTTCATTTCTTCCACGCTATATACATGTTCCTCAGTTAATCAAAGGAAACAAAAGTCAATGTCACGCAGAACCCCAATAAATATGTTATTTTTAGGAATGTTTACGCGTTCTAAGAATTGATTCGAAAAACTCTCGGTGTATTTCGACAAAAAAAAAAGTGGCCTCGCGCGTCCAACATACGGAGCAGTTCCATCGTTAATAACAAAATTTTAAAACTTAAATCCTCGTGAAGCTGAAACGTGATTTTCACTCAGTTATTTCAAGCGTATTATTGATATCCTGACCTTCGCGTACTGAGCTTTCTTTGTTGTTAGTTTTTATAGCACACGTTATTGAACTTGGAATCCATTTCAAGTTTACTTCCCCATAAGCATACTTATAATTAATTGAAAAGTCTAGACTAGATAATAATAATATAAAAATATGCTACATTTCAAAATTATTCTATTAAGGAAATGAATAATAAGATACTAAGGCGTACGGTTGCTCTGCGCGATTTCGGCCTCCTCCGTCCTCATGTGCAGACCACATGCGTTATCAGAAAAAAAACTGGATTAAATATAATAAGTCTACATTTCACAGACCATTGGCGATCCCCCCACCATAATTATGTCATCTATTAGCGGGGAGGGGATAATCGCGTATGAGTTTCTCTCGGTATGAAGGAGTCGTTCAGTTTACTTGACTTAACAAAGTGAAATGGTGGGCAGGGCGGCAAAATACGACTTTCCGTGAAGAGACAGAAATCCCCCCTCCATCAACACCTATCGATCAAAATTATACAGTTAAGACTGATAATTCTTCGTTACTGCGGATGGTCTCCTTCTTGGTTATGACCGTGGCTTCGGGACCCTAATTTCGTACATTTGGCACTTATTTATTATGGAAACCATTTTGTGAGTTTGACCATTTCGAAGTCCAAATTTTGTGGATTATTGATCACTAAACCCAATTTCACGCATTTTACTCACTCAAAAAGCCAACTTCACAGGATTTATTCACAGGGTTGACTCATTTATACAACCGACTCCGCTGATTAAGCACTATCGAAGTCCAAATCTCACGGCCTTGACACTCAAAGCAAACAACTACGCAGTTTTGCCAAATCCAGCAATAAAATTTCGGCTTTCACGCGTTACGCCTAAGAGGAATCCACCGGTTTGGCTCTTTATAAAACCAAGTTTTTCGAATCTGGCCCGTCAGAAACCAGTTTAGCGGGGTCGCCACTCTAAAAAAGCAATTTTCTTGGGTTGTCACACCTTACGGAGCCAGCCTCGCGAAATTGGGTTTGAGCAAGTCAACTCCACGCAGTGGCGGATCCAGCATTTTATCAAGGGGGCAGACATCCAGTAAAAAGAATGATATAGGAGCCGTTTCTTCGTGAATTTCACGTGGTTGAATCACTCAAGGGTCAACTCAATGGGACCGTTGTAAAACTATAACACGATTAATTGCGATCAATCCTTCCCTCTTATTTTACATGTGGTGAGAACAAAACCTCATCAAGTGCTGACCATTTTTTTTAGTTTTACAACGGGGCCAATATCACGAATTCGGACCAGTCTAACCCCCAATTTCACTGAGTTGACTCATGAGGTCTATTCGTTTGTCGTCCCGGACTACTCCGAGCAGCACGAAATTTTGCAACCTCGCGGGTTATCATGTGAAATAATGCGAAAAAATAATGAAAGGTTAGTACTTTCAGTGCTACCAGTGCAGCTCCGGACGACAAACGAATAGACCTGTTGTAACCTGATTTAGCAGGGCTGGCTCCGTTAAAAATCAAAATTCCGAGGGGTTGGCTAATTAAAAACAAATTTCCTGAATCAAGCAAAAAAGAAGCAATTTCACCGGCTTTTTAGCATTAAACAACCAAATTTCACCCTGCTGATCTAATCAAAAATTAAATTTCGTGTAGTCGGCACATTCAAACCTAATTTTGCGGGTCTGACACCCCGAAAAACACAATTTCCGCGGAATTGGCTCATTGAAAACCATTATCGCGAGGCCCCAAAAGAGTAATTCCTTGCCTTTCACTGCTAAAAAAAAAAAAAGACGTTTTGTTGTTTGACCATTGCTATGGCTGGTCCTTTGCTGTGTTTGCAGCTTTACTGTGGTTAGAGCTTTGCAAAGGTTGGACTTTTGCTGTGTTGTAGTTTTGCTGTGGTTGGACCTTTGCTGTGGTTGGACCTTTGCTGTGGTTGGACCTTCTTTATGGTTGGGTCTTTGCAGTGGTTAGATACCGATATCGCGAAGCAATGTATTATTCCGGCAGGCGTCAACCCTAAGCCCAGCTCAGAAGCCTCGAAATCGCTTAAACTTAAAGCAACACTTGTAGATTCGTAGTCGAATCTGTCCTACCAGGGTTATCAGTACTTTTATTCCTACATATTTACTAGATTTGAAGTCCCGAATTCGCTATCTTTTTTTGAGTTGAGTAGGTACTATTTTCCTCTTGTGTATATAGGTATCGATTCAAAACAGATGATTCACTAATTAGAACGACCGATTTGAAGTCGTTCAGGAAAATATTCAGCTCAAGGGGCGGGAATTCGGGCCTATAAAACTTATCATTCCATTTTAGTGCATTTCATTCTGAAAATGCACTATTAGTCTCGTCGTGATGGTGGCAAACATGGGTCATGTCATGTTTTTTTCATGTTTCAGAACCTCTAGAACACGAATTCAGTGGTCTCCGGAATTATATTTATATATATATTGGTTTATATATTTATTTATTTATAAGCTTATGGCCGTTTTCTTGTTAGCACGATAACTCTCGAAGAAATTAATTTAGCGGAACGCGCTTTGGCACAAAAATCAGTAGTCATAAGACCCCGGTCGGTATTGTATTTGGGCAAAATCGGTCAAGGTGGAGGGTGGGAAAATCGGGATTGAAATGGTCAAAAAATCACTACAAATCCCGGGTTGATTCTAGAAGCATCATATTCGGTACGAATACTCCATATTAGAGTAGCCTTTGATTCCCATTTTAATTTTTTGAAAAAGTCGAGGGGGAGGGGGTGGTGCTCCCGGGGTGGAAGTAAGTCTGTGGTCTTGTTAGCACGATTACTCTCGAAGAAATCAATTTAGCGGAACGCGCTTTGACACAAAAATCAGTAGTCATAAGACCCCGGTCGGTATTGCATTTGAGACAAATTGGCAGTGGTGAGGGGTGATGGGGGGAAAGAGGGGTTGAAATGGTCAAAAAATCACTACAAATCACCAGTTGGTTCTAGATGCGTCATATTCGGTACGTATACTCCATGTTAGACTAGCCTTTGATTCCCATTTTAATTTTTTGAAAAAGTCACGGTGGAGGGGGTGGTGCCCCCGGAGTGGAAGTAAGTGTGTGGTCTTGTTAGCACGATAACTCTCGAAGAAATTAATTTAGCGGGACGAGATTTGACCCAGAAATCAGTAGTCATACGACCTCGGTTGGTATTGCATTTGGGCTAAATCGGTCGACTGGGATGGTGGAGGGGGGTAATATAGTTTGAACTGGTAAAAAAATCACTACATATCACCAGTTGATTCCAGATGCATTATGTTCGGTACGACGATTTCATTTTGAAGTAGCCTTTGATTCCCATTAAGTTCAGCTTAAACAAACCCGGCAGCAAACAGTACAAGGAAGGGTCAAACATTAACGAAACAAATCATGGTCTCAACATTATTACTTGTGGGACGGCTTAGGGTATCCGTATACGAAATGAGATGCACTCTTTCTGACCGCCAGCTGCCGGAGCGAAATTTTTTTTCTTTACCGTTCTTCGCCACTTCCACAAAGGGTATAGCACCTGACATAGTATTGTTTTCCTAGAACGGTTTCAAGATGTGTCATAATTTTTAATAGCACGATAAACAACTGCGTATAGCATCCGGGAACTTACTATCTATCAGAAACTCGAACTGAAACAAAAGGAAAACTTGTAATGGATGTGTCCAAAGGAGCTCCAAACAAAGTTCGAAGATAGATCCCGAATTTATCTCACCCCTTTCCCCTTCTATTTTCAACGCCGAATGAAGTTATAGAACAATCAAGACGACTTATTCTAAATCAAATTCAAATTTCTTTGCTACGGAAATGGTCACACTAAGCGAAATAGAATACGCTCTCTTCAAAAAAACACGTGAGCCACGTTAGTGTCGCGCCCAGAAAATCGCAAGCGAAATTGCTTCGTGTGAACGGGATTATAATGTGCGTTGCCGCGGTGGTATCGCCTCCCTACAGGGACTGCGGATTGTCTTGATATGTTATCTGAAACGAAGCAATGCACGTTTGCGGGTGTTGGGATTCCGAGAATTCGGGGCGTATAGCAAGCACATATAAATAATCTATTCTTCTCCCATAATCATTATAAAACTCCACTACTGACTTTGGAGGGGGGGGGGGCTTCCACCCACTTTCATTTAAATTTTTAAAGGTATCATACGCTACATGGGACCCATCTACATCGATTCAGCGTCTAAGAACACTATAGGAAGTTCATAATCGTAACTTACATGATCATTCATCAATTCGATAATACATATGTATGCACCCAAGAATTTCAGGGATCAGATCAACAAGGACCCTAGCGGAGTATTTGTATCTGACCTCTCCAAAGGCAAGATATTGTCCGGACGGCGCGGATTGGCGTCTACGGCCCATGAAACTTAAATTGAAAACTTTTGGGGGCGCGTTGAAAACAAAATGTTATTACGTGAACCAAAAGAATAGTGATCAAAATACCGAAATACGGCTTGAAAACGCCGAGTTTCGACCGACGAAATGCCATCGTAAAAACAAAGATAACCGCTATGTATGAAAGATATTCGGATGAAAGAAAAATAGGGGGCAATAAGCGAAGGTACATAAAGAGAACGAAGAAATCAAGGTTAGTGAACTTCTCTTCTCGCTTCCCCGAAAAGTTTTTTTCCTCTCAACCCTCATATATTAGGGAAAAACGATTGTTAAGAACTACCCCTTTGTACATATTTGCAGTTCTGTGTTGCTTGAGCGGACTCCACCATGGTGTAATGGTGGGAACTAAGAACTGATTAGATGATGGATTTGATCTCTCGAGTATGGCCCTAAGCTATCTATGACATAATTGAAGCGAACGAATGGGGGGGGGGACAAGATTTACCTGTTCGATTCTCCTACCCAGCATTAGTAACTCATGAAGAAAGAAATCAAAATATTGTTACTTCTCAAGTTTTTTATTCGTGAGAAACGAAAGCAAACATTTTTTGTGTTAATCAAATTTTTTTTGTTCGACCGGGGTAATCGTCGAGTTGTTATGTGACTGTGCAAGGAAAAGACTGATATTTCGTAATGGAAGTTGAAAAAGAACTGTCTTCTGAACAATGAGGAAAGTACCGTGGGATATTATTACCATTATTTTCAACGAATTAAAAGTATCAACTGTGTAACAACCATCATTCTGGGGTGACACTTTTAACAAAAATCAAGGAAATGGGCGAAAAAGGACCTCCTTTTCCTAAAAAAAAAAACTCTCTTCTCTACATTTCCTGGTCCACACGTGGAAAATGAAAAGAGAGCAGAATTGTAAGACATCGGTGAAGAATACTCTTTAGCGCTTTCCTTGAAGTTCGTCAACTCTTTCTTGTCCCTTCTTATCCCCCCCCCCCCAATCACTTTGACCAACTCACTGCCTTTCCTTTATTTTCTTCTTCTTTTCTCTCGGTTTGACCAGGCGGGCGACGATGCTTCCATGTTGAGGGGCTCGAAACGGGCGTGAAATTAACTTGAGAACCTCGCCTTTGCGCGCTATACACAACAGTCGCTAGGAAAATACCTTTCACTTGTGTTCTTTTTTTTCTTTCTTTCTTTGATGAGCGAAACACAGCTCACTTGATAAAAGAAGAAAGTTCCCGAGAAATACCGTGATGAGCGCAATATTGACAGGTCCATACATCATGAAAATTTCTCTTCAATAGCACACATCTCTCCGATTTTCGAACGGAAAAATGTACTTGGGGGAAAAAAAAAAAAATCCCCCTTAAGAATTGGTGTTTTTCCAAGCTTTGGCCACAACTTGCGTGGAGTCACGGTTGGTCGCCTCACGGGAGGCGTCACGGTCTCTCGATTTGAACTGGATGACGAGAGGGCCGACAGGGTCCACCTGCCTTTTTCTAGTTTCCTTTTTCTGTGTAGAAGGTATACATCCGAAGTTTTGAGTTATTCGTTGAAAGTGCATTATTATAGAGTGACGTATATAATTTGGATGTATAAAAGGAAAGGCGAGTTATAGGAATAGGAGCTTACCGTTAATTAATTAGTAATGTTTAATCACCGGATGCTATCGTGGTGTCATAAGGGCCATTAGAACAGTTGTGGCTGGTAAAGGTTTGTCTGAGGTGGTAATATCAATACTTGAGGGTTTTCCCATGACATGTAAGTTCTGTGTGCGTGTTTCAAAGCAATCAAATAACGCGAGATGGTACGTTCAAGCTAATGAAGTTTTTTCTCTTGAATCTTATATAGAGTTACATCGAAGCTTCCCGATACAGGCAATGGCGTGGTGTTTCACTATCGAAGAAAATAGGAGTCGTGAGGAACAGGACATGAGGGGTCTAGAGCGTGAAAATTATAAAACATGAAAGAGCACGTGCGACTGAAATGTCAAAAACCTCAAACCGCATTTTTGTACCGCGTCCTACTCAAGCCTTTTTTCTTCCTTTTCATCATCTCGCCTCAATCGATCATTGCTCGGCGAAGCGTAATCATAATGCGAACTTCTAGTTTTCAGACCGTTAAACGTCCCGATTAAGTTGTAGCATAGCGCATTCAATTTATCAGGGCACTGAAAACAACGAGGTAATAAAACCGTCGAAAAAATGGATCGCCTATTTCTATAGCTGCTGTATAACTTATTATATCGTATCAAATAACACATAAAAGCCAAACGACATATTTCAGGGCTCTTAAGTGGTTGTAGAGGGTTGAATTATGGTAACGCGATCCAGAGGCAAAATTGCCTATACTCCTACTCCTATACAACCCTTAATGTATAGATCAAAAAGCTTGATTTACAGAGGAGGCACGACCCGAATGCTAAAACGTTTTCCACCCTCCCTCTTTGCACCCCATAATAAGATCTAGGAAATCTTGGAAGAAGAATGTGAAGTTAGGTGTGAAAGAGCCCCTCTTGTGGAAAAGCAACTGGATATAATTAACTAAGAGAGTCAAAGAAGAATGAAGAAAGAAGATTGAGTTCGGGATGCCACACAGACGCTCGTTAACAATTTTTTTTAAAGTCCCTTTCTCATTGTCGCAGACTCAAGATTATCCCTCTACGAAATAGACAAGAAGTTACAAGAGAAAGAAGAGGAGGGACTTTAATGTTGATCTTTTTTCAGGTTGCCTTGAAACCTCAGAGAAAGATAAAAGTGACGTTTTCTGGAGAAAAACATTCTGGATTTTGGCATTTATCAGCAATATACGGCAAAGACAGAGGATGCTTGCGGCAATGTAAGACCGTGACCTCCTCTGATTTTGAGTTGCTTCTCTATTATAATATGTATCTACTTGATGAAATAGCACCAAATTAACGTCCCTAAGTTACCTAGTTGATTGACAAATTGTGTAATACAAGATCACTCTTTATTATTAGGTATTTCATTTTCTTCAGTTGGCATGGATTATGTACTACATATATGGTCCCATAGATGCCCATAGATAAGGCATGAAATTAGTTTATAATATTTAGATAATTATTGCGCGTGCCCCCCCCCCCCCAAGAAATAGCTCTCTACACCAGTCAAGATTATGGAAGGAAAATTCACGGATAAAATTGAGAAAAACCGCAAGCGGCTGAAATTGCGAAAAATCTCTAATTCACGGCTAAAATGATGAAAAAGCGCTTTCACAGCTATAATTGAGGTAACGAGAAAAGTCAAATCACTGAATCAATTTCGTCAAAAATTCACAGCTTAATAAGTGATCAAAATCACTCAATTTGCGGTCAAATTGAGAAAAGCGGTCATCTGCGGCTGAAATGTAGAAAAAGTGCTATTTCGCGGCTAAAATTGAGGAAAACCCGTAAAATTATAGTCGCTAAAATTAAGGAAAAGTTCTAATCACCAATGTTATTATTTTTATTTGTTTGCACTTGGAAGGTTGTTGTTTGATGATCACTTTGGAGAGATTTTGTGCAAGACGAACGCGGTAATTTTTTATTTTATGTATATGACCTTGGCGCCTGCGTACGCACAACCAACTTTAATTAATATCTTAACAAGGAGGGGCAAGCAAAAGCGCGCTGTATATTATGAGGGACGTAAAAGTGAGGCCTTAATTAAATCGAAGGATAGGGTAACAATAGAAAGTTACTCAAGCTAACGCGAAGGAGTTTAGGGTATCTACCGGGTCGACGAACGATGAACGCGGGTGCGAGTTCCGGATACTAGTTATTCAACACGGACATGCATGGATTTAGCTGCCCTTTCGCCAATCGACAGCGAGTGAGTCACGGAAAGGTAAGGTCGGTTCCTGAGGGGCAATCACGCTGAAGACGTCTTGGTTTGCGAGCGCTATTCCTCTTCTCCTCTAGGCAGTAATCTCGATGACTAGCGAGTGGGCGTCCTTCAAGGAGGCGCGCCTATAGAAGGTATTCGGAAACGCACAGGCGCTTGCGCCTGTTTGCGGTATACGGTTCCACTCGCGCCCACTGTCTCGTGTCGTGTGCTCTGATCCAGGAAACGAGGGTCGGCTGACGATGAATCCCAGTTCACACTTACGAGAGCTCGTCTGGTGTCCTTTTACTCTTGCCTTGTTAAGGCCCCTTCTCTCGATGGAATGGCGGCTCTCTGCTTCCCGACTTCCCTTTTTCCCCTGTTGTAACTTTCGGCTGCCGATGACAAAGGATCGCCAAATTTTCATGTCGCAACAGGTCCGATGGCCCGAGTGACTCTCGCGGCTATACGCGATTTCTCGTCCACTCGAAGTTTCTGTCTCTTTCGTTTAGGCCTGCTCTGGGGGGTGATTCTGTAACTTGCAAAATTTACGTGTCGTAAAATGAAAGAAGGGCGAGGGGAGGTACCTCGTTGCCACGGTTTTTACGATACCTAGTGAATTAAACTGAGCAATTTTCAAGTGAGAATGTGTGGTCTCGAAGAAAAGATAATTTTCGCGTTACCTGCTTCGTACGTTGCCCATTACCATAACATAATAACTCCAGTAAGTTGAATTTTTCATAACCTGGTACTTAATAGCTTCAGTTTTTTAAAACTGTACAGTAAAGGTTTAAAACTGACATGAAAAGTTTTTTACATGTCAGTTTTCTATAACCTTGTGCAACCTTTGTTGAAATGTTATCACCTCATCCATGATTATATAGAAATATCTTAAGACATGTTTTTTTTGTCAAAAGAATAAAACTGGGTAATATTTGACGACGGTTGCGCGAAAAATAACGTACATCACTCGACTATTAAGTGGAACTACCCGCTCGTTTTTAATAGCGGCCTCCGCAAGCCTCGTCCGCCAAACAAAAAACTCGCAGGTAATGCACCACTTACTAATCTTGTAATGTAATCTACTAAACTTCTTAACAAATGTGTGTAAAACCCAAGGCAATGGGTACATCCTCTCCCCCTCCTTCCCAGTTACGACACGTAAATTTTGCAAGTTACAGAATCACCCCCCTGGTATCACCGGCTTATTTGCGGCCAAATTGAGAAAAACGCTAATTCGTTGATTAAAGTGAGTACGCAACGCTAAATCGCGGATAAAATTCAGAAATAGCTCTCACTCGCAGCTTAAATTGAGCAAATGCGCCAATTCACGGCTAAAATTGAGAAAACACCATTTCGCGGATAAAATTGTGAAAATCGCAAATTAACGGATATAATGAAGAAAAAGCACTTATTCAGGTAGAATTGAGAAAACACGAAACGCCAATTCGCAGAGACAAATTCGTAATAAAATTGTGAAAAAATGCATTGCTAAAAGTGATAAAAATCACTAACTCGCGGCTAATATTGAGAAAAACGGGTCATTCCTGGTTTTATACTTGAGAAATTCCTGGATACAATTAAGACCAACGATAACTCGTGAATAAAATTGGGGAAAACCGCTAGTATCAAGGCAAAAATTGAAAAATAGGCAACTTGCGGGTAAAGCTGAAAGAAAACTTAAAGCCCCGTCTACATAAGACGCAAGGACGCCGTCGCAGGACGCAGCGCAGAACGCAGGAAGCAAGTCCACTTTTCACTGTCTACATAAAACGCAAGGCTCCGTCGTACGTTGAGCCAATCATATGTCACGTTATAAAATAAAAAGTGAAAGAGAAGTTCTAATCACTTTATCTTGACATTGTTAGGTTATCGTACTCCACTAATTCCAGTCAGCATTGTATTTTCAAGTCAATTTAATCATTTCATGGATAAGATAGCTAAAAAGTTAGGACGTTGCCACGTTATTCACCATCTGTGTTTCGGCGATGGTCTTCAAAATTCGGCTGAGGGAAAAATAAAATAGAAGAAGGGGTCGTCAGTAGTGGCTTCATGCATTGACGAAAGAATGATGTTCGGCTGCTATGAAACATTGAGAATCGCGGATCACGAGGAGTTTTTTGAGTTACGGGGATGTGACCTTCGAAATTCGAGGATCTTCTTGAAAGGGTGACTACATATTCCATATCTCGAGAAGAAAAGCAACAGAACTCCTTCACCAGTTGCTTTACTATTCGTGTGAACGCTTTCGTAAGTTCCGATTTTTTTTGTCCTTCGTGTTTTTGTGTTGCGTTGCCCTCTTTGAGTACAGCCCAGGATTTGTTTTTACCAGGGCAATAAGCTCCCTCACTTCATCGCATCTACCAGCTTCATCTACCACTGAACAGTAGACCACTTTTTCATTTTGAAATAATACACTTTTTGATAAATAAACTTTTTAAAATAAAATCTAGAAGGAAATGGCGAGCGGAGTTATTTGATTTTGATAACAGTTGCCGGGTAGAAAGAACCTCCAAACTCATGGAAGAAGAAAAAATATTGGAGATGCCCAAAAATAACTTGAAGTGAGCCGGAAATACCATCTAGTAGGCGTGGCCTATTTCACCGCAGTTGAATTCTATTGGTTCTATTAGTTCAAACTTGACGACGGCTACTCAACATCAAATGCTATTGGCCGAACGCAAGAAGTTGACGCGAGAAGTTGATATTGGTTCAACTCTGCGTTGCGTCCTGCGTTCTGTGCAGCGTCCCACAACGCCAACTTAAACGTTCTATATAGACGACAATGAACATTTTTAAATAAAATAATTAACAACTCTAAACTGAAGAAGAAAACAGGGAGCCATGCGAGCGGAGTTCTCTGTGTTTAAAAATGTGATTAAACAATTGTTTTTGATAATTTTGGGATTTTGAAAATTTCAACAATCAATGTAGCAGTGGAAAGAACCTCAAACCTAGACCCTGCCTTCTAAACTTGAATGCGATTGGCTGAACGCAACCGCGGACGCGAGAGTTGGCTGAAATTCGCGTTGCTTCCTGCGTTCTGCGTTGCGTCATGCGGCGGCTTCCTTGCGTCTTATGTAGACGGGGCTTAAAAGGAAAAAAAAAGTAAAAACAGGGCCATCCGTGGCTTATATCGAGAAAAATCGTTAATTCGTGGCTAAAATTAAAAAACATTCATTCGCAGCTAAAAACGCCTATAGTATTCGCGGTTTCTGGAGGCAATATGGCCCACCGCAAATTGAGCCCACGCGTGGGTCACCTAAGCTCAAAAACTATAAAACAATTTTTCAACTACTATACTACTATTATAAACAATCATAAAACTATACGCTAAAAAACAATTTTTCTGTTTATACTAGAGAGGTGTTTATTTGTGTCCTCACAGAGATGTCCACACCGGGCCCCGATGCTTGTAGATTCGCCATTGATGAGGGGCTTCAGGATCCCAGTGAAATTAGGTTTTGAAGGGGCAAACGCTAAGTCCTAGAAATTAGGTTATGAGGGAACAAAAATGGGTGTTTGTATGGGCAAAAATGGCGAAGTCTTAGTTATTGAATGAACCTAATCCGTGAATTTGGTTTTTGAAAGAACCACATTAGTTTTTCGAACCAGGCAAGCCTGCGAAACTGATTTTAGAAAGCGCTGAACCATGAAATTCATTTTTTTAAGATCAAAAATACCCGAAATTACGTTTCCAAATAGTTAAAATCTGTGAAATTGTGTTGTAATGGAACCAAATCCACGACAATGGATTAGAGAAGAGCAAAAATACGCGGCTATAGACAAGATTTGAAAGAGCCAAAATTTTGAATTGAGCCAAATTAGTTTCATAATAATTAATCAAACCAGCGCAATTGATTTTAGAAGGAGCTATTATATGTAAACAAACAGTCGGGTCTTTAATAAAGCGTAAATCCTCGAATTTGGGTTTTGAACCAGCAACAGGGGTCTGAAAGAACCAATTTCATGCAAGTTAATTTTTGAAAGAGCAAAAATTCCTGAAATGGGGAATCAAACTAACCGAGCCAGCAAAATTTGGGTTTGAATGAGTGAAATTGGGTTTTGAAACACTAGCCATAATCGCAAAAATTTGGTTTATGAAATGGCCAAACGCGCATGGTTTGTTTTTAATTAAATAATGAGCCGAAATATCGTCGAATGCTCTGTTTTTGGGGAACGAATTTCCAGGGTTTATTTTTTTTTTCAGTAAAATGGAGGCATATCGGTCGGCGTGACATTGTTACATACCTAATTATGTTAGTAATGGTAGCGTTGCTTGATTATAAGTTTATAATGTATAGTTCAGTATAGTTGGTATTTATGTGATCACTGAATCCTTTGATCGATATTTTGCCATAACCTGATCATAGAACTCCAAAACTTTGCCAGACAGTGTCAGTAACTTGAACGTTTCGAAGGAGTTTGATTGATTGCTGACAAAATGCCAATCTAGTTATTAGAATTTTGTAAAACCCAGAAGTGGAAATTTCAAAATCCGATCGTTTGGTCAAAATAACAGAAAGTTGGCCGTCAGAATCAGCTCCGACAGCTTTGCTCAGAGTTGATTCGCAGATCGCTTTAATGTGTCTACGAACAAGAACAACTGCCTGCTGATCTGATGAGTTTTTTTCGGTAGTGGATAGCTATAAATCCACCCACCCCAAAGAGAAATAATGTTTTTCTTAAACTTTTCTTCGTCAAGTTCGTAATTTGTCACAATTATAAACTAAAAAAAAAGCATTAAAAAGTTTTCCGGGCAAAAAGGATTCAAGTGGGTGTGACTTGAGTCTTTTTTCTGGCCCTCCACCTCCCTTTCTTCAGAACCAATTCGTTTCTTCCAATCCATTCCTTTCTTCATTCTTCAAATTAATTTCTTTCTCTAGTCCACTCTCACACTTTCACTAGCTGGCAAACAAAAACTTTTCGTTTTATTCAAATGTGCATGTTTCTTTCGCATGCCGAAACTTATTTTCTATTTTAAGAACCCAGAAGTTTCTTGGTGCCGAATTTAGTTTGATCTCCAGCATTGTTCAAATACAGCTTACCCTCTTTAATAAGGATGACCGTTTAATATAAATCATTTTGTGATGCGGTAGGAAGGGGAACAAGGCTAGAAGGGTTTCCATTGAGTGGAGCAAGATGGAAGTAGTCCTCCTCCACTACACTCCACATTCCACGTAGTAATAAAATATTGCCCGGGCTCGTGAAAAAAAAAGGGGGGGGGAGTCATTTTTTCCATTCCCTCACAATATAAGGTGTCGTACTGTCGTCCTTGCTGAAAAAAAAAATATTCCTCCCCTCGTCAAAAGAGTGAAAGATTTGACACAAAAAGGCGTGACTTTTTCACAAGAGGAACCTTTAGCAGTTGTTGTACGCCTAAAGGGGGGTAATAAAACTGAATAAAACGCTCAATCCCCTCTCTCCACTACCATTACAATAGTCTATCGAAACACAGAGTACTCATACTATACCTACTGGCCTCGTGTTCAAACTGTATAAGTCGAGGGCTTTTGTTAAGGCTTTTAAATTATTAAAGCTGCTTCCCCCCTCACTCAATGAAGGGTGACCCCCCACAAATCTTTGGGATGCTTCCCCCCTTTTGTCGGTTGAACAGTCACGAGATGGTTTCATCTCTTGCCACTCTGAAGGAAAAGAGAAACAGCTAGGGGTTGCCAATACTTGGTAATTATGCTTAAATGTTTTAACCTAGTATGTGCTTCGCCCTGGTATTTTGAGTTCTTCAATTATTCAAGTGGTCCCCTTCAAGCCTGCTTCGCATATGCATATACTTACAAATGCTATATACCTATATATACGTATAAGTGTTTCTGCCAATTCACTGCTAAATTCATTTTTCATCATTTAATCGTTTTAAATGGTTATTTACGCGGCTATCGAATTCTCGATTACGGCATGCCGGCTCTAGCAGCAACTATGGTGAACCTGTACATGTTAAGTTTTGAATAGAAGAACTTCACGGCCGCTTTGCAAACAGGAAGGCTGTTGAAATTGCATTCAGAGCGTAACAGCGTAATCCTCTGCCTATTATACGTTTTTTTTAGTTGCATCTCATGACATTCCGTTCGTTGTTTAGCTTATAATATGTAAGTGAATCTTCCGAAAACGAGTTCCAAAAACGACAAAATTCCAACATAAAAATCATCAGTAATAGTGAGTTTTAGCACTCTCCCGTTAAATCCTCCGGAAACGTTATTTTCAAATTTCAACCAATAAGATGTTTCGTAACCAAGTTAGCGTTAGCGTTAGCGGTGGTATTGCTAAAAGTCTCTAAATAAATAAAAATAGGAAAGCTAAAACAACTGCCTGTTTTTTGGTGCAACATGTGTTCCCGTTTCCTTTAAAGCGCTTAATATAATGAAAGTGGTTGAAAAATGATAGTGAGCTTATATATGTAGAGAAGATCCTAAGTCATTTTCCAACTTGGTGTAAATATATGTAGAATATTGCGCAAGTAATCCTTCAAACACAACTTTGTTAAACACAAGTTAATAAGACAGTGATGAGAATTCAATTTATTGATTTTGTTCCCATTAAGGGAAAAATTATATGTTGTGCCCGGTATACAAACGTTAACATTTCATTAATTACAACCGGGTCTTCAACTGTTATTTTCAGGGAGCAACACGTTGGAGGCAATCATTCCGCTTGACCGCGATTTTGCCACCCAGTTGAAGTGATATCTTCTACAAAGTTGGGAGAAAGGCTGCGAGAGAGTAAGTGAGTTGCAGTGATAGAATGCTGAGGGGGATAGCATCCCACGTGCAGCCCTTTATACTTACAACCAAGGGAGGCGAAAACTTCCGACAAAACTGACATTTCCTCCCTTTTAGATTTTCCACATCAAAACCACCCGCTTTTTTTCTCTCTCTCTCTCCTCACCTTCTCCTATCGTTAGTTGAAAAATGTTTTTTGCAACTACGTCTAAAATGCTATTTCCCCTCCCCCCTACGATTTCTATTAGTTAAACTCTTCATGTGTCCAAATTAATTGCGAATTAGCACAAGTGGACGCATAGTCGAGCCAATCACTTTAATCCGCAACTCACCCACCTTTTTACGACCTTTTTTCAGACAGATTTCATTCTCATTTCCCCTTCAAATAAAATAACTTTTCTGAGCTGCTAATGAAAATGGGGAAGTTTGTTAAACTAACAGCAGGTTTTCATAATCTTTCAAAACAAACGGCAGGTTATTAATTTTCTTGTCGTAAACTTTTTCATTTTATTTCAAAAAATGCGGGAGGAAATTCATTGGCTCAAAATGTATTACAACAAATGATCTGAGCCCGCTATGCGGCTCCTCCACCTCAAATATGATGTGGTGGGGAAATACGAGTATTATAAAGTCATTTGACCTGACGAACAATTTTCAAACGTTTCTTTGAACGTTTAGTGAAAATATTATTGCAAACGCGTGATTATAGCAAGCCGCTTCTCGAGCCTATGGCTTACAATTATATCCGTCGCGTTCGAGATGTGACTAACATAACATCTCCACCCAAACGGTTAGAAACAAGTATAAACACGGAAAGGAAATGGTTTTAAACTCCACCGATTCATATTGGAAAAATGTCGCTTGACCGATTGAATTAAATGAATATACATTTTCATGCCATTCGACCGTTCGCCTTCACGCCACACCTACAAATAATGTGACAACTAAGTGATGGCTATATCGACGAAAATGGACTAAAAAATTCAAGAATAACTCAATTCAAGAAAAGGCGCGTTTACTTTTCCTCGCCCTCAGTGACTATATTCTTTCTTGGCCACGCCCACAAGTATAACATTTGAATGTATACCTCCCCTATACTATACGTCAGAAATATAAACACGAATTATTTCGAATTATGGTCAAGTAGCACAGCATGAGAACAGTCGAAAAAGACAAAATTTGCAAAAGGTGCAGGTGCAATAGCTTTTCCCGGATCGTCCAATTGCCCAGCCTTTCGCTATATGAGTCACCCAGATCCTTTAAACCACCCGTCATACACCTTTCAAGGTGTTCGTGAAGTAAATATTCAAATGAAATGTTAGCAGAAATAAACCTCTCTTGCAGTCAAAATGACTATTTGCATTTTTATATTGAATAAATACACTTTTTAACAAGAAAGCCCATCATTATGCATAAAACTCGTGACTCAAACTGAGCCTTTTAGAGACTCCGCACACTGCCCACTGCTATATCGGGCGATATAGTTCGGCCGAGTTCTTACTTCTTAATCAGTTCAAAGACGTGTGGAAGTGCGCACAATATAAAGATTCTGTATCGACCGACAAAAAAGTTTAATGTGCTTCGCAATTTCCCTTCAAACTATGTATTTCCCCCACTGCGGGGTCCTTTCTTGCCCTCGAGGGATTTTTAGGCGAGACGCGAGACATACCGTGGAACCCCTAGGGGGAACTACATCGTGGAGCCCCTATAACGGTTGTATATTGTATTTGTGTACGTATTACACGCAAACGAAGATTCAGGATTTGATTTGCTCAAGGGAGAGAGGGGCTTGAGAAATGGTGTGCTTCGCAGCCATTCGCTGCCTAAAATAGCTAAACAAGTAATTAGCTATTCCCACCGTTTATATAAACGGCTATGAACTGTCTATACTCGCGCCTCAAAATAGCAAAATTGACTATTCGCGCCTTTAAAAGGGCTAAACAGAATATTTGCGCCCTATAAAATAGCGTAACTGGCTATTCCCGCTTTAAAAACAGCCAAACTGACTTATCGCGCCCTATAAAAATGGCTAAACTGACAATTCGTGCGCTCTGAAAATGCCTGGAAAGACCATGATTCCCGCCCTCAAAAGGCCGAATTTGAGTATTCGCGCCCCAAAAATGACCAAACTGACCATTTGGGCGCCAAAAATGGCCAATACTGATCATTCCCCAGCCTTTGGCTTGACGGGCTAAATGCTAAACTGATGATTCGCTAAGCTGGCTAGAAGGCCCCGTTTACAATATGCTATGCGTCTGTGGAGCCTATGCGTATACAACCGAACAAAATGTGAAGCATTTTGTATGGTTGCATAGAATCCACAGACGCAAGAAACGGAGCTTGTGAACGGGGTCATAGGCTATATGAATGGAAAATGGCTAAATAAAGGCTAAGCAGATTATACACATACGCGCTAAAAATAGTCGAAGTGGCGATTCCCACTTTAAAAATGGCCAAACTGGCTATATACGCGCCCAAAAAATGGCTAACTCACGCCTTAAAATGCCTAAAAATACTATTCATAGCCTGAAAATTACAGAATCGACCATTCACGCGCTGTCCAAACAGAGCATGCGCGCCTTGGCTTGATTTGCTATTCGCACTCTACAAATGGCAAAATTAACTCTATGCGGCCAATAAATTGTTAAACTGACGATTTGCGGTTTGAAAAGGCCAAAACGGATGCTTCCTGTCCTTAAAACTGACAAAATCGACTATTCGCGCGTCAAAAATAGTCAAACGGAGCTTTTTCGGAGCATTTTCACACCAGGAAAATGTCTAAGCTGACAATGCGTGCCCTAGAATACCAAAACTGGCTATTCACGCTCAAAAAATAGTTAAACTGATGATCATTCGCGCCCTACAGAGGCTACAGAATGACGATTCGCGTCTTCAAAATGGCTATACTAGCGGGCGGAGATAATGAGAGAATCCAACCGACCGACAAAATTGCCTGCACGGTCTAACATAGTGTTTGTTTTTCAGAACTCTTTGACTGAACTTATCAACTGAAATTCTCACTAAAAATGTTACCCCCAACCCCCAGCTCCATCAAAACACTGTAGGACATATTTGATAGTCAAATTATTTGACTCATTAAACGCCGCGTTCCGAGATGGCATGTGAAAAGAAATCTGACATTACCAAAGGGTTAAACGAAAGCCCTCTCTGTCACTCGCCCAGGGATAACTCGCCCCTTTTCAGCACTTTAACCATTGAATACAATATTTTTCTATCCCTCTTCCCTGGATTAACAATGAAACCCGACTCTTCTGTTCTTCCTTCATTTTAAAACAGATTTAAAAAGAGGAGGGGTGAATCAAACCGGACTCTTTTCATAATGCCCATGTCGAATATTGCGTTCTGCACGGGCTCTGGTTTCATGAGAAGCAAATTCAACCCAATCAATAAAATGATTTGAATTTGGAAAAAAAATACTAGTCCCAACCGTAGTCATTCATCAAAGGAGGTGCTATACTTGCTTACTTTTGGTAACCTAAAATTCTACTATGATTATGCCAAATACTTTCACGTAGGTACGTCTCACAAACACAGATGCGGGTCAGCCACTTCTACCTGGTCCTGTGGGGAGGGTAACACCCCTCAATTTTTAGTGAGGATTTTGAATTTTATAAAAACGAACAGTTTTCTCGATTTCTGAAAACACACCAAAAATCAGGCCCAACTTTCACATTAACTAGGATTCTCACTGAAAATTGAGGCCGGTACCCCCATCCCCACGAAAAGATAATTTCTATTTTTGTCACAGCAACAAAGAAAAGTGACTGATCAGTCATATTGCTCCACCCTGCAGTTCCGTGGCACACAGGACGACTACACACTGACTATACGTATATACGAAATCCTTGTAACACTATATGTTTATAGGACAATTTTTGATCAGCTCAAAATTTCCTTTTATATACATATATATTATTTGCATTAATGTGGCTCCACTCTGTAAATGGGACGAAGCGCGGTCGTATCAATTCATCAGTCACAAAATTCAATTCTGGGATATTCCATTTCCACAGTTAGCCTTAAGTTCTTGTTGTGGTTCAGACAACGTGAAAACGTTTTGCGAATATTCAGAAGAGAAACGGTGGAATCGGTAAGCGGAAACGATAGGATTTTTGTGGTTTTGCGGTCGCGCGTTGGAGCCGACAGGAAAAATGGACACAGATGTTTCAAAAGACAAGAGGAGAGAAGGTCGGATTTCATCCTCATATCTCCTAATCAAAGAGAACAAGAAAAGATGGTAATTTGTTAACCATCAAGCAAGAGTATCCCGGTTTTGAGGAAACGAATAAAACAATGTGAAAGCGTGTACAAGCGTATACAAAGGCTTCCAGAGCTCTTTATTGTAATTCAAATAATTATGAATAGCTGTGCGTGTTTGAAGGGCTAAAAGATTCAACTCTTCACCTAGGTCCAGTCGTCCTGTGTGCACTTCGTGAAATACAAATGACTTAAGCAAATAATTGAAACGTCTGGGAAGGGAGTTAATCATTGTGCCAACCATCAGGAAGCTTTAAGTCGAGGTTCTTGGCCTGTTTCTGCTTTCATTTTGAGCCCCACATGTATGTTCTTCAAACACACAAGTATTTAACATTCTCTAAACCTAAAACGCCTCCTCAGCTTCATCTTTATATACGTATTTCATTTTTAGAATTCTTGTAAGGGTTATGTCGACAATGTCCATTTAAGCGTTGCTAAGGGTTTAAACGATTTTGTATTCAAAATACTAATTTCTGATTGGGGTTTAAGATCTAAAACTGAGCTTAGTGTTAAATGGAACTTTGAACCCTTGTGGTCGACCCGGGCCTACATAACTCAAATTTAAAGAGAAAAATATGAGGAGAGTGCCGACAGCCTTTAAGCTGAAGTTACCTTATCAATTCTTGATATCTCAAAGCCGGCTAAGGACATGATTATACATCATAGAACGTGAATACATTCAAGAACGTGAATGTGCGTAATGAATGAACAATACAGGGGCGAGCACCCCTATACTGGCTATACTGCAACCAAGCTACAGCCGTTGGAGATCAAAATTGATAATAAATGCGTTCACAGGCTTTTTTTATTGATTGGTCGATGAATCAAACACAGGATATTCCCACGTATTATCGGCATTTTCCCGTAAATTAATATGAAAGAAGAAAACTGTTGTATTGTATCTGGGACTCACAAGGGTGGCAGAGAGCGTTGGATACGGAGGAAAACAAGTGAAAAAGGACTCAACAAAAAACAACCGTAATGTTGCTGCCACCGATCAATTGAACATTTGTCTTGAAAAAAAAAACCACGTCCAAACACACATAATATAGTGGCGAGGAGGGAGTTTTGGTAACCGGTATAAGGTCATTGTCCGACTCAGGTAGTTTTCATTTCCATAAAGAAGAAAAAAGTTTTTCCTTTTTAGGTGGTTTTATTTTTAAAAATAACTATTTTTGTTAGGTACAAGGATTTACAACACGAACCCTGTGAATCTGACTTGCACCCAATAGGTAAAATTAGTCTAAGCAACGGTTTAGTTTAAAACTACATTCCATACTTGTAATTTTTCCTGAATTTATGACTTGTTTTTGTTCGAACAATTAATCTAGTCAGTGGTCCCTGAGAAAAGGGTTTGCCACGTTCTACATAACAAAAGCTCCGAACCCAAAATTCAGGAATGGTGATGTTATCAACAATGGTTGAAAAAAAGGAAGTGGGGAAAGAAAGGGTCAGAGTGCTTTAAAAAAGGATGGATGAAGAGGCTAAGCCGATGGGATTTACATTACCTTCTTAACCCAAGCAACATTTTTGGAACGTGTCAAGGATCTTTCATCTTCTACAACGCTTATACAGGTCTTATTTCATTCTTTATTTTTCACTGCTATGAGTATAGGAATATAGGATTACCCATAGTGTTTCTCCTCAACAAGTGCATTAACTTGATTTTGGCAAGCAACACATGGCGCGTCAAGAAGCAACGGATTATTAACACATAGAAAGGAGAAGTATGAGGAGTTTATTTATTACTTTTTCCCACATTAACCTTTGTAACCTGGTAATGTTATCTTCTATAGCAGAGAGGGTTCAGTAAAAGCCTTGGCCTTTCAAAATCGATTCCGACTACATTTTCAGTGAAAGCTTTAACCGTCATCACGTTCCTATAGTTTGTCTTGAGGCAACTATTTAACCGTATTTACCAGGGATTTCCATCGAAATTTCGAAATGACTGTATAGATATAGACTGTATTTCCGACACGAAATAAAAATAAATGAAAAACAATGCCGACAAGGCGTTGTCAAAATCGCTATTGATAAATTAAGCTACATGTTGTATGAAAATGGCGAATGCATCTCGTCTTTACGCACTTTCCTGGCCGTGTGGTCAGCGGCATTCAACAGTTGCCAGAGTGGAACACAATGGTCTGGCATACAAAGGAATCCCACACGAAAAGGATATCGTATGTGCAACCAAAATCAATATTATTCTTGCGATAGTGTTGTTTGCCTACTCCTATTAAACTGATTTAATTTGTGAAAAGCACGAAGCGCAAGCAGCCTTTCTTTTAAAAATCTATAGTAGACCGAGCTATGGTTTTTATTCCTTCATTACAATTTTGAGTGGCATTGGACGTACGTAAGATCCCCCGAAAGAAGAAATTAAGTAGGTATTTGAATAAATGGGCGTAAAAAAGATTTTGTCCGGGCAACTGAATGGCGAGGTGGTCATGACAAAATTTGCGAGAGCCTTGGCGCTGATGACTATGAAGGATCAGCTGTATGGGACGTTCCTATATATTGAAAGAAACTCATTGAACAAAATTATATTTCCTATATTTGAATATTAAATGAAAATGTCTACAAGGACGATTCGGGTTATTCATTTATAAGACAGTTTCTAACTGCTTCACGTCATTCCAATTTCAGAAGGGTAAAGGTAACGCCCAATTTTTTCAATGGAAGTGGAAGTGCGCCGAGGCGTCTTCGGGTTTGGGTGAGGGTGAGCTACACTATTATGATTCCTCTGTCCTCAACCTCTCTCGTATCATCCACGCTTACACTTCTGCTATTATATCCCGGTCATATTTCTGCAACAATCCTGGTTTTTATAGTCACATTTTTTACAAATGAGCATACCATTTGGGCTTTTCTGATTTCTTCCCTGAAGTAACTTAATCACTTTGATATTTGAAAAGGAAATGCACGCGCTCTTCCTTCCACTTATTGGAAGAAGTGAAAACGTGCGAATTCCAAGAATCTCTCCCGGAGATTTGATGCAGAAATTCTACCAGGATATAAAACAGGAGAGAAGTTGAGGAAACAGCGGCGAAGTTCCCACTTAACGGTACTCCTCTATATGTAGTTGCACCTTCACTCTATTTCAAGGCAAGAAGTGTTTTTTCGCGTCCGCCAAAAAGAAGAAACTCGCAGATTATTGATGTTGAGTTTCGCCCATTTAATTTATACATTCATGAACTTCAATTATCATTCAAAGTTCATCTGACTTAAATGCTGAAAACCGAAAATTGAAGACGATAGGTAAATTCTTTTGAATGGTAAACTACAGGAGAATAAAATTAAACTTGGCGTCCTTTCAATCGTGAAACTATATTGACATTCTATTACAACGACCAGCTCAGCGACTTCAAAGATAGAAACTTCAACCGTTTGGTTTGTTCAGTACTAGATTCTGAAAGTTTTTCTCGCAGAAACAACCTTCACTCTTGAAGAGTAGGTATAAGTGTAGCCCCCAGAGACTTCTTTCTAATTTCTTCTTCGTCGTCAAAAAAAGGACGTTCATTTCTTTTACCCTATCTTTTCATGAGAACATTTTACGTATTTTAAACGTAAATAGACCCCTACACACGTTCCTGTCCTAACGTCCTATCCTGTCAAATTCGTCCTGTCTCCTTGCTAGGACGCTCCTCTACACTCGTTCCGACTGAAAGCATCATTTCGGGGGCTCTTGACGAAAGTGGGAGGTGGGAGCAAGAGAGAGCACAATACAAGAGAGAGACAAAAAAAGAGCCTCCGAAAAGGGTAGGTACGCGCGGGGGTGTGAGAGGGGTCTACTTAGTTAGGAAGAACCGTTCCTATTGCTCTACACACGCTCCTATCCTGTTTCCAGCGTGGTGGGGAGTTAGGAGACAGGACGGTCGAGACCTTCCTGCCTTCCTACTTAGGACGTCCTGCCGTTTTTGCTTCCTAATGTGCTACACACGTTCCGATCGTCCTCTCCTTACTTTTTTTTCGTCAGGATAGGAAGCTAGGACAGGAACGTGTGTAGGGGCCTTTAGTGTGGTGACTTGCACGGGCCTCATGCCTCATCAGCATTTCAGTTCTCAGTGTCAGTGCTCCCTCCCAGTTTCGCGAGTCGAGTTTTGTCTTAAGTGATGTATTTAATGGACTGGAATAAGACTCAAGCGAAAGCGGTAAAGCTAAAGGTAAGGATTACAATTTTTCTATTGTGTTAAAATCCTGTTATGTGTTAAGTATTCAAAGGAATAATTTTCTGATAAGTACAGTGGAGCCTTAATTAACCTACTGAGGCATCATGGCCAGCGGTGGTGCGTCTACAGCCATTTCTCGGCTCGGGCAGTTGAGTTCTCAAAAAGCCCGCCCAGCAGTTTTTTGCCTTTTTATATTTTTTGTTCCTTCGCCGGCCCTAATACTACCCATTTCAAGCCTCTAACCGAGTTTCCATTGTAGTTAAAATTTGACAATTACACTCGTGCAGTGATATCAAGAGCCCTGTCCAGTAAGCCCTTCCCTCAATTGGCTAATTATTAACTCAAAAGTTAATTAATTCATCCTTTTTCATGCTTGAAAACTCTCAAGAAAAAAACAAACAAACAAAGAAAAAATGGACTTCGTTCCTAGGACAGTTGGGGGATGGAATTCTTTGCAGACAAGCTGCTTGGTAAGCTGATTTCATACTTTTTTTTTTAGTGAGCTGATATTTTCCAATAATATGAGCTTTTTCTACGTGGTGTGACTTTCCAGATGGTCCAGACTCCTCAGCGTTGTTTTTGATCCCAACTTTATTTAAGTCTGTGTGATGTAGAATCACGACTGAAGAAAGGACAAAAAACAATACCGTGAAAACTAAAGAGAAATCAAAGGCTTCCTTAAGAAAGTGTCGAGAAGCCTTCCTTTTCCATGTTCGGGTATGTATTGACCGTCGATGAAATGTGTACGAAGCAACTTAAACTTAACTCTATTGTTTCGTTATTTGCAGACTGCTAATGATCTGGAAAGTATCATTAAAAACAAGCAGGAAGGACTCAGAAATGAAAAATCAAATTTACAACCAACGCCGGTCATCGCCGGTCATATAACCAACCCTACAGCATTATACGTTTTCAAGTACGCTGCCCCATCGAATCAATTCACCAAAATATCTGCAGTTTCAGACTCGTAAATAAAAATGTACCTAATAAATGAAATAAAAAGGTTAAAGCGTTTACCCTCAAATTTCACTGCGTTCAATTTCTGGTCCTAGTTAGTGGTGATCTCGCCCCTTGTTATATTAACTGTTTCGAGTTGGAAATAATCGTTGGCCACCAACGCAAAATTTACTACGTCCGCTATCAAATTTTACTGTGTCCAATATTTAGTCCTACTAGTGTTTACTGAAAACGGTAATTGAACGATTGCTTGGACGAAAAACGTAAATTTTAATGAAAAATTCTCTCGTCCACGGAGTACCACGTCCTCGCAGTAAATATCGCCAGAAAAAGTTTTTCAGTGTGCGTATGGCTTCACGAATATGTCTTTTTGGTTCATTTTACGGAAAGCCCAAGTTTTGGGGTTAGACGGCTCTTTTGAGACCTTAATTATTATGAGAGAGCGGTTGGTTGACAACCAATAACGAATTTCCTCTCCACGTACACATTCTCTTACAACAGACATAAACATGGATCATGGGGAAAGCCTCTCAAACTGTAACAAAAATAAAGGACTGCAGATGGAAAGACAAAAAGAAAAACCGGCCGTCATCTTATATGACGGTCATCTTTGCCTTATCATTGAACGGATGTGATGCCATCCGAGTTCATTTGACTGAGCTCATTTTAGCATCCACCAAACCTAAATTCAGGAAACGAGAGCAGAGCGGATCGGTTACTTGAAAAAAGGCTCCAAAACTTGCAATATCTCCAAAATTAAGATTCAAATCTTGCAATCGCACAAATATTCAGACAGGAAACTTCCGATTTCGTATAGGTATTCATCAGGCTTTTGGCGCTGTTTCATGATGCTAGGGGTTCTGGGGGAATGCTGGGTTCAGCTCTGCCACAAAATAGGCTCACAAACAGGCAATTTTGCTTGAATTAAGATTCCAAACCTGTTTATTCAACCGAGTGAACGTATCGTCCCAACATTTATTTTGGGGTAAATAAAACTACGTGAAAGGAGGTGGAAGCTCCACAGGAATTGTGGATAAGCTCAACAGGCCTTTGAAGCGAGGCGAAATTATATCCCCTAGCAGTTCGGGCCTATCAATACCCCAAAACGTCAAGGAAATGTCTATTCCACGGATATTCATCGAGGAATTCAATGATATTTAGGTCACAGAATTATGGAATTTTGCGGTTAGTTCATCGAGCTTTGCACAATCTCGGCATTTACTGGAGCGCAGGGGAAGCGACCACTTTAAAAATAGTTCCCAAAACATGAAATTTCCAACCAAATTTATGTAATTTTGCTGAAATCAAGACCCAAAACTTTCTTACTTTGTTGAAACTAAGCACATAAATTTGCATTTTTACTGATATTAAGACCTAACACATACATTTTCGCAAGAATTAAGAACCGAAATTCGCATTGCCACGGATGTTCGGTCATGGAACTTCCATTTTCCTGGGTATTAGTCAGGCTCTAAGTTCTGTTGCGGCCGGCTAGCCTAGCTGTTGGGTCCACCGCTATGAAAAAGCTACCAAAACATGCCATTTTTCTTGCACTAGGACTAGGACCCTGAACATGCAATTTCGCCTAAATTAACACCCGAAACTTTCAAGTCGCGGATATTCAGCCTGGAAGCTTGAAATTGAGCTCAAATTAAATCCTCACAAATATTCATCTCTAAATGTTGCAATTACACGGGTATTTATCAGGGTACTATGGGAGCAGTCGGGCCCTGCTACCGACCTAAGAAAACCAGGCAATATTGGTGGGGGGACGGCGGCGTATGGACCTCGTCTGCCTACGACGCTGTAGGTCGTAGCCGGCTAACTCGGGGCCCAAGCTCACAAAAAAAAATTTCAAACTTGCAATTTCACGGATATTTAACACCAAAACTTGCAATTTCCGCCGTAAATTACAATTTTTTTAAAATTAAGACCCAGAACTTGCACTGAAGGCCCGAAATGGTCAATTACATTCAGCCAGGAAACTCTAAATTGTGCTCAAATTAGGAGCCGAACATTGGAGCTCACAAATATTCATCTCCGAGTGTTGAAATTACACGGCGGGTCAGGGTATGGGCCAGTCGGGGCCGTCTAGCCAATCTTAAACAAAATGGTAATGAAACTTGAAATTTTGCAAAAATTCTGCCTGGAGACGTCAAATTTCGCAGACATTTGCCTCCAAAATCTTGCATTTAGTCGGGGGTAAGGTATCGTATGGGCCTCATCAGCCTACGACGCGGTTCGCGGTCCGAGCCCACAAAAAACAATTGTGTTCTTTACAATTTCACGGATGTTTAGCATCGAAGCTTGCAATGTTTTTTTTTTCAAAATTATACAAATTGTGAATTTTTTATTAAATTAAGACCCGAAACTTGCATTTTTACAAGAATCAAGACCCGAAGGTCTGAAACTGTCGTCACTACCTCGTATTCAGCCAGGAAACTTGTAATTTCACTGAAATAGAACCCACAATCGATCGAATTATGACCATGCAGAACATGCAAACTCATTCACAGTTAAATTTTCAAATACATGAATGCAAGTTCAAATTCAAAAACAGCGCAGTTGGGACCGATTTGCCCAGGTACATGCAAAAAAGGTCCTGCAACTTGCAGCTTCCCTGAAATTAGGACGTGAAACTGGCAAAATTGTGAATATTCAGTCAGAAAATTCCAATTTCGCGCATATTTACCTTTTAAATGCTGCAACTTGCGGCAATTCGCCAGAACACTTTGGGCACTGTTGTGGCCGGCTAACCCGTGTTCTGTGATCACTATATAAAAGATCTCCGCGATAACCCAAAAATGTCGCGGAAATAAAGACCAGAAATTGGCAATTTCGCCAGAATAAACCGATAACTTGACATTTCACCGATAATTTTAGGCCCGAAACTGGCCACGTTACCGGTTTTTAGCTCTAATCTATAAGTGCAGAAGTTTCATGGCTATATTTTACAGGATTTGGTAGCCGTCGCGGCTGGCTAGCCCTGGGCCCACGCAAAGCCTCCAGAAGAAGGCACCGAAACATGCAATTTCGAGAAGGCTAAAACCATAAACTTGAAATTTGCAGGATTTCACAGATATTTAGCTGCAAATACAGGTAAAATTGAAAAGTTTTTTTTATTCGCGCTTTTTCTCAATTTTATTGAAGAATTAGCGATTTTCACAATTTTAGCTGCGAATTTGTGTTTTTTTCAATTATCGGGTTTCTTTTTATTTTAGCGAGGACTTGACCCAAGAACGGGACATCAGCACTTTGAACAATTTCAGTCGCGAATAAGCGATTTTTCCCCCACTAGCGCTTTTTCTCCTTGTTCACCACTCCAGAAAACGCGAATTAACGTCATCTCAATTCGCAAGACGCATGAGCGGTATTACGAGGGTCGAGGAGAGTTCATTGGTTTGCCTCTCGAAAATGGAACAAAACAACAACAAAAAGAAAAAAAATTCGCTCCGGCAGCTGGCGGTCGGAAAGAGTGCATTTCATTATGTATACGGATATCCTAAGCCGTCCCAGAAGTAATAATTTTGATACCATTATTTGTTTCATTAAGCCGAACTTCTTCCTTTATTTTCACCACCCTCTCTTCAAAATGTCGAAAAGTTTCGGTAGTTTTCCAAGGGCTTTGTAATATTAAATTTTTGTGCCGTTTTTTATAATACCTAAACGTGTGAATTTAAGCTTTTTCTTTTTGAAATTTCATCCCCCATTTCACCCTCACCCATCAAAGTTTTCGATAAATCTCAATGGGACCCAGGGCTTTCGTTACATTAAATTATTAAGACGAATTTTAGAGCGCTAAGATGAACTAGTGAAGTTCAACGCTATTTTTACACTTCCACACCGGAAGGACCACCCCCACCACCTTGACTTTTTGGAAAAATTAAAATGGGAATCAAAAGCTACTCTAACATGGAGTATACGTACCGAATCTAATGCTTCTAGAATCAACTGGTGAATTACAGTGATTTATTGACAAATTAACCCCTATTTCCCCCCTCCACCTTGACCGATTTAGCCAAAATGCAATACCGACCTGGGTCTTATGACTACTGATTTTTGTGCCAAAGCGCGTTCCGCTAAATTGATTTCTTCGAGAGTTATCGTGCTAACAAGACCACATGCTTACTTCCACTCCGGGGGCAACACCCCCTCCCCTTCGACTTTTTCAAAAAATTAAAATGGGAATCAAAGGCTACTCTAACATGGAGTATACGTACCGAATATGATGCTTCTAGAATCAACTGGTGATTTATAGTGATTTTTTGACCATTTCAACCCCTAATTTCCCCCCTCCACCTCAACCGATTTGGCCCAAATGCAATACCGACAGGGGTCTTATGACTACTGATTTTTGTGCCAAATATCGTTCCGCTATATTAATTTCTACTAGAGTTATCGTGCAAACAAGACCACACACTGGGCTCTGAACTAGCAGAGGGGCAGATGTTCGGACAGGTCGCGCCTTCAGTCTGAACTTGTAAGGGGATTGAAGGCCTCGCCTCACATAAGACGAACTGGTTCACGCGGCGAATAGACGATTTCCGTGGAAAAAGCGAAGGTTTAGAACTGCAGGTTATGGGTTTATTTCTAGTTGCCTAGAGCCTCTTTAACAGTATTTTTTTTTTTTTTACATTACTAGCATTACTACGAGTGTATTTCGGTTTCAAATACTACATGATTTTTGAGTTTTTCGTTTATTTCGAGTCTGCAATTACACTTCCTTCGCGTGCTTCTCAACTAAAGTCAGAAAAATGCGATACTATTGCTGCTTCAGTGACTGTAAGAGTTCTTCCATTCCGGGTCGACCTGGTTTTGACCCAGCTACTAAATTTATCCCTTTCCCTCAACCTTACCGGCACATGACTGAATACGTCCCAAATTGAGGAAAAAGGGAAGAGAAAGTACATGTGAAGGAGTGTGATAAATGCGCAACTATGATGGGACTTCATGTTAAGGTGCCCCCGGAACGACGAGTTTTCATCGATACGTTTCGTGAGACGGAGGCTGAAGAATAAAATCAGAATTGGATATCTGCAAATGTGGTTTTAGTTTGACGGGAATGAGAGAAAAATAAATTCACTTTACACAGCACAAGACAAGAGTAACCCATAACCTGGCCTAAGCGGGTTGCAAAACTGTTGAAGTAGGACTGGAGAGCGCATGAGTGGAAGTCTATTCGCGTTCTGTGTGGCAAGGCCTGTCCGGCTGCTGACCCTGAAATTGATCCTTAAAGTAATGCAGTTCCAGGTTTTCCTGGGACAAACCCATTTTACAGGGCCCATAATCAAAATATTTTTTTCAAATTTAATAACCAAATCGTGTTTTTTTTTCTTTCCCCGCAAAGTACAAGGAGCCTCGACGTCTTCAGGCCGTCTTTTTTTTTTTTTGGTATATCTGAGATTTGGATGAGTTGTGGATGCATCAAACTAGGTCAAAATGATCAAAAATTTGTTTTCCGTCTGCTTTTCTTTAGAAGATCCAAGAATAAAATTGTATGCCACCTCAAGATTCAACAAAAATGCGGCAGGGAGGCGAAAAACGACGTCTTTGTAGGTTTGTAAACGATAGGCGGATCATAATTTATTTGTTTTTTACGGAAGAAGTTCCGTGAGTCGCAAGCTGTAATTGCAGACAATTTGAAGTAAGGGAAAGGCTTTTAAGAACTAATAATTCATAATAAAGGCTCTAGCAATGATCAAAGTAGAACTCAACAGAAATTGGCTAGTTTCGATCGGTTCTCCCAGCAATTTTCGTTCATTCATTGCTTAAAAAACTTCAAAAAGGCAATGGGCTTCTGATTTAATTACAGAATTACCATGTCAAGCCCATAAAAGTAGAATCATCAATAAAAACACTGGTCGTACTATAATTAAATTTCTCAGTTGAACAGACAAAAAGGCTACGAAAGTAATCCTATCAAAAAGCTTCATAAGAAGCAAAGAAATCCTTCACTTGATTAATCCTCCATATTTCTTTGTATGGGTATTAATTATTTCCTTCCCTTTTCAGGTAGGTATAACGAAATTATATTCACCCTGATCAAGTTCAAAATATTCACCAATACAATTTTATTCTATTCTCGAATATTGACGTATATTGTACCTTCTCTTGAATAAATCCTACCATAAACTGGCTTGTTTGCGCCATTTTCCGATCCTCTCTCATCAATGGAATATGCATGAGCATTTTTTATTTTATTTCCAAGGGCGGGAAAAAAATGTTCTGTGAGCGCGCGCCTTCTTGAGCTGTTTTTGTTCAAGGACGCTTTCTTATAACGACTGCCACGGCATAGGATGTTCGGTTGAGGACTAATGGCTATGTAGCGATGGGGAATGAAGGGGAGAACTTCGTGGTTTAGAACAGGTTTTTCTTCTTGGATAGAGAGAGAAAAAAAGGAAGACGATGAAGAAAAAGAACAGGTGACCTGAACGTAAGTTTTTTTTTCCCCATCGATGAGAAGATTGGGGGTAGATAAGACCGCAGGTTAGTGACTGGTCTAGCAGCAGAGGAAGGAATAATATTGGGAGGAACGAAAAAAGAGTGGTCCTAGGAGGAGAGGCCTAGGCTAAAACTTACCTGGAACCAACCAAACGCCCACCTTTTAACTTTAATTGTACTTTTATAAAATAAATTGTTAAAACTCAACAAGAATTTAACAGAATTTGTCGTGTTGAAACTTGAAAGAAATAACTTGTTGTTGAGCAATTTAACTCAATTCTCCTCCATCAATTTTTTTTTTTTTTTTTTTTTTGTCGTCGTCTCGTATCCATCGCCCGGCTCAATACTCCACGTATATAAAACGAGAATGATCACGTTCTCCTAGGGGGCAACGAAGAAATTCTTGCATGACATGAGACAAAAAAAAACGTATACGCTATATTAGAGGAATCCGTTGAAGTGAGACATTTTCTTACAGGTGGAAAAAACACACACACACACTCATTTCTAACTTTATCACCAGGAATTCACACAACTCACTTTCTCTGTTGCCTGAAGGAAGGAATTCAGAGTCGCTTATTAAGCTCGTTACCTTTTTCTCACATTAGTCAATCCCTCTCCTACCACCCCACCTTTCCATTGACACAGGTCATCCCATACCCAAACAAAATACATAATAAGAGAAAAGTAGAAGTTGAACTTGGTGTTTCATGCACGCATGTGCATAACATCATAAGGTTGATCTTAAACAAACGCAGGAGTGATTTCAGAAAGCATTCGAAGTTCCAATTTGTTAACTTCTGTATTTTGGGATACCTTTCTGACAATAGTGAGTTTCAGCACTCTTCGGATAAATCATCCGTTAACCTTATTTTCAAATGTTAACCAATCCGTAACCGTAAAAATTTACGTTTAAGTACTTTAAAGTTGGCGTTACCGTTAACGGAACTGATATAGGTGCCGCAGATCTTCGGCCATTACTGTCCTTCACCTACGTCACGAGCAGTACCAGCCGCCTTTGCGCTAGACCCAGTACAATATTAATTGTTATTGGGTTGTGATTTTTGAGAATTATTCATAAACTTCAATTTCAAAATTAACTTGCTCTGCTGCTCTAGGGCGAGCAATCGGAAGTAAAGGACTGCTGGTGACGTCAGTCCCCACCCCTCCCGACTGATGGGCTGGGGGAAATCTGCGGCAACTATTTAAGAGTTTAGTCACCTTCACCTTCAACTGATGGTAAAACTCCCTATACGACCTACGAACAAGTTCGTCGTTCTCAAGAACTAGATCAGAGGGAAAGATGAAAAAGGAAAGTTTAACAATTAATAATTGCCCCAGACTGAAGAAGTTTTTCTTTCTTTCTTTTGGAAAATGTAGATAGCAGAGAGCTCGGGCATAAAAACGACATTATCCAGTTTACAGGCATATCTTTTGTTTTAAGTTTATAGCGCCATTAAAAATATGTGTGTTTTTTTTTTACGAGATGGCAGAAAACTATAGACACCCGATATCTGTCATTCTTACTGCAAATGCGTCCTACTTGAAGGTACCGCGCCCACATAAAAACTGCTGAGTGTCTGACTTTTCAGAATAAGGAAAAACGTGGTGACTAATAAGGGTTTTTGTGCCAGCTTATTTCACCTTTTTTCTGTTAGGTCTTAAGTAAATAACGCGATTAGCAACGCGGTAAAGGTTGATGATTAACTTAAAAAAAGAAGAAGTCCCGTTGCAACGAATACCTTTTGGAAAATGAGCGCAAGAGGGTACATGTCATTAACGCTTTTTGCAGGGTTTCCCATTTCCATTATGCTCTTTCTTTCCAAATACCTATAGCTTTGTTAACGTGGTTAGTGAAAACGCTTAATCCACGCAAGGGTTATCTTATATACTTATTATTATAATATGAAAAGCGAGCATTAACGTTGAAACTATACGCGTATCGTTTTCGGCTGCTAATCATTTTCAGATTGTTTTAAATAGAGTACCCCTGTATCCTAGCACTTTACTCAAATGAAGTGGTAAATTTTAGATTATCAAATAACTATAACATTTATCAAGGTCTCAGGTTGCGCTGGGATTGTACCTTGATTATGGGAATCAATTTGGTGATCCAACCTCATTTGGGAATCAACTCATACGCGACACGCGGCGTATACAAACTTCAGTGCCCCTATTCTGCGACTCTTTTAGAGCAGCCCGTTTTCTTTCTATTCCATATACTAGCCCACAGTCAATAAGAACATAAAAAAGGGGTTCACCTTACACCGAAAGTGGTGTTTGATTTTTTTGTCTTGTATTATTGTTTCTGTAAGTTAGAAGATAAGGATTCTGAGTTTTCGTCGTCCTAACCCTAGTGCTAACTTCAGGGCAAGCCAAAAACCGTCGATTTTTTGGGTTGTAGGCCGCGAATAACTTCTTTCCTATGCTTCCTAGCTAAACGATAGCTATATTCATATTAGTAGATTACAAAATACTCAAAATGATTCACCCTTTGGTGAAGTTCGATAAATTGAGAAAGATGTTGTCGCCGGTATTCAATTAAATAAATTAAATGAAAGTGATATATTTCCGGACGACGATGGAAGGGCATAGCCCAACTCAATTCGAGTTTCGAGAAAAAATGGGCTCCCCGGCAGGATTTGAACCCGCAACCTCTGGCTTACTAGTCCAGCACGCTGCCAATTGCGCCATGGTTACTGGTTCAATGGAATATAATTTCATACAAAGGGAGATAATTCACACTCAAAACCTGACAGACCTTAGTAATCACAGATTTCAATAATTTGCAAAATGAGAGCTCGCATGGGCGCTGAGGAGGGCAGAGACAATAAGCTTTGAAGTGCAATATTATGGACGAGCCGCGGAGCATAATACAACATGCTATGAGACCAATGAGGGTGTGACAAAAGGTCTCACCAGAAAACCATGAAAACAAAAGAAGGTGACCTCCACTTCAGACAATTATATCTGGAAATGCCAGACTTTTTACGGGTGTATTTCTTTCAGTTTCAAATTTTGAGGCAACCTTTGGAATTGAATTACTTTTGAGCTTGGAATACAAAGGAACAAGAACAAACGGGACCTTGTACACAGAAAAGTAACGAGAATGCATAGAAAGGGGAACGCGACTTATGAGGGACGGACATTTTAGAAGTAATGAACGATCTAAGAAAACGTCGTTGACAACAATCGTCTATAGCCCAGATTTTGGCTTTAGTTACGTTAAATTCGGATATTAAAATCAGTGATCAATGTAAAAAATACAAACGGAAAACGGTGAACCAGGAATGTACGCGGTAGAAGATGAAAATTCAATTCAAATGGTGTTAGCCGATGGTGAAAATGTTTGAATAACGAAGAAAAAACAACAACATGACTAAGGTTGCTGACAAAATTGTTATGTAGGTACCTATTGAATTCTGTTTTCAAATTCATTGGACTATAAATTAATAACATTACAGCATCCAATTCAAGCATAACGGCCACTTTCATGCATAGAACCGTTGAACGATGGAACATGACAGTATGACTGCCGAAGACATTACGAGGAGGGAAAGGGTATACGAAAGGAAGCCATTTTGCGAACTTTTTATTTAAAATTACTTTTCCTCAAGACCTACTGGGGAAACAAGTTTTGAAACAAAGAAAACGATATCTACTATCAAATTCTCTTTCACCTCTTTAGGTATGATCCGCTCATAACTATAACAAGTAGGCATTTATTTTCATAGGCTGATGAAAGCCATGGTTTAGGGTGAACTGAACATTTTCGAGGGCAGCCCTGCCCATCCTCTATCTATAAATTGTAGGTGCTGCTCTTGAACTAAAGAATATTGAGTCATAACTTATAATGAGTTGTTTGAAGAACATCAAAACTTATAGGGTAGTTTTTAGAAGGACCCATTCTCCAAATTGAAAAAAATGGTGCATAACTGAAGGGGAACAGACGGGGTTACAATATTCATTCGCACGTCTTCTTTCTCACGTTTTATCGATTTTTATGTTCTTGTAACAACATGAAGTGAACATTGTTGAACGACACGGAGCCCTATAGAGCGCCCGACGGTGTGTATTAATTTTTAGGCACTTTTTTATTTAAACAAAGAGCTTGCGGCTGCGGTGACTGTCGCAACGTGAAGCTGCGTCACTATAGCAATTGTTCTATTTTTCCACTGCGGGCTTACGCAACAAGAAAAAAAAAATGTGCTTAGAACAAAAAAATGGAAAACTCCCCTCTCACAAGTGCAGCTTTTACTCTTTTCATTCTCATACGCCAAGCAATTTCAAGGACAGCGCGGAAATGAACAGTCTCTTTTTGCCCTCATCAAATGAAAACTATATACCTCTCGCTGCGAAGTATTTCCGGTGCCCGGAAACGGACACACAGTGTGGTCATGTAGTTTTTTATTTACATTTTTCGATTCCGTAGAATGGAGAAACGGAATAGTTTCATTATATGTAGTTCAAAGTTTTATAATACTTTTCAAACGGTTGTTCCCACAGGCTTATTTGCTTTGATAAGACAGACAAGCAACAAAAAACCCAAGAAAAATGTTTATACCCTAGAATACAGACAGAACTACTTGATCCTCAGGAATATGAATATTGTAATTGTATTAAGGACGTTTAAATCATTCTCGTTTCCAGCATCCGTGGCCTTGCGTCTCACTCTTTTGAATATCACTCCTCTCTACGAAGGATAGGCGCGAGACAGAGAAAAACTAAAGCGGAGCCTCTCCCACACGGTGCATACGTATAATCGCTTCATTTATTTTCACATTAGAAGCTCGTAAATAGAGAAACTCCGATAATGACGATTGTTTGAACTTCATCGTCGTTTCCAAATCAAGAGTTCTACACCTTTACCGATAGCCTCCCCCATCCTCTAATCGTTGTAGAAATGAAAGACATGCAGTAGGTATCTAAGTATTTCTTTTCTATTTACATTCTCAACAAACATCGTCTTGGAAGGATCCAAGCGGGAAACGCCTCTTTGACCATACATATAAAATGTTCTACGATGAACCGTATTTATAGAGATATAATTAACAGTTGATATGCTATGGTTAATGTGAGTAAAAGGTAAATGTGCTCATTTACATGCGCATTTTCACCCGTGAAAATGCGCACATTTACCAAAGAAACTGTGAACGGTGAATGTGCACATTTACCGTTTACTCATATTAACCTTAATTTTAATAGGTCGTATGATCTTTGGAACAACTTAAATTAAGGCTTCGATATGGTAGATCTTTGAATACAGCCATGTCTTCAGAAATCTTTGAATTCCAAGAAAATTTGAATTAAACGAAGCCTGATCAGACATTTGGGCATAAAATCAGCGATTTATTCAATAATACGGTTTTAAACCGGTGGCAGGGAAAAGTACGCGGGAGAAGACGCGGAAATCCAAACGGCGGCAACAGATTGAGAAAATGTTTGGATACAAACATTTGTAAATAAATCAAGCCGCGCTTTTCAGTCGATATAGAGATAGGTACATAAAATAAATTAAAATTATATAAATCAATGCGGTAAAATCGCAATTTGAGCTATTCTATAGGTTTTAGATATGAGTCATTAGTCCGTTAGTCATCAACTGTGGCTAGGCAGGTACAAAGTAGGAAAGCTACTGTATTCCTGTTTATAAAAATGCCGTGTCTTGAACTTCAAAGTGACACACATTTTTTCCATATTTCAAGAAGAAAACACGAGCAGCAGTTTTTTAAAAAAATGTGAAAGTTGGAGTTTACCACAGGAATAAAAAGTTACCTGGACAAGATGCGAAGTAGAACAGAGCGAGAATCCACCAAGCCGGTCCTGCCATCGTCGATCCTCAACAAAATTTCCTCGTGGAACAAGAAAAACGTCAATTTCACTGAACACTGAATTTCTCGATATCCATAAATAATAAACAAAACGAAACTAAACGCACTTCTTTTTTTTAAGTCACTATTTTTAAATCACACATTTGGCGCACTGTAAAAACCAAAGACAAAAACTGGGGAATCTGTGAAAAAATGTAAATCCAAAACTGAAAAAAGAAAATCGAAACGTCAACACTTTCAGTACGTTGTTTCTGTGACTCAATGTAACTACCTGTTGAAGCGAGAACCTTAACCACACTACTTGTGTCTGTTGGCGCTCGGCATGAAAGTCGTGATTCTCCTCTCCTATGTGGGGCGGGGCGCGCGCGCTTCAAGAACTCCACGCCATCGCAGTTTTTAAAGTTGAAGCGTTGTCTGAGCGTTTAGCAATGCCCCCCCCCCACACCCCCGACCGAGGCACAAACAAATTGAAGTTGCCTCAAGACTCCATCAGAGGACGCTTGGATGCTCGTGAGTTGCATGTGAAACGAGCAATTTTCGAAAAAGAAATAGCGAGTAAAGGATTAAATTATGTGAAAAGAAATTGTTTAGAATTGTTCGGTTGTGTCGCGCGTCTACGGCCTGTGCACCTACGGGCCAAATAAAAAATCGTAAGACCCTGTTCACAAGCTCTGTGCTATGCGTCTGTGGAGTCCATGGAACCAAACAAATTTATTCCCTCGAAAAATGAAGCTTTTTGATAGGTTGCATAGACTACACAGACGCATAGCATATGTCTTGTGAACGGGGCCTAAAAGTTACAGCCATGTACCTGGGAGGACTTCACAGACCTGAAAAATTTATCTTCGTGGGGAGGGTTTTTTTTTTCTCTTTAATTGTAGTCTAGAACTTCAATGCTTTGCTGATGTCAAGTACCTAAGAAATACTTGAATGCCAAGGTAACTGCCAGAATGTTCGTCTCTTCGACTGAAACCATTATTCCAAGAATTGACTTTCATCTTACAGCAAGGGCGGATACACAGATTTGACCGGCCCGGAGCACTGGGAAAATATCGGCCCAATACAGGGTGTTTCAGGAGGAATGATCAGGACTTTAACCAGTCGTAGTACTAACTAGGACTAACCAAAATCACCGTATGAACATAGGGTCGCAAACGCTTCATTTCCGAGTTACAGGTATTTTTGTCATTTTTCGGCCAAACGCGTTCTCTTCGTCAATAATCATTTCTAGCGTCCTAGCCATTCGTAACAGAACAATACGGATTACATTTCTGAAAAGAGCAGAAATTTTTGGTTTAAAGCGGCCCATACACGTACAATAATATTGCGCAATAATAGGGGTTGTACTGTACAATAAAATTTAACGTTTGCGGGTTGTATTGATGGGTTGCACAATACAATGAACAACCTATTTTTTTATCCCTAAACATCTGGAAACGAAATATTGTACAAATTTATTGCGCAATATTTATTGTACGTCTATGGACCCCTTAAGAAACGCTGTTTTAACTTACCGAACTAATGTTTTATTTCTTGAAAAAGCGGAAAAGTGCAAATTTGATTTTTACCATTTCCTTCAAAGACGAATCTTCCGAAGTCTTCGGTGGTAAAGGTACGGTTAAGTTATTGTAATAACATGCCAGTGTTGTAAGCTACAAAATGGCTCTTTAAATTTTGAAATCGACGCATTTTTGACTGAGATACCACTGCGAACGTTCAGAAATTCCTGATCAGATCGTCAATAATTGAGCCACATTTCACCAAGCATAAAAAATTGAAAACAGCTATTTCCGCGTCGATCTTTGAACGAGCATAAAGAAATAATTTCATAAAACGAATACCCCAAGTTTTTTGCCAAATAATTAATTTATCCTCTCCTCCCCCGCCCATCACCTACACCTCAACAATAATAAATACATGTTATTTTGTCAAATTATTACTCCCTCCCATCCCTCCTCCACACTTAACCATCAGCAATATCCAAAATCTCACCAAAATGATCTAAAAGTTGTACTTTTGTTGGTGGGTAGTTGAGGCCGACGGTGGGGTGCAATTGGAGGGGAAGGGGGAGTCATTTTCAAACTAAATAACATTACAGCGTATCACAAAAGTATTTATGATTGCATGTTCAAAGATTGACGCGGAAACAACTATTTTTATTTGGGGGGGGGGGGGGGTATGTGCAAAATGGCTTTATTTGACGATCTGATCAGGAATTTCTGAACGTTCGCTGTGGTATCTCAGTCAAAAATGCGTCGTTTTTAAAATTTAAAGAGTCATTTTGTAGCTTATGCAATACTGGCATGTTTTTACAATAACTTAACCATACCTTTACCTCCGAAGACTTCGGAAGATTCGTCTTTGAAGGAAATGGTAAAAATCAAATTTGCACTTTTCCGCTTTTTCAAGAAATAAAATAAAATACTTAAACATCAGTTCGGTTAGTTAAAACAGCGTTTCTTAAACCCAAAATGTCTGCTCTTTTCAGAAATGAAATTCGTATTGCTCTGTTACGAATGGCTAGGACGCTGGAAATGATTATTGACGAAAAGAACACGTTTGGCCGAAAAATGACTAAAATACCTGTAACTCAGAAATGAAGGGTTTGCGACCCTATGTTCATGTGGTGATTTTTGTTCGTCCTCGTTAGTACTACGACTGGTTAAAGTCCTGATCATTCCTCCTGAAACACCCTGTACTATGTATACTATATGCATAGGGTGAATCTGGAGGAACGTGACAAACTTGCACGGGATAGCGCGTACCTGGACTCACAAAAAATGTCATGTAGAAGCATAGCCGAAAATGCTTTGGTTGCGCGATATGAGCATTTTCCTGTTTTTTCTTTTTTTTTTAGTTTCATTACTTTTTATGCTAAATGTCGTGTTCACGGCTCACCGTTGGTGGTTAGACAAGAAATGACGGTGAATTCGGAAAGAGGGCAAAATCCTGTTCCTGAAACCACCTGAAAATCAGAAAATGTCGCACCGCGTGGCTATTTTAGCCATGTGAACAGTGAACAAGTAGATTTTTAAAATAACTGATAAATTTCACGTCAGCAGGGGCGTAGTTACGGGGAGGATAGATCCCCCCCCCCCCCAGAGCTACAAGTATACGAACGAAGGAGCACTAGTACCATAACGAAGAGCCCCATAAAATCTCCAAAAATTGAGCATTTCACGTTGAAGTTTGGTTAAGCAGATTTTCTGGACTTGAAGCAGCCCGAAAAGGTCCGAGTACGTCCAACTTTTTCCTTAGACTCAAGACCCAACGCAGTAGTGTACCGAGGTACGAGGAGGGGGGGGGGTTCGCCCCGGACCCGCTACTCTCTATCAGACAAAAATCTGTAATATTCGTGGCTATAGCTGCTAAAAAGCGCTGATTCGTGGTCTCGCGATGCAACTTCCAGAGGCCATTCTTCGAATAAATTGTGGAAATCTATGCAAAGTGTTGTATTTGTGCAAACCCCGAGGTTAAATTTGAGAAAATACGCTATAATATTGACAAACAAAAGACGCTTTCAGGTTAAAATTGGACAAAAATGGCAAATTCACAACTGAAATGGCGTAAAATCGCCCATTCGCGTATGAAAAAGGGAATAGGATGCTGAATAGCCGCAAAATTAACACAAAACGCTATTTCACAGCTGAAATTGGGAAAAATCGCTAATTTGCAATTTGCAGATATAAAGTTGTGGAAAAACGTTAATTTGCGGATACAAAATGAAGAAAATCACTAATTCACTGCAAAAATTGAAAAAATCACCAATTAGCGCAGCTAAAATTAGGAACAACGTTAATTTTCAGTTCAAATTGGGGAAAAGTGCTAAATCAGTTAAAAATGGGAAAAATTGCTAACTTGCAGCTTAAATTGAGTCAAACACCAATTCTTGGCAAAAATTGACAAAACTCAGTAGGTAATGCGCGGGTTGGAAAAGCTACCACGCTGCTACAATTTAGAAAAAGCGAAAATTCGCTGCTAAAATTGAGAAACATTACTAATTCTCGAATTAAGTGTCGTGAAATTTATAATTTAAAAATGATGATTTTTTGACAGAATAAATGGATGGATAGATGTAAATTTTTTGGTTTGAACAAAACAAATCACATTTATAATTTAAATTCGCACCTTCTGAGGGCATTTTTGTGGCTAAAATTCAGAAAAATGGCAAATTTATGCATGGCTATAGTAAAATGTTAAAAAATTCGCTAATTCACGGCTAGAACTGAAAAGAAGCAATAATCTGTACCTATAAAAGTTACATAGTTTTGCTAATGCGGTGGTAAAATGTGAAAAACCACTAATTTCCGTGTAATATTCAGAAAATGAAATAATCAGCCTGGTCAAAATTAAGAGAAAGGTTAATTTTAAGCCTAAAAGTTAAGAAAATTGCTAATCTGCGGCTAAAAATGGAAAAAATCGCCAATTTACAGCTAAAATTGCGCTAAACGCCAATTTGTGACTGAAATTGAGAAAATTCGCTAATTCACAGGTTTGAAACGCTATACAACGCGTCGCCGCTACAATTTAAAAAAAGCGCTGATTCGTGGTTGAAATTGAGAAACATTCTAATTTGCGCAAAAAACTGAATATACGCCAATTTGCGGATTCTGAAGGTTACTTTTCAGGCTGAAATTGAAAAAAAGCGCCAATTTATGACAATAGGCGAAGAAACCGCTAATTCGCGAGTAAACTGAGGAAAATCGCTCATGCTTTGCGTATGGTAAACCAAAAAAATCCTAATTCTTGAAAAATCCCCCTATTTTGCGGCTAATATTGTGGAAAATACCTAAGAAAAACGTTAATTTCCAGCTAAAACTGAGAAAAGTGCTAATCCCCTGGTAGAAAAAATTAAAAAATCGGTAATATGCTGCTAAAATTGAGGAAAACGCCAAAACTCGTGGATAATTAAGAAACATCGCTCACGGGATAAAATCGATACTTTGCTGTTAAAGTTGAGAAACTGAGAGATTGAGGCTGTGATATGAGGCCAGCAAGATGTCCAGATTCAAGAGTGCGCTGGCTGGGTGGAATGATGACTAAAATGTGAAATTACCACCTTCCCTCACCCTTACGAGATTTCAATCTGATCCCCCCCCCCACCCCAGGACAAATTCCTACCTACGCCACTGCACGTCAGTAGTATCAATCAGCTGCTAGTGCACGCATCGACGGGCAAAGTTGTGTAAGACTACCCTGTTATGTGTACTTTCGAACTATGTAACTTGCTTTGTTAAAACAAGCCGAATAGGTCAGGAGAAATGTCCTTTCCTTAAAGAGCTGTGTTCCTTCGAGCATGCTCCCCTCAATGTTTGAAGTAAGCATGGGCGTAGCCAGAGGGGGCAGGGGTGAGCAGTTGCCCTCCCCTAAACTCAAAAGCGCAGATTTATTGGGGCAGCTGCCCACTCCCACCCCAAATACCCCCAAAAAGGATTCAAGCATTTAAAATCCAACAGGTACATTTTCTTCCATCAAAATTTTCTCAGATCCTGGCTCAGCAATAAACCAATTTCTCGAATTTCGCTCACGAAAACACCAATTATACTTTTTTTTTGTAATGAAAACGGGGTGGCCTAATTCAACAAATTCCTCTGTTTTCGCTGTCTGAAAACCAATTTTTTGCGGATATTTCTCTCCGAAAAAAACCTGTTTTTTTTCTTGTAGTAATAATAATAAATGCTGCTGAAATGATGCTATTTGTTGACGCTGACAAACCATTTTTCGGGACGGATTAATTCAGTTAACGATTTCGCTGATTTTTCGCACAAAAAAAAATAATAAAATTTTGCAAGATTTGGCTCACTTTAAAATACATTTCTTGGATATTTATAGCTGAACAACCAATTTCTGGAATTTTTATTGTCAGCAAACTAATTTCGCTGGGTAATCGAAGCGAGGATCGGTTCTGAATTGAGTCGCCTGGGGAAATTGGTTTGCCGGCCTCAAAAATCCCCGAAATTGGTCGTTCATTGAGCCAAATCTGAGAAATTTATACGCGAAAAGACAACGCTTCGTCAAGGGCAATTAATTTGAGGTTAATGTGAGGTTGATTCTCACAAATGAGGATATTTTCGGTTTAAAAGGTGTCAGTTTAATGAGTAAATCGTCAGTTTTATAAAGAAATTGCCATTTTACTTCCATGTTCTTCATGATGAAATTGCCATTTTTTAGGGAATTTTCAATTTTATACAGAAATTGTTAGTTTGATTTTGAAATTGTGAATTTCTAAGAGAAATCGTTTCTAGGAATTGTTAATTTTATGAGGAAATTGTGATTTTTTTTAGAGAATTGTCAATTAGAAGCAGAAATTGTCAATTTTCTATGAAATATGGCAGTAGGTATTATAAGATAATAGTCAAGTTTATGGAAATGTTTTAAATTTTATGGGAACACTTTCAATCTTATGAGGAAACTGTCAGTTTTTTTTAAAGAAAGGTGTAACATTTTACGAGGAAACTGCCAATTTTGTGAGGAAATTGCCATTTTTACTGGTCTTTGTCAATTTCATGAACAATGGGGAACTTGCACATTTTTCAATCACTGGTTTTTTTTTTGAAGAGGGCTCTTCAACATGACAATTGCCCATATTAAACTTTGAAATCAATCAAGGGGTTTTTTTTAAGGCGAATTTTTAAAAATTTTGAGTGGGGGTTTGATTACGTCAAAGGGCAGTTAATTAAATTGATGGTGATGGAAAGAGGGGGGAAGACGCGTTTTCTGGGGTTTAATTTTTCTTGCTATTTGTAAACAAAACATTTTAGAGTTTCCTCAAATGCTTCAAAACTGCTCTTAGACGTCATTTTCCCTCGCACCATCCGTCCCCTCGTGAAGAACTTTAAAATTTATTTAAAAATCACCAGACGCAACAATCGGGCTGCCGTTGATATCCTAGTCCGCATGTGCCAATTCACCGGTACACTTTTCCCTCAAAAAGGGTATTCATGCAAGTTCCCCATTGTCAATTTGAAGCAGAGATGGTTAATTTCACGAGGAAATTATAATTTATCCTCAGTTTTATTTTTGGCCCCTCGATTTCTGTACTAATTTTGCCTTATGACTCGAGCAGCAATTGTCCTTTCAGCGATCATTATTATAGCTTGACAAGTTTGTAATGGACCCTGAGGGCCCAAATTTCCATATGTTTCTAGGAACATATGTTTAGAAAGTTAACTGAATTTACCACTTCTTTCGGTCCATAAGAAACTTGTCGACCTATAATAATTATGTACAGTATAGCTAACATTTATTTGGGCTTTAGCTTGCAATTTTTAGCGGAAGTGGCCGATTTTGTTTGAAATTCTCAATTCTATGGGTAAATTTTCAATTTTATGAGGTTAGTGTGTTTATGAGTTTATGTGAAGTGACAGTTTTTCACTAGAGATTTAGTTTTCGACGGATAGTAACTTTCCCTGAGCAAATTCAGTATCTGATGATCATGAATTGACGATTTCCAGTATCCAGTTCCCGATCCCCGAATATACCTACTCCTGTAGAAAGCAGTGGTGTATCTGACTGACATTGTCCCCAGTGAAGCTGCCCACCCCTAAATCAAAGGCTGGCTACGCCCCTGGAAGTAAGGATTCAATTCACAACGAGCCTCAGCATATATGTATATGAGCTGAGGTGGTGGATGAACATCGTTAGGGTGAACATGGACTTGGACATTTCACCTTAACAGATTCAGCCGGTACCCGTTGTACACATCGTTTGTCTCTCCAACTTGGTTGTGATCAATTCACAGAAACAACCTTAACTTGAAATAACAGCAAAACATCATTTAATTTTTCAAAAATTCCTCCCTCTTCGTGGACACCCCTGGACGCTCTTTTTCTGCAAAGCTCTGGTGGCTCGATGAATCTCTGCATGTCGTTGTCTGATCGATTCAGCACAGGCCACAACTTTGTTGATCAGCTTGTATTCACAGTATTCATCCACAGAACAGGGGCCTTATTCTCTAACGAAATAGAAACGTTGCTTTGGAAGAAACGTTGAAATCTCATTCATAAAATTAAGAAAACTGAACGGAAACATATGATTTTTGAAAAAAGCAATGATGAAAAAAGTTAGTGAATAAGGCCCCAGTACTGGACCAGTATGGGTCCGTAATCGAGGGGCGTTAGGTCGATAGACCTCGCAGGCCAGTTAATTGGTCCTCCTCACCCAATCCATTTCTGAGGGAATTTTTCGTTAAGAAAAGCTCGGACTTCACGAGAAAAGTGTGCAGGGGCACCGTCGAGATTTTTGTATTGAAAAAAAGTCCTTCATCAGAACTGGGAGGTGATTTCGAAGGAAGTTTAAAAAAGCCGGTCCGGAACGACGGTCTACTAATATGAATGGTCCGATTAACAAATTTTTGTAATTTCGTTGGAAAGCCGATTCTAACTTTTCTCGGGGGTTCTGTAGGTTGATCTCAGCCAAGTCGGAGAGAAAAAACTGCATACAAATATCACAATCTGCTTTGGTGAGCTGAATCTAATGAGATAGAATGTCCGAGTCCCCGATCAAATCCTGTTAACGCACCCGTTCATCCACCACCTCAGCTCATATGCTGATGAGGCTCGTTGTGAATTGAATCCTAATCCTTACTTCAAGCATTGAGGGGAGCATGCTCGGAGAAACATAGCACTTTAAGGAAAGGACATTTATACCCTAACCTATTCGGCTTGTTTTAACAAAGTAAGTTACATTTTTTTTCATCGAACTTGATTGCTGAGAAGTCAAAGGGTCGCAAACTTCAACTATAATTACCGAGGAAAATTAATCTGTAGTTACCACTTTTCTCAGAAGGACTGGGATCCGTGAAAGAGGGGGGGGGGCAGGCCCCGGCCGCACCAGTCCTTTGGGCCTTCAGCCCTTCGGGCTCAGCCCGATCGCCCACCCCCTGTATGCGCCCCTGTCTTACAGCGTTTTCCATTTGCATAAAATTCCGCTCTGAAGCCGAGCATTTCCACGCGTCCTCTGTCCTCTCTGAATTATATCATATGGTAACGGAGAAGACGGGTGGAAATTTTTTGCTCCAGAGTGGAATTTTATGCAAATGGAAAACACCATTAGCAATTTAGTATGCCTCATTTTAGTAAGTATAGTTGAACACTAGCTGCAAAAACGTAATTCATGTGAAACACCAGTATCATACAGGGGCGGATACACAGATTCGTCCGGCCCAGGGCACTGGGAAAATATCGGCCCAATATACATTTATCCAGGAGTGATTCAGGAGGAATGTGACACACTTGCACCTGGTGATAGTGCTTACCTGGACGCACAAAAACGTTACCCACCACTACACTAGCCAGCGCTATCCACCCACCCGTCTTGTCAAAAAACTTTTTTTTTCTTTTTTTTTTTCACACTTTTTTCAACACTTCAGAGGTTCTTCTCAATTTCATCGGTGAATTCGATATTTCCCCCATTCCAACCGCGAATAAGCGATACGTTTCCATTTTAGCCGCGATTTGTCTCAATTTTTGCCAAAATTAGCGCTTTTTGCTAATTGGTTGCAAAGTTGCCTCCGGAAGCCTCGCCTTGCCATTTTCTCAATTTTCTGTGAATTAGCAATCTCTTTCTTCAATTTAAACCCCAATTCAATTTAAACCCCAATTACCCATTTATCCTTATTATAACCACACATTAGCGTTTTTCCTCATTTTAGCCGCTAAAATTATAGATTTTTATACCTTTCAGCCGCGAATTAGAGTTTTGCCCCAATTTTCGTCGCGAACTACGTAAAGCTTTTTCTGAATTTGGCTGTGATTTAGCGATTTTTTCACTTTATGGCACAAAGCTACCTTTAGAAGCTGCCAATTTGCCGTTTTGTCCATTAAATAGCAAATTAGCGTTTTTCCTCACTTCAGCGCTTCTCAATTTTATCGGTGGGTTAACGATTTTTCGCCATTTTAGCGGTGAATTAGGGTTTTTTTTTCTGAGTTTTTGCGGTGAGTTCATATTTTTCTTGATCTTAACCGCTAATGAGCCATTTTTCTCAATTTCATTCATGAATTAGCGCTTTTTCTGTACTTTATTCGCGGAAGCTTTAAGGAAACATGAGCCACGAAGTAGCGATTTTTCTCACTTCTGTCCGTGAATTAGTAGCGTACCGAGACAGGGGTGAGGGGGCCGGTTCGCCGCGGGCTCCCTATATGTGGGCCTAAAAATGTGGATATTAAGGATCTATAGCTATGTCTCCCACTTGTGCGCTTTCGTCTTCCTCTTTCAATACAACACGCCTTTTCAACTTTCAACAACGCATGCGTCCAAGCTATGCACGCAATTTCTGATATCCTTCCAGCTTTTTGAGGCATGCGATAGCGCATTCCTCAAGTTCAACACACCATGTGCTATGACGCATGCCTCTGACGCACGCGAAAAGGCACAAGTGAAGACATAGCTTATGTTCATGTTTGTAGGTACGTGAAAACGAGTTTTTGGCATGCAGTTTGACAGCGATATTGGCTCCTTTCGATGATTTTCAATCCATCCGATTCAGGATGGAGTGCTTTGCAGGTGATCAGCAAGGAGTGTAGTTGAATAATCCATTTAGCCCACAAAAGCGCTTATTCTGAAGGCTCAAATTGAGAGAAAACGCACCCTTCTGGGGGTAACTTCGCGGCTAAAATAGAGAGAATACGCTGCTCCCCAATTTGTTTTTCTTAGGTCCGTAAGCGGATAAAGATGAGAAGGCGTACTAATATGCTATTCTGCTGGCATTAAAGGTAGTTCGACTGAATGGAGAAGTGTTGAAAGTAGGAAAAGAAGTCAAGTACCTTGGAGTTATACCCTGGATCAGGGGCTCAAATGGACCTCGCATATCAAGAGTGTGCTGAATAAGGCCACGTTCGCATTGTGGGCTGGTCGGAAAATGTTTGGCAAAACATGGGGTCTAAAACCAAAAATGGTGTTGTGGCTGTATACAGCCGTTGTTAGGCCTATCGTCACCTATGGCTCACTCCTATGGTGGCAGAAGACGAAACAAGGGACAGTCCAGGCCTTGCTGAGTAAGTTGCAGCGCCAGGCCTGTCTTGGAGTAACGGGTGCCTTGCATTCGTGCCCGACGGCAGCCATGGAGGTGTTACTGGACATGCCTCCCCTGCACTTTCATGTGCAGGCGACCGCATATATGGCGGCAGTGAGACTGCTGCGGGCGGAGTACGTGAAGCGGGGTGTCCAGGTTGGGCACTTGCGTGTTCTGGAGGAATTTGCTTGTAGTGAGGCGGCTGAAGTCGTTACGGATTTCATGCATGTGAGGATGGATTTTGAAAAACCCTTTAAGGTCGATATAGGCAACCACGACCTTTGGGATAAGGGTTTGCCGAGGTTTAAGCCCGGCACGCAAGTATGGTATACTGGTGGATCTGTGAAGGATGGGGGTGCTGGCATTGGGGTCTTTGGCCTCAGGCTTCAGCATTGGGAGTCCCTTGGGACGACCGCCACCATCTTTCAGGCAGAGATCTATGCTATAGAAACCTGTGCGCGGAAGATTAGTGAGAGGGGTCTCCGGAAAGCGAAGATCTTTATCCTGTATGACAGCCAGGCGGCTCTTAAAGCCCTAGGCTCAAGTGTCGTGAATTCGAAGCTAGTTTGGGGATGTCTTGAAGCCCTCAGGCCTGTGGCAACGGCAAACAGCCTTACTTTGATGTGGGTGCCGGGTCACAAGGGGTTTGAGGGGAATGAAATGGCTGATCAACTCGCGAAGAGAGGATCAGAGATGCCTTACGCGGGCCCGGAGCCAAGTCTCGGGGTCACGAAGTCCTTCACGAAGAGGCAGGTGCAGGCGTGGTTGGACGAGAGGCATCGTGAACACTGGGTTAGACGACCAGGTCTCAGGCAGGCCAAGCTCATTGTCACTCCAAAGGGACGATCGGAGAAGGGCCTGATCTCTCTGAGCCGAGGAGACCTTAGGATCTTGGTGGGACTGCTAACGGGACATTGTGCCCTTCGATATACACTCAGACTAATGGAGAAGTCTGACACGGACATTTGCAGATTTTGCGACTTGGCCGTGGAAACAGCAGAGCACGTACCGTGTGAGTGCCAGGCTCTGGGGCGGTTCCGCTTTCAACATCTTGGAAATGATGTGCTTCAACCGGAGGACATCTCCAGGATGGCTACGGGAAATATCCTCAACTTCGTTAAGGAGGGGTGGTGGAGGACGCTTGAAAACTAGCGTCTTTCTTGGCAGGGCAACCTGAGGGGACACCACAATAGATCTTATAGGTCGAGTTTGGTAGGAGATAGTTTCTTCTGGGCTTCCCTCCCCGTTAAATATATATATATATGCTATTCTTGCAGGCAAGTACAAACGGCTGCAAAAAGTTGGGAAAAATCGCTAGTATTTGTGGCAAAAACTGTTCAAAAGCCCTCATTCGCGGTATCTCGTTGTAACATCCAGACAGAAATTGAGATAAAATAGCTGATTCACGGTGTACAGATGCCATTTACGTACGAGCGTTTCCTGTTCTTTACGCGGAAGCAAACGGAGCAGGAGTCGTACGAACAGTACGCGTCGGTCTTACGGAATCTCAGTAAGTCTTGTCAATTCGGTGACTTACATGACTCACTCGTTCGAGATGTGTTCCTGTGTGTCATTGCGGACATAGGATTGCAAAAAGATCTGCTCTACATGTCAGATTTAGATGTGAACAAGGCTCTTCAGCTTTGCCGTGCTCGAGCGGCGGTTAGTCAGCAAGTGGAAGGAATAACTCGTGATCTCAAGGAAGAGCCGGCTGAACCAGTCGCGATAGATGTCATTCGTCAGAGGCGTTGGCCACGGATAGGTTTCGAGGGAAATTACGACAGTGCCAAAGATAAGAGTAAATCAAGTGACCGCAAGTACTGTGGATACACGCATGTTTACGGACGCTGCCCAGCATAAGAAGTGCGCCAAGTGCTCCAGAAAAAATCACTTTGCGAGTGTTTGTAAAGCTACGAAGAGAAACCTCGACGAACTGCATTCAAAGGACTGTAGTCAGAGTGACTGCGATAGTAACTCAAGCTTTGATATTAACGTGCTTGTCACTGAAATGTTCTCAATTAAGTGAAAATTCGGCAACATCTCGAAAGGATTGGTATACGGTAGAATTACTCGTTGAAGGCGGATCTGTAGTCGCCAAAGTGGACACCGGGACCCAATGCAATGTCATTAGCCTAAGCTAATACAAGGACCTGGGCTACGACCTACACAATCTTCTGAATACAGTGGTCGTCACTTTCATACTCCAAGGACGTCGTAAAACAGTTTTATCGTAGAGTTCCAGCGGGACTGTTTGCATTTACCCCTGTCTTTTATATAATTAGGTTTTTAAAGTACTGACGAAATCGTTGACGGGGTAGTCCCAAGTGGAAGTTTGTATTGTAAAGTACAGTTGAGGATGGTTACCAAGTGACCGAAACCTGTACTGTTAAATAAAGGAGAAACATCGCGGAGAGGCGTCCTCTTAACGTTTTTATTTCATTTAATTCGTTTACCTCTACATCGCCCATCTAGTTCTCTTCGGAGAATAGAATAACAATGCTACTCAGTCATCGTAATACACCTCGAGGGAAAATTCATTCACCAGCGAGTAATCTAATGGGAAGAAATTTGCGTACGAATATGCCATGTTCGTTCAAGAACTTGGTCCCTCGAATAACGTACAAAGAGGACAGGAAATTGTTAAAGTCACATAAAGAAAAGACAAAGACGGTTTTCGCGAACCGTTCAAGACAGGCCAGGAAGTAATGTTCAAAAAGTTCCCCAATGCTACTTTTGGAGCAGAGGTCAAATCACTGGTACAGTGGGCATCAATTCCTACATGGTTAAAGGAGATCATCAAGGAGAATACAGGCGCAACGAGTTCCACATTATCCCAGCGAGGGCGAGGACCCCATCTGCAGATGAGAGGCAAGTAGAAAATGATTCGACAGCCCAAACAACTCGAAACATGGCAGACAGTCACACGCCGCTCGCCGAATAACGAATGCCAGAGTGAGAGGTGTCAGTAGGGTGGGTAGAACAATAAAAAAGCCATTGAAATTCGTTGATTAATGTTTTAGTTAAGGTGGAGGTACAAGATTGATGACACTTTCACACGAATTTGATTTGTATACCTACACTTAGGCCCGTAATTATGAATGATCCTTGCGTCAACGGACCGTTGAGAACAGTTTTGATCACAATAAAAACCTCTGTTCTAACGAATTTCAAGGGTTCCTTAATATCAAGGACCGTTCATAAATTCGGGCACTAGTATTAGTTTTGAAGTAGGAAAAACTTGCGAGACGATGCTAGTTTTTCAAGCACCGACCGCGATACGTTTAAAATCGGATAAATTACTACAGTTCGCGTACCTATATGATAACGAAAAATTGACCCATGTGAAGAAGAGTAACAAACGGCCTGGTGTCCCCCCCCCCTCTGGATAAGTCCCTGGGACCGCCCTTGCTTAAAGAGCGAAAACCGGAAAGAAAAATTAACGAACTACGCTGTTGACAACGACTCAATGCCAATCACAACTTGGCTTTCATAAGCGTACTGAGCGAAACGAGTGGGATATTTACATCAGATATCAAGAAATAAATTCTCAAAATCTCACGGGAGTGAAGGGCGAAGTCGAGCAAAACAAACGTCGAAGGTATGAAGGTGTCGAGGAAATATAGAGCAAAAGGCAGGTGTTCTGAAAAGAACGCTTGAAGTGAGACCCAATGAAAATAGACACAAGAAGTGAAGGAAAAGTGGAAATCAGGAAAAATCGGAACACAGAAACACGAGCAACACAACACAACACAAGCAGGAAAACGGCAATGGAAATTAACACATTTAATGTGTATGAAGTCAATAGACATCATGCCGTGTTTTCGGACGGATTAGGTATGTCTTAAGACATCACGCTATGTTTCAGTCCTTTTTTTCAAACACTGTCAGGCGTTATTAGTACGTATCTGAGGTCCGTCCCTTGGTTTTGAAAGACTACATTCGAAAGTCTACACTAAGTCGCGTTCGAAAGACTACATTCTACTCACTGTTTTTTGAGGGCGAGATAGTGGGGGTTCTGAGAAGTTTATAGACGCTTGACGAGTGATTAACGATTTAAACATTTATTAATATTGACAAGGGGAACTTACGTTTTAATAAGTATAGTATAAGACGTGGGTTCCCCCCCTTAATGGAATTTGAGCAGTGTAGAAGTTTGCAGTTGAAAATGGCCTGATACAGGGAGGCCGAAACCGGTCCTGCACCTAAAAATAAAGCTGTGGAGAGACAAACAATTTTCGATCATTTCACTGAAGGACTACATTCTACCACCAGGATCGCTTCGATTTCGGTTATCATGTTTTTGGCCGTTTTTATTGTTAAAAGAAAGTTATTGCTAGGTTGCGTACTTGGCTCATAAAGCAATTTCATAAATAGGACCTGGTGACATTGAATAAAAATAGTGCAAACGACGTCGAAAAGCATGTACAAGTAGTGGATGTGAGGGACCGGTCGACCGTCGTGTCAGCGTGTCTGGAGGTCACTACGTCACTGGAGGTCACCCAATCAGAAGACGTTTTCGTGGGCATAAAAAATAACGATTTTGTATTGCAAATTAAGGCTGTTTTTAAAAAACAATTCAACTCAAGATAACTTATTTTCAGGTACCAATTGTCAGTCAGCAAAAAAAAATTTTATCCAACTTTTCGGCCCATGCAAGTTCCCTGTTCTGTATTGGTTTGTCGAGTGGTCCAAACCAACGAAATTGTTTTTTTTGGGTGAGCCAATCCATTGGTTTTGAATGGGACACCCCTGGGAAATCGTTTTTTTTTTTTAAATAACCGGATCCGCGAAATTGGCTTTTTAAACGTGCTAACAGCTTTGAAAATTGATTTAAGCATGTGAAATGTGTGATGTTGACCTTTATTTTTTAGGGAGGCTATTAGCCCCACAAAATATCTTTTTTTGATTACATACCTAAATGCGTCAAGAAGTGGAACGATGGATGATCAATTAGTAGCGAGCATAAAATATAAAACTATTTATTCTTCCATATTAACAGGCTCTACAACTTCTGTATCACGAGGATGAGCATTCTGAAGTTCCCTTCGAATTTCCGACGTAATCGTGGGATGCACCTGAGCTCTCAGAAGATTAAGCAAAGCCTCCCTCTGCTCGGAGCTCACGTCACACTTGTACCTCTGAACGAAAGTCAACAACGCCTGATGCCACAGGACAGGCAGCTCACGCGAGTCCTTCTCAAAGCGTAAAAAGTGAAAAACAACCGCGTCCACTACTCGGTAAGGAAGTGCGTATTTTTTGTCGAACAGAACCCGAAGGAAAATTGAATTGGCTCCGTTGTAGTCCATCTCAGCTAGCTTCAGCATGGCCGCGGCTGAATGAAGCATCGGAATGGAATTTTTCGACATAACCGAACTAACAATTATAGCCTCACGAAGAGAGCATGTCCCACTCTGAAAATTAAGTCATTGAAAAATAGAAAAAAATCAATTCAATCGCGTGAAATCGTCTACCTCGCACAGAGGTAATAGAATCCCTTTCATGAATGCTCCTGGCTTGAACAGAGCTTTCCTTAAAGCCTGATATAAATGATAATTCAACCGCTTGTACTCTGCAATATCATCACGAATCCTTGGCAACAAAACTAAATTGTAAAATCTCTGGGCCATCTTCTCCTTTAAATTCGAAGCAAAAATTCTGGTAGCCATGTACATGGATGCAGCAGTCCAATTATGAGGCTCTTGTACATAAAGACATAACATAAGTAAACAAATCCACTGTAACAAAGGACAGACTTACCTGTGATATACAAAATTTGCTCCCAGTTGCGCAATTTCGGAATTATTTTGAAAGCCTTAGGAATTTTTCCAGAACGATATTTTGCCAACACTTCTTTGACTCCTTCGTACATAGCCACTACCCTTGGATCCAATTGTTGCAACGCCATTGCTAGTCAGACCCACCCAGCATATTTTAGACAAAAAAATCTTGAGTTCAATGGGATGTTACTTACATCCATTGTCGGAAAAAACGGTTTGAATTTCCGTTTGCTTTTCGGTGATTCTATCTTTGATGATATCCGCTAAAGTAAGGCGAGGAGCCGGATTTTTGTTCATGAACGTTTCGAGTGCCTTCTCATCATTTTCATCGATATCCTAGAAAATTATACAATAACAAAATATTAGGCATATTTTGTGATAAACAAGCAATGGCCAGTTCATTTAACTTGGCGAACAAAATCTTCAACCCATTATATGTATAACAGTGTTTTCCAAATGGTATAACAACTGCACTCAAGACAGTGACTTTGTCTGAAGAATTGGCGTTTCCCTCCCCCCCAAAAGCTGGTAAAGAATGCCAGAAAAACATAGTTCTCCCTGAGAACTATCAATTTAGAACCCGAGCTTCGGTCAAATACCCGACAAGCTAACAGAATCGGTCATTTTTCAACTTGCCCGGAAACTAAATGTGCTCTCTAGCGAACGTTACGAAATTTCGCACTTGAAGGAGCGAAACCCGCGAACTTGGGTTCCGAAAGAAACAGATCCGCGAAGTATGGTGTTTTAAAAGAGCCATGCCCGCGAAGTATGGAGTTTTAAAAGAGCCATGCCCGCGAAATTGGTTTTTTGTGATGAGCCATTCTCACAATATTGGTTTTACAGAGCGAACACAATAAAATTTCATTTTTGGAGAAACCGGACCCCCCTCCCCTAGAGTGACAAGATGGAAAAATGCTTTCCTGGTACAAAAAAGTAGAACAACGGCGTAGAAGGACGCTTGTGACGGAAAGTAGGATACAAAAATAGGACGCCCAATAACAAGTTCAAAACGACTGATGGTTGACCAGTCTTGATATGTTGAAATTTTTGTTTACTCGACTGAGTAGTCGTGCTCGTTTAATTCGGTAGTGCAACCGCTTCAGCGGCGTAACAATGAGCGAGCATCCAGAGTGGAGCAATAATTTCAACCCACCACTCCTCTTCATAACATAAACCGGCGTACTAATCTAGATAAAAGGTGGCAGTAAAAAGCAGGGGCGAGCTCACGGTCACTTTAGCGTTTCTAGTCCGGGGCCCCGGGATCCCGATGAAATTGGGATTTGGAGGAGCCACAGCCACGAAATTAGGTTTCGAAAGAAAGAAAATCCTTGAAACAGGGGAGTTTGAAAGAGCCAAAATGACGATAGTTGGTTCCAAAACGAGCCGAATTATTTTTCTGAACTAACCAAATCAGTGAAAATGGTTTAAGGAAGAACTGAGGCCATGATTTTTGGTTTGGTTTTAGATTAAGCCTAAATCCCCGAAATTGGGTTTCGTAGGCACCTAATTCAAGAAATCTGGGTTTGAAAGGGCGAACGTCCACAAAATTGGGGCTTGAAAGAGTCAATCCCACGAAATTTGATTGATGAAAGAGAAAAATTTCTTGAACTTGAAATTTGTTACGGAAGAGTGAAAATCGGCGGCAAAATTGGGGTTGAAAGAGCAAAAATAATGAAACTTGTTTTTCCGAGGATGATTTTTTGAACTGGCCAAACATGTGCAACTGATTTCAGAAAGAGCTAAAACCTCGAAATTCGATTTTTAAAAGCGACAAAATTCGCGAATTTGGGGTTTGAATCTGCAAAAATCCATGAAATTGTGTATGGAAGATGCCAAATCTGAGAAATTTGATTATGGAAGATCAGAAATCTCCAGCAAATGGGAGGGAGGAAGGTGAAAAATCAAACATCACGAAATTTGCTTTTTCGTCGTTTGTTTTTTGCACCGAACTCGCGAAACTGATTTTACAAAAGCTAAACCCACGAAATTTGGCTTTTGTGGAGGTTTTAGGTTTAAAAAAAGTTAAGTCCATGGAATTTGGATCTGGAGCGGAATCCACGAAATTTGGTTTTGAAATTGCGAATTCCATGAAATTTGATTTTTGAAAGAGATAACCCCACGAAATTGGAGAGACGAATCTACCAAATTCAGTTTTGAAACGGCGAAAGTCCACGAGACTGTCCTTTGTAAGAGCCAAAATAACGAAATTTGGTTTTTTAAAGTGACAAACGCGTATGATGGGTTTTGAATCAGACTTTGAGCCAAATTGTCTGGTTTTTCGATCGAATGTTCTGGATTGTGGGGTGAATTTAGGATTTGCGTGTGTGTATGTAAGAGAGTGAGTTAGAGAGTGAGAGTGATAGAGAAAGATCTTCGGAGAGTGAAATTGGGAAATGAAGGTGTGTGGGAGTGATTCAGTAGGTGAAACCGTTGTGTTGTTCTCCAAGTGGACTGCGCCCTCGATCCCCGCCCCTGGCGCTCGCCACCTGACCTGGAAAAACCATGACGTGGAAAGACCATGACTTATTACTCGATAAATTACCAAATTATGGCATCAGAGGTAATGCGCTTTCTTTAATTAAAACTTATATTACTTATCGTTTTCAATTAGTTAGGTTAGGCAATGTTTTAAGTGACCCTGTTTCGTTAAGTTCAGGAGTTCCTCAAGGGTCTATTTTAGGTCCCTTACTCTTTCTAGTACATTACAATAGTATATTTTCGTTGAACCTAACAGCCACTCCGTACTGTTTTGCTGACGATACGGTGTTTATATTATCTGGTCGTGACTTCGATGAGGTGAGAGGTTGTATCTTAAAAGATATGAACACTATAAAGCAATGGCTTAATGCAAATTTCTTACTGTTGAACTGGGATAAATCTTCTCTTGTAAAATTTTCTTTTAGCAGTTATTCTAGTTTAGCTCCAAGTGATTTAAAAATGCATTCTTCGTCCTGTGATATGAGTCTCTCTTGTGCCTGTGATAAGGTTAAATTTGTTGATCATTGTAAATATTTAGGGGTTGTTTTTGATGGTAGATTAAGATTTGAACAACTTATTCTTAACCTTAACAGTGGAATTAGGAAATTATATTATAAATTTTGGGCTTTAAGGGATATTCTTTGTCCTAGAACTATTAAGGTGGTTTACTTCGCTCATGTTCAGTCGATTTTAAATTACGGCATTGTTGCTTGAGGAAATTCGAGTCAGTTTTTATTAAATAAAATTGTTGTCGCGCAAAAAACTATTATTAAAATTTGTTTAAAGAAACCTCGTTTATTTAGTTCTGATAAATTATTTGAAGAATTCCAAGTGTTCCCTCTCAGATTCTTATTCACCATCTCAGCTTGCACAATTTTCTATAAAGTTAACTCGATGTACTGTAGCCATTCACATGTTTATTCAACTAGGCTTTCGGAAGTTACGAATGTCATAGTTCCTAAACACAACACTTCTTTTTATTCCGGTCATGCGAGCATATATGCGTTGAAAGTTGCTTTGCTTAATAAGTTTATTTATGCTAAATTGCCCACGTGTAAGAAACTAAAAAAAATTCTGTGTGATCTAATTAATGATGGTACGATTAAGTTACCGTAGTATTTATGGGTTTTGTTGCTTTTAATATTATATATGCTTGTTGGATTTATCATTGTGTTATTCCCTTTAGTTGTTGATTGTTGGTACTGTTGTTACGTTATACAACTAGGATTATTTTGCATTTTTGTCAAATTTTTAATTATGTTTAATGCTGCAATCAACTCCAGCTCTCACCACAATCTGTGCTTTTGGGGGCTGGAAAACTTACAAAATAAATAAATAAAAACCAGGAGTCCGGCTCACCAAGGCTGATGAGAACCGTGATGGCGGAACGGGGACGGAGGTGTTATGCAGTTGAACTCCGCAGCTTTTGTTTAAAGATGGACGTGTTGTGGGTTAGACGTACCATGAATGTGAATGATTTAGGGAGATAGAACCACCAGACGTTACAAGTAAATTAGAGACCGAAAAGTAGATAAAAAACTACGACAATTTTAACCTCTTCCCAGACACCGGAGAAATGAGCCCGGACGCTCTAAAAAGTCGAACATGTCCGAGGAAAGTTGGGCGTCTGGTCACCCTAGACCCACCAAAATGTATTTTCGAGTGGGAAAGGCTTGTTTTTTTTTTTTTTTTTTTTTTTTTTTTTTTAAACCAAAAGATAAATAATTAGTAGTTGAATCAGCCAAAACCACGAAATTGGATACAGTAAGTGTCAAATTTACGACTCCAAAAGAGCCCAAACCACGGGATGGCAGTCCCAAACCCGTTTGATTGCTTTGATCAACCTCGCAAAATTGGATTTTTGGGAGTCAGTCCAGCAAAATTGGATTTTGAGCCAGTAAAACCCGCGAAATTGGGGTTATACCTACAAGTGAAAATAATCCACAAGATTTGGGCTTTGAAATGGAAAAGCCCGCTAAATTTTGATCGAACGGAGAGAGATCCGCGAAACTGCTCTTCAAAATGAGCCGGCACTGGAAAATTTGATTTTAAACTAAAAATTGGCCTTTTTAGAGCCGACCCCACGAGAATAATTATTTTGATGAACGTGTGTATATTGTGAAGCACGTGAGAACCAAAAATCTTTTAAGGAGCACCTTATAAGGGCGACACCGTACTTGAAATCGCGAAATTTGGTTCCGTGAGAGTCAAATCCGCGAAATTCAGACTTCGAAAGAAGCCAACCCAGGGAATGGTTTTTTCGGAAGGCCCAAAACCCGTAGAATCGCTTTTTTGAATGAGTTTAATCCCATGAAATGGGCTCTTTATGGAGCCAAACTTGCGAAATTAGCTTTTATATAATAAATCCAGTGAAATGGGCTTTAGATTGAGTAAGTCCAGCGATATCTGGATTTTTGAGTGCCAAAAATTGCGCAATTTATCTCGCATCAAAAATTTCTAACTAAAGTCCTCTAAATGTTTCTCATAGCATCCCCATAGATCCGGCCCTGAGGAATGCCATCAGTGCGATCGCCTGAAGCACCCCCCCCCCCCTATACGGACTGGATTTTTGGGAGCAAAATATCAATAGTCAAAATTCAACAGTCAAAAAGTCAGTCTTTGGGCTTATACCTTTATGTTTTGAGGCTGAGTTCACGGTTTTACAAACCGCCAGTAAATTTCACAATATCGATCGAATTGTGAGTTCGTGATGAAAAATGGGACTTTGTATAGCGTATATAGCTCTTATCATCCTAGGCCAAATAGCCCGTTATTGGACCTGAAAATCCAATTTAGGTAAACTAAAATCGTAATGCGGATCCCAGAAACTTGGAATTCGCCCACCAGCGTACGATATAGTATACGATATATATATATCGTACGATATTTATATATATAGCGTACGATATATTGTATTCAACTTTTCTAGTTCTTTTTCTAGGTCCTCGAGGCATGGGCGTAACCAGAGAGGGGCATGGGTAGGCCGCTTCTAGGAGCTGCTGCTCACCCCTAGATACGTTCTGAAAGTATAAATCCTTCAGGATAACCACATTTTGTTTCGCCGGCACTCACATAAAAAAAAAATCAATTTCGAGGATTTTCGTTGCTCACAAAACAAAGTTCGCAAGGGTGACATAATTCAAAGGCCAATTTCACGGTTTTTGGTCCTAAAATACCGTTTTCGCAGATCTGACACAACTGAAAAGCAATTTTTCAGATTTGGCTTCTCTGATCAAAAAACACTTGAAATCCCTTGGTTAGCGGTAAATTGCTAAACTAAAATCTCCAGTTCTGTGCTAAAATTGTCATTTTTGCGCTTAAGGGCCGGGTCGGCAATGTCCGTGTAAGCGTTATTGTTGAGGGTTTAAATGCTGTACGTAAAATGCTATATTATGATTGGGGTTTAAACTCTTAAACTCAGCTTAAAGATAAACGGAACTTTGAATCCATGTGGTCAACCGGTAAATCGCTATTAAGTAGCCGTTTTGAACTAAAATCGCCAGATTCGAAGTAAACCGACTAAATTGGTTTTTAAGGTGAAATCGCCAGTTTTGCAGTGAAAACATCAGTTTTCAGTTCACAGTTTTAGGGTGAAAACCCTGTTCGCTGTGATTTTGTCAGTTCTGAAGTAAAATATCTAGTTCTGAGGTAAAATAATATTTTGGGGGGCGCTAGTTATAGGGTAAAATCATCAGTTTAGGAAAGTTTTTGGGATAAAATCGTAAGTTTTGGGGTTAAAACGGTAAGTTTTGGGGTAAAATTGCCATTTTCGTACAGAAATATTCAGAAGAACACTTCAGGTTACGAGTATCGTCACTTTTGTAGTAAAATAACCAATTTTGGGGTAAAATTTCTGAGGTTAAACAGTAAAATTTGGTTTTGGAAAAAAATGGTATAAAATCGTCACATTTGGGATGAATATGTCAGTTTTGTGGTGAAATCGCCTGTTTTCAAGGCAGAGTCGTCCCTTTTTGGCCTAAAATCATCCGTTTCGGGGGAAATTTTATTTACAGTGTGACATTGTCAGTTTTGGAGTGAAATATCCAATTTTCAGGGAAATCGTAGTTTCGGGTGTGAAATATTCCTTTTTTAAAATGAAAAAGAAAAGTTTTAGGTTAAGGGTGAGGGGAGGGGTAACAAGTCAGCTTTGGCGAGAAATCGCACGTTCTTTGAGTAAAATCGCCACTTGACAAATAAAATCGGCAGTTTTTAATTCAGAGTGGTCTGTTTTGGTAAGACCATTCGCTTTTCATTATGTTAAACCCGCCAGTAGGGTGAATTCATCAGTTATGGGATGCGTGAAACCTTGAGTTTTAAAATTGCCAATATTGCTGTGACATCTTTAATTTATGCGTAAACACTTCGGCTCAGGCGTAAAATCGTCAGTTTTGAAGTAAAATATTCACTTTTGGGGGGGAAAAAAAAAACGTCAGTTTTGAGTTGAAAATTGTTACTGGTTGGTTAAAAACTGTACGATTTTTACGTCACTCATGCAAGACCTTGATGAAAAGTCGGACACCCTGTATGTTTGAGTGCCAATCCTCTCAATTATCGATCTCTGGGGAAAACATTGTCAATTTTTGGATAGAAAATCAAGAATAGTAGGCTAAAATTGAAAGTTTCCCATCGAAGATGTTTCTGGTGGATTACGACCCTTTTGGGGAAAACTCCGTTACCGGGGAAGAATTTAACGATTTATTGCGCCTGGTTCTGATTTAATGAACTGCCTGTTCTTTTGCTGGGGTCTCTACAGAACATCCGACATCGTCTGCCCACCGCTGGGTCAAGCTATGCCCCTGCCTCAAGGTCTAGATAGACCACTACACCGGGGCTCAGCAGATGAATTGAAGAATACAAAAAATTTTGAATTGATCATGAATCGTGCCAAGCCCTCCCCCCCTCTTCACTTTTTTAAATTTTCTTGTGAGATTGTTTGAAAATTTTTTCTTTGAAAACAAAGGCGCAGGCAAGGTTTGGTGGCCCCCTGCTGGATCTGTGCCTAACTGTTTCCTCTTGGAACACACTGTATGTGTAGCATGTTTGTATCATGGCACATATTTGCACCCATAGTGAATTTTTCTAAATAAAATACCTTAAAAGACTGGGACTGGTCACTTAGACTCGTCTTGTAATGGTAAACGAAATAATTCATCCAAAAAACTCACCACTTCTTCGTAATAACAGCTACTTTGAATTTGATCATTATCATCCTCGGCCTCATCCTCATCCTCTGAACTGTCATGTTTTCTGAGTGACGATGCGGTCGATGGCTCTGGTCCATCATCAAGGATTTCCTCTTCCAACTCAAGCTGTTGTAGTCGAGCTTGATGTAATATTTTTTCGCTTAATTTGGAATCTACGAACTTTAATGACAAAAACAGGAAGATATTTAACTTTAGGCAAGGAGAATATCTTGAAAAGGTCTTACCTCTTCGTCCTCGTCCTTTCTAGTACGGATTTTATTCCGACATTTGGCGACAACTTCTTCTGACATTTGTTCACCCAAAGGAACACTCGCTGGTCTTTTCAATGCTTTAGTCTTCTTCGCTTTTCCCATTTTATATGCGATAAAAATCTGACCAAAGATACGACCAAGTTCACAAAAAAGCTGCACTGCTGCACATCACCACACTTACATACTGACACTGAGGCTATATCTATAGAAGGTTATAATCATACCCATGTGCTTGCTTACGTCATGGTCATGGTAACAAGCCTCGAGGCTTCTCATAACTTTGCTGGCAAAAAAAAGCTTTAAAAAATGTAATGCGGTCTTCAGCATAAATTATTTTGCTAATAAGAAATAAAAATGACAACTTTGAACGTGAACGTTTGGCCCGGTGACTGGGGCTTACCATCCGTTGATATTGAATGCATTCGGTTCTTGGTAAGTTCAGTGAAACATCCGACTGTTCGAGGCGGCTTCTTCTATTTTCCTGATTTTTGTAGGGATTTCTAAAAATCACCCACCTTGGGAGCATCAAAATCGTAAAGACTGGCAATCCGTTGAGAAGTCCTGGCGGTCAAATTCCGGCCGTTGTTTTTGACGGCAGAGCGATAAACACTTTGGATAATCTAGTCAAATATGTCGACTCCAAGGTATGTCAGGCTATTTCTACTTTTAAGTTACAACTTTCATTGAAGATTGTTTTTTTCGGCATTTTTTAAGAATGTAAACCCTGACCATGGTCTTTCCCAAAGAGAATGTTCGGAAATTGCAGCATACACCAAGTTGCTGGAAGACAAGCTTCTTCCGGCACTACAGTACTATATGTAATAATGCTTTCTTATGTTCGTTTGATCTTATGATTCGATTATTACTTTTAATTGTTCACTGCAGGTGGGTTGACAGAGCCAACTACGACACGGTGATTGGTCCCTGCTTCAACAGGATTATTTCATTTCCTTTCAACCTTTATTACCCTAAGACATTTCAAAGCACGGCCCGTCAGTCAATTGAATCACTGTTTGAGTATTTGGACAATGACAGTGAGATTATGGAGAAAGTAAGTTTGTGCCTTGGCGTATTAAATTATGTTCAGGATCCTTTTACTTTTTATTTATTTATTTAAAGGTTGTGAATGAAGCTGAAAAGTGTCTAACCGCTCTCTCAGTTCGTCTGGGTGACAGAGATTTCATGTTTGGCTCACGGACCTCTTCCTTGGACGCCACCCTTTACGCCTACTTAGCACCTCTAGCTAAAATCCCATTTAGAACCACCAAACTTCAAAACCATTTGAAAGCCTGCACGAATCTCATGCGATTCATCCAAAGATTTGGGTCCCGGTATTTTCCCGATGAGACTAGAGGTAACGGCTACCACTTGAGAGTAGTTTAAGTAATCTTTCTTCTATATTTATCGTTTAATTTCAGCGTACGAAGATAAAAGGAAAGAGGAGGTTAAACAAAGTAAAGAAGATCCCGAATCGGATTTCCCTCATAAAAGACGGAATCAATTTCTCATGGCCCTGGTCACGACGGTAGCAATGATGGGTTACGCGGTAACAACTGGATTGGTTCAGGTATTGTCAACATTTCGTTCATCTTTGGTACATTCACAATTCAACAATGGGAAAATTATCTGATTGGATATCGATAGATACCTGATTGGTTGTATTCGAAAAAAAATGCTGAAGAGGTTAGAATACGGCTCAAAATGCTTTGGAACTGGAGGAAATTTCCGAAACACTTTCTTGAAGAACGGAATAAATCGGCTGAATAATGGGGCAAACGACTCTAGATATGTAGTGTTCGTCTATGTCTTGGTCTCCAGCTTTGCGTCTTTTGGAGGCTAGCGAAAAATTATAGTAGTGCATTTTTCATTTTAAAAAATGCACTACACTGCCCAAGTTTTCGAGCAGTTTCTCAAACCATGGAAAGCGTACAGTAGGGTTTTTCTGGTGATACTTTAACAACTCTCCAATGATAATATTTAATAGATTTCATTCACGAGCTGTTTGGGAAGGTTGATGAAGTTCCGAGATCAACTATCGGCTAGTTTACGAGCAGGAGTCCCGCGGTCTCATGGGGGCAATTCAATAACTTTTAGCTCCGGCGCCATCCCACCCGTCTTGTCTAAAAACGTGAGTTCCAATTCAGAGAGAACTGGTGAATAGCGCCGGCGCTAAATTTTACTGAATAGGTCGCCTGAAGTGAGGGTGGGGGGCTTCGGGAAACCCCTGAACTGGTTGGACCAGCTCGCCCCAGCAGAGACCGACGCACAACACGCTTGCCTTATGATGCAACTTGGGGGGTTTTGGAAGCAGGAAGCTACGATATAAGGGCTTTTGAGCTTTTCATGTACTCGCTTAATTTACAGCTCCATTTCTAACTGCTGGCAAATCGACCTTAGCCGCTCGTGACGCCACATTCGCAAAATGGCGCCCAAAAACAGTTTTTTAACAATTATGTCTATTCAGACTCATTTTTCGACGATATCCTCTCTATACACTATGATACTATAGAAGATTGTCGACAATTTATGTTCTAACGTTTTTTTTCGTAAAACGTATTGTTAAGGAGTACCAGCACCGCATAGCATGCACCAATATGCGTTTTTTTAAACATACTCATTTCCACACCACCTTAAGGTAGAGTAAACGGCGCGTTTTTTTTACCGTGGTATCCCTACTGGGATAATAAAGGCCTAATCCACAAATCCAAAATTCAGTGTACTCTCCTCCTCTTCGCAGTTCCTGAAGAACCGGGCGTTACAACTTCACTATCTGCAGTTGTACAGATCGAAACATCACCGGCCGAAACTTCGTCCTCTCCGCCCGCGATGGGATTAACATCTTCATCGCAGCTCTCTTCGTTATCCAATTCGCGATATGTTTGCTCGAATACCGTCTCCGTTTCTTGCTCATCATCGCTATCTTGTGATAAAGTTTGTGAATTGTCACAGGTACCTCTACAATTTCTACATATAACAGAGCAATTCAAACCAGCCTTTTTGCATCCACAGGCTTTTGTGACACCCTTTTTTGCATGTGCAAGAAATAAGCCTTAACAATCTTTCCGGAGCAGGGGGCTCGAGAGTTGTGACAGGAATTAGCCCGTTCTTATTCCGTTTCCATCCCCATTGCTCGGCATTTGTTTCGTTCCCATACTAGTGCTGAACCTGGTGGTAGGTCCGGAAAGAATGTTGTCGTGCTGCTGCTTCTGTTGGGGGTAGCGACGCAAGATTTACTTTACTTATATAAGCTGACGTTGTGAAACACTTACATCTTCGAAACTATGCAGTTCGAAGTTGTTCAAAGTATTTCTTCAGGAGCTGTGCTTTCACTGTTTTTGTGTACGGGCGATATTCAAATCAAAACTGTAAAACGACAGTTGTTTTCTAATCGCTATAAGAGACTCACAGTCACACTTTTTCAAGGGAGTAGAGAAACTGTGGGTGTAAGAGAATCTGCTTGACACTTTGCCAATAGTATACTTCATTACTCGGTACCTAGTCTCGGACGATTGAACCGATCAATTTTTGAACCAACTATTTAAAAATTCATTCTCCCCACGACTGTATTCCTTAGCGTTTCAAAGTTAATACAGTTGCATCCTCTACCCCCATCAAAGTCTGGAACTATGATTGGCACTATGAGCTTCACCTTCAAGCGTTCGCCAGTCGCTAGGGGCTGTGGGCCCCTGTACCGCAGAAAATCTCAGGAGTGTCATCTCGCAGACCATAAAAAACGTCCTGAGAATGATCCGGATTTTTCAAACGGTGGACTCCCGGACTATAATAAAAACTAGCCGACAAAACAACAGAAAATGACTTATTCTGAGAACGAAAAGGAATTCCAAAAAAATTGAGCATTTTGGTATCTAATCACGTGCCCAAGCTCAGGTTTTCCTCCAGGCATCTCGTTATGTAAGCCCTGTGACGAGCATGCATCATATCACTTGGAGTTCGCTTTGCAAACCACTCTCTCTGGTGCTATGATTTTATCGATTGTTCCTTGTGATGAGCATTTAAATCTAGAAATGAAGTAATCGGTGAGTGTACATTGTCGACAAGCCATGTGTAACCAGTACCGTACTGACAAGGGAGAGGACCGCTATTTTCTCAATGGGGCCTTCGAAAAGCTTAAAGATGATAAAATAGGGATTTTTATGATGTGATAAACTCGCCAACTCGCTTCTAAAATCGATTTTTTTCAAAAACACCGTATCTCTTGTCCCTACGAAAACATGGAAATAAAGCCGCCTTCACATGCAAACTTTAAGCTGAGCTGTGAGCTTCCACCAATCAGAGCGCTCCGCACTGTGGACTGGGGCCTCTCTCATTGGTAGAAGCCTACTGCTCAGCTTTTTAAAGCTTGCATGTTGAGCCTTTAAATTGAGAAAATGAGCTAACTAGTGGCTGAAATTGAGCTAAAGCGCGCATTCATAGCCGAAATTGCAAAAAATCTCGGATGCACGACGAAAATTGAGAGAAAAAAACCCACAATTTGGGTCTAAAATCCAGAAAAAGATGTCCCAGAATTCATGGCTTAAACTGAGAAGAATCTCTAAAATTTTCGTCTATAAAACACCATACTTCCATCCCCTATTGGTAACATGGAAGTAAAAATTGAGGAAAAGCGCTAATTCACAGCTGAATTGAGAAAAACGCTAATTCCGGGGTAAAACTAGAGCGAAAAATTAGTTGATAGAAACACCAATTCTTGATAGAACTGAGAAAATGCGCTAATTCGCTGCTAAGATTGAAAAAAAGTGCTCATTCGCGGCTAAAATTGAGGAAAAGTGCTAATTCAGAGTTGAAATCAAGAAAACGCCAACTCACGGATTCTTGGGACAACTTCGTAACTAAAATTGAGATGAATCGTTAAATATTAACGCGGCTATAACTGAGAAAAAGCGCTGTTTCGCGGATGGGAATTCGCGAATAAAACGGTGAAAAACGAAAATTCACGGCTAAAAATGGGAAAAATAGCTAATTCGCGGATAAAATTGTGATGAACACAAACATGCCGGCTGTAATGGAGAAGCATCGCCAATTGGCGGGTGAAATGAAGAAAAATTGCTTATTTGTGGATAAGATTTGTGGCGTTTTCCATCAATGCAATACACTTGTGTTGTGTAAGTTTTCCCACCCGTCCTCTATGAATCGAAACATATGTTTATAGTAGGGGAGCCCACGATGCTAAATGGGGATTTACTCGAGCGTCGTAGAGACCTATTGGGTTGCAAAGCTTAGTTGATAAAAAGATAAAATAGTTGTGTGTGTCGGGGCTGTCTGTATACGGTCTGGCAACCCTTTTGATCTCATCCCAACTTGAGTTTTGTGCGGATGGTCGCATAAATGAAACGAATTTTCCCTTTATAGTGAAAACCAGTGAGATTCCGGACGAAAAATTGCCAGTTTCCGGTTAATGAACCAGGGTAAAGCACCATTGTCGCTTTTTTTCTGAAGCGAAATGTTAGTCGCACAGCACTAAAATCGTGTTGTAAGGCGTCATTGATAGTTTTGAGGTTTTGAGCCCCAAAAATTCCGGTTCTGCAAAAATATTGACTTCATTAAGAAAAAATTGCATCCAAGGTGTGGTCCATTCTCCGTTTCGTTCTCAGACCTTCAGCTACCTGAGCTACTCGGTCCTGGTCTCATCAGCCCGGCAATTAAACGGAGTACGGAGCCGATGGACCGCCCCTCACCGGGAACGGAGGTGCTACTGCACTACGATCCCCGCGCCCGGTGCGGCGCTCCACCCGACCCAGCAAAACCGAGTCATTGAGGACGTGGCTCACCAGGACTGATAAGACCCGCGAGGGTGAAACGGTGACTGGGGATGTTGTGGCTAGGCGCCACGGCCGAGTTCAATAAAGAACGACAAGGATGTTGGGGGCAGGACCCACCAAACAATCACGATAAAATTGCACCGCAGGTGCGGTCCAGTCAGCTGGGTCGGGTGGAGCGCCGGCGGCGGGGATCATAGTGCAGTGGCACCTCCGTTCCCGGTGAGGGGCGGTCCATCGACTCCGTACTCGGTTCAATTGCCGGGCTGATGAGACCAGGACCGAGTAGCTCAGGTTGATGGTCTGGACCGCATCTTCGGTGTAATTTTTCTGTGATTGTTTATGGGTCCTCCCCCAACATCCTTGTCGTTCTTAATTGACTAAGTTACCAGGGTGATTTTCCTGGCTGCATTCGTGGATGTTAGTAAGGACTCCGGCAGAAAAGCCGTTACTCGGTGGGCGTAAATAACTGTTACATATTCGAATACGTAGCAAGGGCGTAGCCAGAGGAGGCAGGGGAAAGCAGCTGCCCACCCCTAGATACTATCGGAACATACAAATCCTCCAGGGTCGCCACATTTTGTTTCGTTGACGCTCATTAAAAAATCATTTCTCGGATTTCGCTCACAAAAAAAAAACAATTTCGAGGATTTTTTGCGCCATAACAATACATTTGCAGATCTGACCCAACTAAATAAAGCAAATGTCTCAGATTCAGCTTTGTAAATATCCCATTTTTGCGAATTTTTCTCGCAAAAACGTTTTGCGAAAATGAATTTCGCGGGGTTGGCGCTTGCAAAACGCGATTGCACGCATTTTGCCCTCAAAAACCATTTCCGCGCATTTGGCACTCGCTTGAACCAATTACTCAAATTTCGAAATCAAGAAAACATCAATTGGCGGATTTTTTCCTGGAAGACCGTGAGTTTCTGTGGCCGAAAATAAATTTCGTGGGGTTGCCTGATTCAACAACCATTTTGCGGATTTCTCGTACCAAATAATGGCGCAACTAAGTGGTCGGTAGTAGCGCTTCAAAGTGGCCCAAAGGGTGAAAACTTCAATTTTGGGTTTAAAAACATCAGTTTCGTGGTAAAACCACCGGTCCCGGGGGGGGGGGGGATATGTTTCATTTTTAGGGAAACCTGTCAAATTTGTAGCGTTTTTAGGAAATGCTCAGCTCCAGAGAGGAATTTTATGTAAATGGAAAACGCTATTACTTCACGGGTAAAATCACCATTATTGTCTGACAATTTTCAGTTTTGATGTAACACGTCAGCACTAGGAAATCTTTAGTTTTGGAGGATTTCATCTCGAAGTCTTAGTCCAATACTAAAGATTTCGCGCCACAGCTGCCAAGGTAGTCAAAGTTGAAGATTTTACTACAATAACGGTGATTTTACCCTTGAACTTTTGACATTTTTTCTTCAAAATGAAAATTTTACCCCAGAACTGGTGGTTTTACCACAAAAAAGAAGTTTTTCAACCCGAAATTCAAGTTTGTACCGTAAAACAATTATCAGAAAAATGAAGTTTTCTCTACGAAACTGCCGGTTTCACCCTTGGAATAAATTTAGTGGTTTTACCTCAAAACTCGAATTTTTGTCAGATTTTTCATGACACAGTCGTTTGTTTTGGCGTAAAATCATCCGTTTTAGGAAAAACGTCAGTTATGGTGTGAAATGTTCAGTTTTGGAGTGGAACTGCCAGTTTTAGGGTTAAATCATTAGTTAAGGGGTAACGCGTGAGTTTTTTTTTTTTTTGGAATGAAATAGTTAGTTTTGGGATCAAAACGACAGTTTTTGTAGTGAAATCCTACGAAAAACACTTCCGGGTTTGGAGTAAAACCGTCAGTTTTAGAGTAAAACATCAAATTTTCTGATTATAGGGAGTTATTGCATAAGCGTTTGACGCTTAACGTTAACGGTTACATACAACATCCCCAGTTCCCGTTTCACCCTCGCGGGTCTTATCAGTCCTGGTGAGCCACGTCCTCCCTGACTCGGTTTTGCTGGGTAGGGTGGAGCGCCGCGCCGGGCGCGGGGATCGTAGTGCAGTAGCACCTCCGTTCCCGGTGAGGGGCGGTCCATCGGCTCCGTACTCCGCTTAATTGCCGGGCTGATGAGACCAGGACCGAGTAGCTCAGGTAGCTGAAGGTCTGAGAACGAAACGGAGAATGGACCACACCTTGGATGCAATTTTTTCTTAATGAAGTCAATATTTTTGCAGAACCGGAATTTTTGGGGCTCAAAACCTCAAAACTATCAATGACGCCTTACAACACGATTTTACTGCTGTGCGACTAACATTTCGCTTCAGAAAAAAAGCGACAATGGTGCTTTACCTTGGTTCTTTAACCGGAAACTAGCAATTTTTCGTCCGGAATCTCACTGGTTTTCACTATAAAGGGAAAATTCGTTTCATTTATGCGACCATCCGCACAAAACTCAAGTTGGGATGAGATCAAAAATTGAAAATGAAAAGCCCCCCCCCCCCAAGGGTTGCCAGACCGTATACAGACAGTCCCGACACACAGAACGCGAAAAACCATGACAACGTGGGCGGGGTATACCATGACCCCGTCGCCTTCGGTGTGGCGGGGCATTTCCTTTAGAAGAAAAAGTAGGAGATGGAACAGAGAAATATATTATGCGACTATATGAGACGACGTAACGAGGAATATACCATTTACGTAGGTATTTTTCTCAATTTCTACCACGAAGTTACTTTTGGAAACCGCAAGATGGCGTTTTCTCACTTTTAACTACGAATGAGCGCTTTTTCTCAGTTTTAGCTTTGAATTAGCTCTTTTTCTCAATTTTTCCCGCGAGTTAGTACATTCTCCCAATTTTAGCTGTGAATCAGCGCTTTTTCCTAACTTTTAGCCATGAATTAGATATTTTTTCCAAATAAGGCCACGAAGTTGCCTCAAGAATCCACGAATTAGCGTTTTCTCAATTTGCAGATGCACTTTCTCATAGCGATTTCCATTCAACTCAGTACACAAGTGTAAAGCAATGTCCTCCATAATAGTAGGGGAGCCCAAGAGGGGATTTCGGGATTTACTCAAGCGCGTCAGATTAACATACTGCGGATACCTTGTACCTAGTAGAGTATCTCCCCCAAATATGAGCCCTATAAATGTGGCCGCCCGTCAAGGATAAAACGTCAGATTAGTAAAAAAAAATTGATCATCAGACATTCTCGAGCGCGTCAGATTAAGGAAGTGGGAATTAATTACAATCTAAAAAGTCTATATTCCACTAATCTGACAATTTAAGAGTGACGCAAAGACGGAGGAGGTCTAAAAACTTGTAAAAAAAAAAAACGTCATCTTGACATTCTCGAGCGTGGCTAATTTTTTTTTATTTTGAAGGGAATAATTCAAGGATAACGAAAAATATCTAATCTGACGATTTCCATAAGCCGAAATAGAAAAAAATCGTCGATAAAGTTTAGTCATTATTCAACTCTTGGGGCCAATTCAGTAAAACTTAGCGCCCACCCGTCTTGTGTGAAACATATGTTCCAATTCGGGAGAACGGGTGGATAGCGCCGGCGCTAAATTTTACTGAATAGGTTGCCATATGTGTTGAATAATTAAGTTTTAAAAAATTGCGCTTTTCTCTCTCATATCAGTTGAATAATGTTATCATTATTCAACTATTGTAGAAAAAGGTCCTTTACATCACAATTTCAGTTAACCTCAACTTACTCTAGTCTCAACTACTCAACTAACAGCGTAAAATGAAACCTGAAGTCCATGAGAATGGGGGATTATGTTCTAAGAAAGCCAAAAATCATTTTGCCCCTTGATTTATGTTAGAAAAAACAAGTAGAGGTATCTATGCTTTGAAGAATTAGAGAGATGTTTTTGTTTACGGAGCTAGAGCATCTAAAACCTCCATCCTGACATTTGAGCTTCTTTCAGTATGTAATCCAGCCGTCGAAACAGAGTGTGTGTTTTAAAATGAAATGACGCAAAAAGGCCACACGTTCAAAAAAATAGTTATGTGATGCTAGGAATGCCCACCTTTTTCTCCAATTTGGGGTTCTGGTTGACGTTTCCATGTTCAACAATAATAATAATAGTAATAATTAATAGACGGTAGTGAGCCCCTCAATCAAAGCTTTCTACCAAGCCATAGTGCTTGACGCCATACTGAGCGGTCCAAGCGACCTATTTGTGACATGTCTCTTGTTTTTATTACAGAATCCTATTCGATTTTGGCGATCACGGGCTCTGGAGGAATCGTAAGAAAATTTTGAAGACGTCTCCTAGTTTATTATTCGGCGGTCTTAGAAGCATAATTTTGTCGTTCCTCGTTCGTTTGTACCTAAAATTTCCAGGTAGAGAGGGTAAACTCTGTCAAAATAAAAATTGAATTCGTTACTTTTTCTTTCTTTTATTTTTTTTCTCCATAATTCCACATTACCTTAAGGGAAACGGGAAGCTGTTTTTTGGTTGGTACATTCTTTCAACTGATAAATATTGTCAGAACACATCATTGAAATTGAACAAAAAAAGAAATGGATTGTAAGGAAGCGAAACGAAGAAGAATTATTGTCTTTTGTTTACACGGCAAAATATTGTTCTTGAACTATTGTCAAACATCACTTTTTTTTTCTTTATCATTAAAACCACGAAACGGACAATTTTTTAAACAATGAAAACAATTTGTTGCTTCTTAAACAAACAGGCCACGGCATGATATGTGTTCAATAGTTACAATCCATTTGTTAGAGCAATTGCTGCCCCGATTTCTTTTGAATTACAAAAAGCTGATGAAATGTGGGCAGCTGTCTTTCGTTTTTTTAGATTTTTTTTTTAGGTTTTATTTTTATAAGTTTTTTTTTTAATTTTATTTTTTTTGTTTTTTTTCTTCAAGTCAACGTCGACTAGATAAACAGACTTTTAATTTTACACTTTTCTTTTGGAAAAAACCACAATGAAAACAAACAGTCTTTCTTTCTTTTTATTTTAATTTTAATGAAAAAAATTCTTGCCTGCCAGAAAATGATTCTCGCCCATGTTTTCGTTTCTTAAATTGTAGATCACAGTTCTTTTTTTTTCCTTATATAAACTAAACTTTTCAAGAGTAGTAAAGGGCGAGATTCGACTAGGAAACAAAACATACCCTTCGAACGCGATGAGTGATCTAGAAGGAAGAAGTTTGTTAATGCGTGAGAGGCGAGACAAGAAATTGAAAAATGTGATCCTACGGCCACACTACAAGGGCCTGTATTAGGAGGGGGGGGGGAAGTTATGGGATGGATCTCAGAGACGAAACGTTTGATGAGGAAAGGAGTGGAGGGGATTACACAGGATGCTTTACCCGCTTAATTTAAATTATTATAACTTAGAAAATTCGAAGCGTTGAGCTCTGGGCTAAAAATTGACTTCAGCGACATGGTTCGACCAAGAGCGAGTGCCGACTGACTTATGCAGTTGCGAATTGCGAGAAATTTCATCGGGTCGTACACTGAGCGTGCTGTGTTGGTGAGATCAAATGGTTCTGGGAAAACGAAACATTTTTTGTTTTTTTGTCCATTAAAAACCTAAAAGGGGTTTTTAAATAGTTCGTTCACAGAGGCGCAGACTTGAGGTTTTGCGGGGAGGGGGGAACTGTTCTGTCACTTGTTCAGGAACGGGGCGTGTCTATGACTTATAGCAAATCGTTATAAAAGAACAAAACAAAATATTATAATGAAAAAAAAGTCACAAAGGAAATGATACGGACAAAAATACATCGCGAATAAAAAGCATCTCATGTCCGAATGAAACTTAATCATCGCATAAATTAGATATCAGAGTAACCGGTAGAACAGGGTTAATAAACCCATGGTACGCACACTGTGGTTCATCGGGTAGTACGCGGCCCAAATGAAATCAATGACAGTAATTCATTTAATTTAGACGGGTTTTTAAGCCTTATTAACATTTAAATGGAACTTTTGGTGACATGGGAGGATTTTACCACCCCGGGCCTAATTTCATTTTGCCGTCCCATGCGTCTAGTCCCCCCCCTCTTCTGCTGTCTTTCTCCAAGTCTTGTGCAGTCGAGCAAGTAAAGAGAGACACTGCATGGGGTGGCCAACGCGGGACCCGCGGGCCAAAAAGTGGCCCGCCCAAGGCCTGCAGTGGTAAATTATCCTTTTTTAATGTTGGATTTTGGCACCCCTCGAATTTTTTGTGCAAATGAAAAACGCTACAAATGCTCGCATCCTCGTGGGCGGCTATAATTGAGAAGGCGCACTTATGTGATGTTCTTGGGGCAAGTAAGCGGATAAAAGTTTGGAAAGTGCTAATATTCGTGCCAGACCAAAATTGAAAAAAACGTTAATTTGGGGGGAGAGAAAAAGTGCTGAATCACGGATAAAATTAAGAAAAATACGCATCTAATTTACGAGATAAAACGTTACTTCACGGCTAAAATTGAGAAAAAGCTCTAAAATCGCGGATAAAGTGTAAAAAAAAAGAAAAAAAAAACAACAACTGTAATTCGCGTTTAAAGTTACGAAACACGCTAATTCACGGCTAAAATAGTGAAAAATCGACAATTCACCGATAGTCCAGTCAACGAATGATTCTAGAAGGAATGAGCGAAAGCAGAAATTTTGACCCCGGAACCATGTTTGGACTAGTTAGGAGGTAAACATACTAAAAGTCCCCACCCCTAGGAGGTGAGCCCGAGTGGGTGGAGCACAAAGAAGGTACCATTTTTCGGATTTTCACTGATATCTCGAAAATAGAGCATCCTAGGCAAAACTTTTGTGATTAGCAATTAAAGCTGACATAAATATCAGAAACTTTTGTCATACGCATGTTTCACTAATTCCTAACCGTTCTCGAAATACGTGCCCCGAAAAAGTAAAAATGCCCGAAAAAAATATTTTTATTCCACGTTTTCCGTTGAACATTCTTTTATATCGTCTAAACCGTTTATCCTAAGAGAAATTCCTCAGGGAGGAAGTTTTAGAGGATTTAATTATCTTTGGAAATTGTGGATACATAAACATATTTATATTGAACAGGTCAGAAGTTATACGTTTTAAAAAGGTTGGCCAATTTCAACTTTTTTGGTTGAACTGTTTCCAATCCATTATTTTCTATAGACATTTCTCTCCTGAAGCCTTCAACTGTGGACAATCAACATGTACAGTGTGGTTTCATGTACTGCCCCCCCCCCTCAAACACGCAATGTACATTCCTGATAAACTTCTCTGCCTTTTATCAGTTCATCATTTCAAGGGGTGATGATCTGTGGGAAAGTTGATTGGTGATTGGTGGAGGGGGGATTTCAATGACCTGGGAGGGCTTGCGTAGTCGAACAGTGGACCAACGCCGCACGGGATTACGTACCAAAACTGTCAAGTAAAAGTTCGAGGATCTTACTATATTCCAGGAATTTCTGAATTTTACCATTCTTGTATTTCTAGTGGTATAAGGAGGGTTAAGTCTCGACAATGTCTGTTTAAGCATTGCGTTGGGTTTAAACGATTTTGTATTCAAAATTCCAAAAATTCTTATTGGAGTTTAAGCTCCTAAGCTCAGCTTAGAGAACAGAACTTCAAGCCCATGTGTTCGGCCCGGGCCTAAGTCCGAATTTCATGAATCATTTGAACTTTAACGAACGTCGCTGGTGAACGCTAGGATTCACTGGTAAATGCTAAGATTTACCAGCCGGGGGCTTGTATTTCGAGAACGGTTAGGAATTAATGAAACATGCATATGACAAAAGTTTCTGATATTTATGTCAGCTTTAATTGGTGATCACAAAAGTTTTGCCTACGATGCTCTGTTTTCGAGATATCAGAGAAAATCCGAAAAGTGGTACCTTCTTTGTGGTCCCCCCACTCGGGCTCACCTACCAGGGGCGGGGACTTTTAGTATGTTTACCTCCTAACTAGTCCAAACATGGTTCCGGAGTCAAACTTTCTGCTTTCACTCATTCCCTCTTGACCACCTTTTTGAACACTCGTTTACTGGACTATGATGGTTTTGAGAAAAAACGCTAATTTGTAGGGGAGCGCGGGGCATGTTGTCACTAGGGGTAAGTAGGCACCACTGTTCTAGAACTTCCTCTTGTGGTGTTAATGAGCAGGAGAGAGCAGGTTCGTAACCTTCACAGATCCTCTACCTGCGACAAGAAATTCAGTTGGTTTGGGGTACTGGTGGTGACAAGAGGCTTGAAAAACTGTTTTTTATCCAAGAGGGTAAAAATTGTTCATCCTTGTTTTTTATTTCTAGTTAGCCTGAGTAATGTGATGGAGCCAAGTTCAGTGGCCCATTTGAATGAGTAGGACTTAACGTATGTAGCCCACGAGCCGTTTTTTCGTTTCCCAGTTTGCACAAGTTTTAGTCGACTCATTTTTTCAAAATGGTGTAGTGGGGTAAGTTGGCTCTATCAAAACGGGGCACGTTGGCACTAGTGCCAACTTACCCTCCGACAAGTCCTGTCTTCTCTGTTTTCGTTATTGCGCTTTTTAATAGTTGCATTACATTACTTTTCGGACTCAAAATGGACAGAAAGTCAAAAAAAAAAAAAATTGATATAAGGGTATCATGCCCGGTGATAATATTATAAGGAAGCGTGCTGTGAAAGTTCATCTCATCCATAAAATCAGTTTGACTGATGCACCAATCACCCTCGGGAGAAAAAAAGTCAGTTATTCGACCAAAATTCAGAATTAGAATGCAAAAAATACAGTTTTACAGCAGAGATGTTAGTTTGACAGTTCACGACCCTTGAACTATGCTAATTCACTTTCTGGGGTCGAATTTACAATTTCTCGCTTCGATTTACCTCGCGTTCTAATTGATGAGCTACCGAGTTCTCTTTCTGGGGACTCATCCCCGAATATAAGCCTGCAATAGGCATTGGGATGCATCTGACTTGTTCTCACTACGTGAAGCTGCCCACCCCTAGATCAAAGGCTGACTACGCCCCTGCCGTGAACTAGCGATTTTTCCTCTTTTAGGCAAACATTGGCGGTTTTTCTCAATTTTAGACGCGAATTTCTCTCATTTATATCCGCGATTAGTGTTTTCTTAACTTGAGCTGTGAATAAGCGTTTTTTCACACATTTTAGTCGACAATATGAGTTTTTCTCGATTTTAGCCACGAATTAGCAATTTATTTTGCTTTAGCCATGACTTAGCACTTTGTGTCAGCAACGAAGTGGCCTTAAAACCGTGAATTTTCTCAGTTTTGGCTTCAAGCTAGGATGCCCTTTTCAATTTCAGCTTTAAAAGAGCCCTTAATTTTGGCCATGAATGTGCGATTTTTTCACATTTAGGTATGCGAGTTAGCGCTTTTTCCCCATTCTAGTCGAGAGTTAGCGATTTTTCTAAATTTTACGGAGCCGGGTTCATTGTTGCGTGCATCAGTAAATTAGGATGCCCAGCAAATTATCGCTTTTTTCAAATTTAGCCGCGCATTAGAGCTTTTTTGAAATTATTTCACATATAGTCATGAGTTAGCACTTTTTCTCATTTTTAGCCGTGAATTAGCACTTCTCAATGTTAACCACGAATATACGATTTCATCACATTTCGCCCTGCTGCCGCATAGCGCGTTTAGCGCTTTTTCCTCATTTTAGCATCTAATTAGCAATTTTTCTCAATTTTAGCAGCGAAACTGCGAATTTATGCTGTTAAAATTGGGAAAAATCACTAATCCACCAATAAAATGGGGAAAAAGCGCTAATTAACTCAAATTTAAATGTGAAAAAATCGCAAATTCATGTCGAAAAAACAAGTAATTTTTTAAAGGCAGCAGCAACTTAAAAACGACTGTTCCAATCGGAAAATGTCATGAAATCAAAGTGGTTTAAGCGGCCCATACACGTACAATAATATTGCGCAATAATAGGGGTTGTACAATAAAATTGAACGTTTGTGGGTTGTATTGATGGGTTGCATAATATAATGAACAAACTATTTTTTTATCCCTAAACATCTGGAAACGAAATATTGTACAAATTTATTGCGCAATATTTATTGTACGTCTATGGACCCCTTTAGAATTGAATTTTACATAAGTGAAAAGCCTTAAAACCTACAGGAAAAAAAAGTGGTATCAGTTATGCGACGAAAACGCGAAAATAGGCGGACCAAAAACCACGTTTTTCTGCACATTTTTGTCAGTAGCTCGGAAACTAATAGTCCAATATTTTTCTATGAAAAACGAACTGAAAGCTGATTGAATTTTTTATCTATTATATGAAATTTCATTTGAAGATTAACATAAGACAGGGCCATAACGTCAAACGATTTGAAATTTGCTGCAAAAATAAGTTTTTGGTCACATTTCGGCCTATAATTCAAAAACTATTCATCCGATTAAACTTTGAAGAAACTAATCTGAAAGCTCGATAAATTTCCTATAAGGAGTCATGTATGGCATTTTTATAAAGACCCGATAAGTGGCAATGGGAAATTCGCAAAATGAGTAATTTTCCAATAACTCCTTTCTTCAGCCGAACGTTTTTGCCTATAACTATCGAACGAAGCCTTCGATGAAAATTGCACTATTTTTCAGTGAAAACGGGTGAAATTTACATTCAGAAACCACAAATACCAAAATTTTCAAGGCCAGGGAAATATTCTGTACAGGGCGATGAAAATAGGTTTTGTTTCAAAAAAGTGGCTATGCCCACCAACTTTGTCCACAAATGTTAAAACTCAACACATCACCAGTATTATGGGTAGCGTCGGAGATTACATCACTCAACTGAGAGTTGAACTACTTTTATATTTTCACACAATTTTGCCAAAAGCGACTAAAAATGAACATTTTAAAAAAATCAATACCGGCGAAACAGCTAGGTCAATTGTGACAAAAGAAAAAATGATTCGACGCAGAACTTGATGCTCTTCAAAAAAGAACAGGGTACAATTTTCCGTAGAATGCGTCATTGAGCAGTTGCAAGCAAAAAACTAAAAAAAGGTGCCAAAAATTATCAGTTTTTCGCGATTTTCGCAAAACGCACAAGGAAATTTTGTTGGATCTCTTCAGATTCGTGTTCCTCACCCCAAAGAACGTAGAATACAGTGAAAAAATCAAAGGCGAGATTTTTGTCCACGTATGGTATTTTTTTTATACGATTTGACTGGACTATTTGGCGAAATTGCGAGTTTCTGAACTTCTTTGTAGTTATCATGGAACCAGGTTTAGCCGACCACGACAGCCATCATTAGCCGGAAAATTGCAACATTTTGGAGCTGAATAACTACCCCCGAAATTGGAAGTTTCGTGTCTAAATATAAAGGAAATTGCAAGTTTCAGGTATTTACTAATTCGAAATTGAAATTTTCTGGACTTTATGTCCGCGAAAATTGAGTTTCGGAACAAATGCCTTTCTTTTTTCCCTTCCTTTTAGTAGTTTTAGTGGGCAAGCCGGCCATGACTAGGCATGACGAATACAGGATTGCCTCAGAATGGATCGCACGGAATTCCCTGACTTTTCCCGGTTTTCCCCGACCAGTTTCGTAAAATTCCCGGGCCAAATTCGGGTAACATTGAAATAAATGTCAACGAAATTAAACACTTTTATTCTGCGTGACAAGAGAGTCACTTGGTAGTAGGTCCATTGACCTCCGTCAAAGTTGACAATAGACAGGCCACTTGTCTGGAAGGATTATTTACCGGAATTTGACCATCAACGGTCTCGGAAATCTCGGACACATCCGGCTCGGAGGAACTTGAAAAAACAAACCGAAAATTTACCTACAGTGTGTGAAGGTTAAAGCCATTGCTATTATGGTTAAAATTGGCAGAATGTAAAATTCACAAATTTGGCTAGAAAAAGCCAATTTTCCTTTACAGATCCGGTAGGATACGAACATTCAACGAAAAAAATTCGGACGTTTCGCTTTCACAAAAATCAATTTCAAAGAACTGAGTCTTTTAAGACGGGTCAGGGCTCTATCAATTATACCCAATTTCACAGAGTTTGGATGTATAAAAAACTAAATTCCACTGTATGACTCTATTCAAATCAAAATTTCGTGAGTTTGACTCTTTCTTAACCAAATTTCGTTTATTTGGCTATTGTGACAGCCAACATCGAGGGGGTCAAAACCAAATTTTACGAGTTTATCTCCTTCAACAAACGGGTTTAGCGCTCAGAAATACGAACTTCGCGAGTTTGACTCTTTCAAAACCAAATTTAACGATTCTGGCTCTTTGGGAAAGAAACTGGCACATTTGAAACCCAAATTCATGGATTTGGGTTATTCAAACCGTGAACTTCGTGGTTATGAGTGTTTCATTTCAATAAAATTCAAATGTCAAGAATAAAAGCTTCTCCGAACCACAGGGCTTTGGCTCTGAATTTCACGCCAATCACAATTGACGACCCCAGAAATGTCCACAATGTTGTGGGCAAATGGGCATGAAATGAACGAAATTGCAGTTTAAATGAGCTTGGAATGTCCAGTTTCAAGGTAGCACAGGCACTGGCACGGCCTATGATGCACGGAAAGGTGGCACCGTAAATTTTCACCGCAAATTTCAGCGAAATTAAAAGTTTTCTGGCTGAATATACGGGAAATTACAAGTTTCAGGTTTTTATTTACGCGAAATTTTTTTGTCTTTGTATTAGCGAAAAACTGTTCATTTGAGGCATAAATGAAGAAAAAGCACCTATTCGCCGCTATGATTGAGGAAAAACCACTAATTCGCGGCTAAAATTGAGAAATCACCCAAATGTGCTGTTTTTGCAGCAAGTTTGGATCCTAGTTTGAGAGATGTTACGGTTTCCCGCCAGATTACATAACGCGAAATTGACAGTTTCGGCAAAATTGCAATTTAGGGTCTTAACTGAAGCAAAATTGCAGTTGTGAAACCATTTCTTTAGCGGTGGGACCCAGGTTAGCCGACCCTAACTAAGGCGACGATTACCCACGAAATTGGAAGTTTCGGATCTTATTTCCTCGAAAAGGTAAGTTTCGAGTCTTAATTCTTGGAAAAAAGCAAGTTTTGGGACTTATCTTCAGCAAAATTGCAAGTTGCGGATCTTTATTTTGGAAAAATTGCAGCAAGTTTCGGCGCTAAACATCCGTGAAATGTCAGGTCTAGCTCACAAAAAAAAATCGTGGATGGAACTTCATTTCCGTGGTGCTCCCTCATTAAGAACAAATTTCGCGGATTTTGCACACCAAAACGCCAATTTTGCACACTTATAAACCATTTTTGCGATTCTGACTCACTAAAACGACAATTTCCCAGGTTTGGCGCCCTGTGAAGAACTCCAACTTGGCTTGCTCAATCCCCAAGTTCACGAGGTTGCATCATTGAAATATCTCTACCACAGATTTGGCTCCCTAGAAAACCTTTTTTTCAAACTTTTGGCTTCGTAACACATAATTCGAAAACATAATTCCACAGGTTTTCACTCTCAAGAAATCTAATTTTGCTGTATCGTACCGTTAGTATCGTTCGGTAGGGTAGTGAACTTTAAACGCGCTTAGCCCCATGCACGAGAAATGACAGAGGCACACATCGAGCATGCGCTCATAAGCGGTAAAGTCTGGTCAGTTATGTTTGGAATAATTAAACGAATGAATCAAACTAACCTTCGATGCACAAGTATTTCCAATGGTGGGGCTCATTTTTAGGGGACATTGTCATGCGACATTTTTCTACAGGCACGACACCGCCAGTTCTCACTGATATGGCGCTTTGCTGAAAACTAAAGAACGGAGAAAAAAAAAAGTCAAGTCGGGTGAAACAGCCTGCCTTCGAGGATTCAACTCACTTGAAATTATGGTAATAAAGGAAAAACTGATAGAGAAGTTCGCCCAAACTTGAGCGATTCTCAGAACGTCGCTCAGGAATTATTTCGAACAAGTCGATCCCACTTATATCCCGGGCCGGATTAAACTTATCGCGATCCTCCGCCTGGAGGCAGGGCAAAATTTGAGGCTCAACTCCACCTGTAATTAAAAGTCAATTCAAGTATTACGTAGCAAGTTTCTTCGATAACACAGTCCACCTGCTTACATTGAAGGAAATGGATGACCATAAGCGACAGTGAGTAGCTGGAAATAGTCATATTCTTGGCATCGTTGATATTATGATACTGAGCCCAAAGTTTTACGACGATGACAAGCGGCTTAACTCGCCAATCTACTGTAAACAAAATGATTATGATTCAATACGAGCGAATATGCGCCCACCCGGTCGCCAACGCATAAGCGGAGAATATTTTGTAAACACCCTTTCGAGCAGCAGGAAACGTCACATTAAACGTGCACTTTGAATAAAAAAACATTGGGTAAACTATCAAAACCTAAAACACATCATGAACAAATTCAGACTTTATTGAATGTGCCACCCCAGCCACACGTCTCCGGCAGTTCGAACTGGTGTTTGTTGCTGAAATCTGACCCTGAGCGATAAAAAAAACAAAACAAAAAAAAACGTGTCTAGACTCACACTGGCTGTAACAGTAAAGCAAGTGAGTGTTACGGATGCCGACTGAATTATTACAATTTAAATCGACGGTAAAGTTCTGGTTGAAACCTCTAAACTTCAACAGAGGAACTTTCGCTTGTATGAGCTCCAATTTTTCAATGCAATCTACAAATTCTGAGATGAATTTCATGCGGATAACATGCCGTTACATGAGAAAAACTTACCATAATTTTGGAGTAACCTATATATTTCGTTCAGATACGGTAAAGCTTCGTTTCTTTGGTCCATTTCAGAAGGACGTATTGTTAAACACAGATCGACATCGCTATATTCGGTTCCAAACCCGCTGATTGTAGAGCCAACCATGTATAAACCGTACCTCGGGTAAGTAGCCTGAAAAATGAAACCAATTCAATCTAATCGCCGTTATTCTGCTTGTTTGTAAGCTCATACTTTAAGGCGAACGAATAAATACTTCCAAAGAGCGATTTTCAGTCTATATTGATTGTCGCTCTGCTGATGCTCCAGGAACTGTTTGTAAATTGCCGAAGACAGCTGAAATTACAACAATTTGTTGGATTAAATTTTGGAAACGGTAACCAGCGGTAGTACCTACTTTTCCCCAGCAGTTATTGGTGTACAGATTGTCTGGGTAACTTGAAATTTCGCACCTTGGCCTCATTAAAAAACGATCGGGAGGTGTAGTAAACGGCGTGCACAAAGAGCTAAATAACAAGACGATAGCTAAGTTTCCAACAAGATTCCGTACGAAAACATTCTTACTTGAGAGGATACGGCAAACTCAAACTTTTATAGATAGCATTAACTTGATCGCTAATTTCTCGCGGTGACAAATTTCTACTTCCGGAACCTCCGTAATTCCGCCTGTTCCCACTAGAAGTTTCGTCGTTTTCTTGTTGGTGCGAATATTGAATGCAGGGCGAAGACACGCTGCGTGAATTAATTTTATTATTAAAGTTACTGAAACCACCTCGGCTTCTGGGATTTTTCACATGCGTTCTGTCATTGTGATGCGACTGAAAACATATAATAAAAGCGATATTTTAAAATACAATCGAGGGGTCTACAACTCAGTCAATATTTCCACTCACCTCGCATCCGTTCGTGTTAATTTCTTCGACTTTGGCACGATTGTAGTACACTCTTGGATTAAAATACGACGACTGCGTAACAGGCTTTTTTCGACCATTTGTCAAAAGCGAGCCACCACCGAAAAAATCGTTTTTCGCTCCAGATCCCCCACCCCCGCTTCGACTGTTTGTTTCAGCATCGTATGAACCCATTAGAAGACCCCATTGAGGCCGATTGTCAGAGGGGGTTCCCCGATTTGACTGGCCAACGGCTGATGTCGACATGGTATAAACTTGGTGGAACATAGTTTTGACGGCAAAAACGACGGTATTGTGTTAGCGAGGCTTGATCGCTGAGCATATAAAAGTAAAATAGATATAAAAAAGGGTAGTTTTCTTCTTATTCTTTGGGGAAAACTAGAGTCAAAATATTGTGCTGAGAAGCAACAAATCCAATCATGCAGTGCTCAAGCTATGCAATTGCGAGGTATAAAAGGGATAGGTAAAAGTGTGGTGCCATGCCTGAAAACGGGAGTTAAAGTATATAAATGGACCCAGTTTTCATTTTAGCAAGCCTGGAAAAAAAAGAAAAAAAGTGTCACAAGCAGTTCAAACGAGTGAAATCACTAATATGAAATGCAGAATCTTCAAATACAAACAAACAACATTAACCCAGGAAACGCAGCGCAGGCATATAGGTATAAGAGCATTGTAATTTGCCAAAAGACCCTTTTTTGCTTTGTCTAATGTCCAGCCTATAAGCTAATTCGCCAGAAGCCATATGCTCCCACCCACTCAGGGATCTTCAAAATCGATCAAAAACCATTTTGTTACGCTGATGGGTAAGATAGAAAATTTGCCCATTTAAAAAGATATAATACGTGTACTGGTAGCACCGCCACTCAGAGGTGGTCAAACGCACAAAACTTATCTGTTTTCATACCTTTCCAACTTCCTCCTTCAATCTGAACATTTGAAATGGAACGGGAAAAAACCGTTGATTTTGGCCGAATGAACAAACACGAAAAAAATTCCCGTCGGGAACATGGGAGTAAAAAAAACAACATTAAATTCTCGTTAGTGATTTGGCCCCTGAATAAACTTGATGTGTCACAACTCCCCTCACCATAAAAAAAATCGCGCTCTTCAACTTAGGGGAGGGGGGCATCCCTATTTCGTTATCTTTCGGCCTTTGTTAGGGTCACAGCTCGGCCAACGTAGAGCGGTGCTTACAGAAGTCCCCCCCCCCCTTCCTGGTACTGGCTAAGGAGGACGAAGGATTCCAGCTCGTAAATGTGACGATAGTTAATGGCGGACTCGATCAGCTTACCCAGACAGCTCGTGAGTAAAATGAAGCCAAAACGTGTTTAAATTGCACTCCCCCCCCCAAAAAAAACACCTATTTCTCAGCCGTTGTTTCATGATTTTTTAAAAAATGACCTCCGACTAGAAATCTGTTTCCCTTTCCAGTGGCCGCATTTTAACCTCCAGAAAATACTTGCAGTCGTCGAAATCCGGCCTGAAAAGGTAGATCATCGCGGAAAATGCACCCAGTCACCAGACACGAGTCCTTATGTTGGATGATCGCACTAATAGCAATTTTGAGTGTATAGTCACAATAGTCAATATTGTGGAAGGGGTGATCGAATAAATATGAATTTGGTTTTTGAAAAAGCCAAACCCAGGAAATTCAGTTTTTGATAGTCAATTTTCCCGAATGGGTAAGTAAAACCGGTGGATACGGTTTTAGAAATAGCTTATGCCATGAAAATTGGTGTTTGAAATAGTGAAAATACGCTACATTAAGGTATAAAATACCAAAATGAAATAGAATTGCGACTTTAATGAGTCAAATCTGCAATTTAAGGTTATGGAAGAGCAAAAATCCGCGGCGAAATTGTGGTATGAATGAGACAAAATCACGACATTTGGTTGTCGAACGAGCCGAATTAGAAATGCGTCTGTGGAGCATATGGAACCAAACAAATTAATTCCCTCAAAAAATGAAGCATTTTCATTGGTTACCACAGGCGCACAACATAGAGCTTGTGAACGGGGCTAATAATGTATAAATCCCGATATGAATTGAGATTTGAAGGAGTCAAATCCAAGGAATTTGGGTTTGAAAGAGCGAATATAAAAATGAGATAAGTTTGATAGAGCAAAATTGCCTAAAATTGAGATCTGAACGAGACGAATGCCCGGTTTTCGAAAAAAAGAAAATCCGTGAAACTGGGGTTTGTAATAGCCAATACTGACTGAACACTGAAGAAATAACTCTTATCTCGTACAATAACAGCCTGCGGTCGGACCAAATACTTTTTTCTCCTTCGGGACGGGATCAACTTATAGGTCAATGTCCGAAATTCTCTCCTCGTCGGGCTCGGGGCTTCTAGCAATGGTCCCATCCCGACGGAGTCGTTTTCGTCGGCCTGGGTTCTATTTCTAGCTCGGTTTCCAACATATCCGATGGCGATCAGATGCCAGTTTTTAAGGGGTGGGGGTTGTGTTCTGGCGATTCCCCTCCCTCGCAATTCAATCCTTCATGAACCAAGAACCATGAATGATTGTGCTTAGTCGCCAATAGTGACCCATATGAATTCTGAATTGTTTACACTTTAGTTGTTGATCGTGGTTAAAGAAGTTGGTGAAAACGGGCCTAATGCATATAGCGTTTTCCATTTCTCGTCCTCTCTGAATTAAAACATGTGTCAACGGAGAAGACGGGTGGAAATGAATTGCTCTGGCGCAGAATTTCATGTACTTAAATGGAAAACGCTAACAGTCTTTCTTGATATCTAATGGACTAATATGTAGTAATGGACTAATATGAGACTACCATATTGTTATTTGTAGACCATAAACTTTTTTTTGAACCATACAGCCATGGTGTTTTTTAAAGAATGCATTTCGGGCCCATTCCCGGTGCCCCTCCTGGTGCCAAGAATGCCCGAAATGCATTCTTTAAAAAACACCATGGCTTTATGGTTCAAAAAAAAAAGTTTATGGTCTACAAGTCGAAGCAACAGCCAAGAAAAAATTTTGAACTAATTCCGAAATTTGACCATATTGTTAATTTTTTAAAGAATTCCTCAATAAAAACCCAATGAAACCCAGTAAATAATCACACCACTGGGCAGCTTAGAGAACAGGCAAGTTTTCTACGAGAGTAGAAAATCTCTTGGGCATGCTGAAGCAAATCGGCAAATGTGTGAAATCGAGTGTTCTTGTCGGTTTTCACAGATTCAATTAAATAAGGGGGGGGGGGATTTCGACGCCTTCAAGTATTTTCTGGAGGCTGAAAATAAGGCCATCGGAAAGTAAATATGTGCAGATATCAAATCGTGGGTAATTTTTAAGGGAATAACGGCTGAGAAATAGCGATTTAAAAAAAAGTCAGGCCATTCTGTAAAATTACCTTAAAAAATTGCATTTCCCGAACGGACTGAGATTCAACCATTTTGGTCTAATTTCACTCAATTTTTTTTTTCTGCACAGTCATCCCCTTCCGAGTAATCCCGTACGAGTATTTTTCGTTATTTTCTTACGATTAGCCAATTTTTCTCGTGGGAACAATTAATTTGAATTAATGGTTGATACACGGTTGGAAAAATGAGATGAGAAGTTTTTGTGATATTTGACAATCCGTAGTGCTATCAGTGACGACAAAGTAGCTTTTCAAAAAATTGGCAAAGATGTGTACTACTCTGTTCTTCGTAAAAGCACCATGTTTCTTGGCTTTTTTAAAAAAGATTTTGAAGACTGCACCTATTCTATTGGAAATCTTACGTACATTTCGAAACTGCCCTCACTTTCGGAGAGGGGGAGAGAAAAAAAAAAAAAAAAATGAGCGGGACAAGATAAAAATACATACGGGAGAGGGAGGTAGGTAAGCCTATTCCTGAAATCCATCTTTCATAATTATTATGTACGATCTTTACGCATAGGTGCACAATTGTACTGAAGATCCCAATAATTGGCACTTAATCTGGCTGACTGTAGGGACAGTTTAGAAAACAGGATCGTATGGTCATCCTTTCAACATCTTTTTGCCCACGCACACATCCATCCCACAATAGCTGTTGCATCTTTTTGTTTCGTTCCCCTTCCGAAAAAGTAGGCTGTCAGCAGAATTTTGTGTTAGGTGGTTAGTAGGAAGGCAGTATCTACTATTACTTTTAGGAATTTTAGTTGTTTAACCCAAGCGGGGAGTTTCGTCACTATCAGGAAAAAAAAGGCAGGGGGGGGGGGTTTACAGACTTTTTACTGTCGGTTGGGTTAGCAGGAGTCCGTAAGAAATGTGATGTGACGTGCATGTTATTCAGGAATCGTTTTTTCTCTATTCGAATCAATCGGTTGACATGGACTAGCAGTCAGTTGAGATAGTGAATGAACAACTAGTTGTCACTTGCCGGATAGCCGAGATTCTTCACCCCGAGATATACATAATATGTATAAATGTACATGGTTTGTAAAGAGGGGAGGGTAAATTATGTGAATTATTGCCAACCCCAATAATGGAGGGCCAATCTGCACTATTCGAACACAAGGGTCAACCTGGATCATTTGGAGGAAAAGCGCTTATTCGTTGCTATACAGGGTGTAACTGAAAAGTCTGGCATAAATGAAATGGGTGATTCTTGGTCACACTTGGAACCAAAATGACCGTATACACCATGGTCCGATTACTTATGGTTTTGGAGATAATCGGAGTTTTCCTAATTTTTAATGTACCCACGGTTTTTCTTAGTAAATCGTCTGTACCTGAAGAAAAAATGGTCTCATTGAAATTTAAAAGAAGCCATTCGAAAGAGCACTAAATTCTCTGTAGGATTGAATACTTTCATCTCTAAATCGATCAATATTTAAGTGCTTAAATTGCTGCTGAACAGCCAACTTCTTAGATTTCCTGAAAACTCCTAGTCTTTCAGCCAGTTGTCAATTTCTTTACGGCCCTCGTAGGAAGAGTAAAAAATTAATAAAAACTTCTACTGTTTGTTAGCTTTCGAATGGCCTGCTTAGTTCTGGATTATTCTTTTTTTTCTTCCGAGACAGAAGCAAAAACGTGCAAAAAAAAAAAGCCCCCAAAAGTATCCGTTTTTAAGCACGCCCTCCTCTTTGGTCACCGGTTCTACATAAACATACATAGTCGTTTTCAGGTCGTTGTTCCTGTTAAAAACCAATTTCAGTGAAAAGACATCCGAAAAAAATATGTCTCATGTAACTCATTTTGCTCGTGTTGCCTGAGGTTTTTCAGACATCTTGCCTAATTACTCCTACCAAAATGGACGAATATCAAAAAGTGAATAGATCATTCAAAAGCTCACTAAATTAGGAAGTTTTTCCAGCGGTAAAAATAATAGTCGACAATTTAGAAAAGTTTAGAAAATCACGTCCGGAATTTTCCAAATTTTTGAAAAATGAAGTTTATTTCCGTTTGAGCTTTGATAAATGTAGTTTAATAATTATTTAAATGAACTATTCTGTAAGAAAATGTTGTGCTCTTTCCAACGAGCTCCTTAGTTTTGGGTTTGCAAGAATTACGAGGCTTGCAACATGCACATTTCGAAAAAAAGAAGCAACAAGCCAAAATAACGTAAGATGGACGATTCTGAGAAAACTAAAAGGAATTTTTGAAAATGTCACATAGGCATTTTGGTCCCAAATGATGGCCCCAAACTCAAGTTTTTCTCTGAGCATCTCGTTATTGGACACCCTGTAGAGGCAATCTTCTAGTCTAAAATGTCAAAAAAAGCTCTAATCCGCGGCTAAATTTGAATAAAGCGATAATTTGCAGCTAAAATTGAGAAAACTCCTATTCGTGGTTTTTGGAGGGAACTTCGCTGCCAAAATTGAGAAAAAGCTCTAATTCATTACTAAAAGTGGAAAAATAGCTAATTCGCTGCTGAAATTGAGAAAAATGCTACTTTGCGAATAAATTAAGGATAAAAAGCTCTCATTTGTTTTCTCGAGCCAGCTTCGGGGCTAAAATTGAGAAAAAACTATAATTTAACGCTACTTAGAAATTATATTCCTCGTTTGTTTAGTGACTGGGTGGGGGGGGGGGCTCATTGAGATTTCCGTCCCAGGCCCTGATAGGTGTAGTTTCGCTATCATTGGATCAATCAATTGGGCGATCTCATGGACAAATTACCATTATTGTTCTTTTTTCTTTATATGTCCCAGCAATTAATTAATTCATTCAAGGCAATTTATTAAAGTGTGGCGTGCCGCAGGGCTCAGTCTTGGGTCCTTTGTTGTTCCTGATCTTTGTGAACGATCTGCTGAACCTAAAACTCTCGGGTGAGATTCAGGCATTTGCAGATGATACCTGTCTCATATTTAGTCATTTGAATTGGGATCATTTGGTTAATCTTGCTAGTAGTGAATTACAAGTCGTAAAGACGTGGTATGATAACAATCTGCTTAGCTTGAATTTAGCAAAGACGGCGGCAATTCGTTTTTCTTTAAAAAAAAGTGCGTAATCCAATCGCTACTTCTTTTAAAATACATAAGTATGTGTGTACTGCGCGTCAGAATTTGCAGTGTGACTGTCAAGACGTAAGACACACTTTTGAACATAAATATTTGGGAATCCTATTCGATTGTAATTTAAAATTTAAAAACCATGTTTCTAAATTAGTTTCTCGTACGCGTAAGTTATTTTATACATTTAGAATTCTTCGTTCCGTTTTACCCTTAGACCTTTTGAAATCTGTTTATTTTGCTTTGGTTGAATCAATTTTATGTTACGGTGTGGTGATTTGGGGGTCCACTGTGAAATCCCATTTAAAATATGTCCGGTCTGCTCAAAATACCCTTATTAAGATCATTTTGTGTAAGCCTAGGCGGTTCACGACTTCTTTAATTTTCAATGAATTTGGGGTTTTAAATTTGAAACAGCTTTTTATTTTGAATTCGGTGTTGAGTCTTCTCTATCTTAACTTAGACAAATGTAAATCTAACAGTCGTTTTGGCACCAGGGCGGTGTCTCAATGTGATATGAATTTACCGACTATCCATACGGAAACACGTAGGCGTTCAGCATTGTTTTCTGGAATCAAGTTTTGTTATGATAATAAAATTAATTTGAGGAACTTTAAATCGAGGAAAGCTTTGAGAACCTTTCTTCGGGGTGTTCTACAAAATTTTCAGTGATGTGTTGGTGCAAAGATGTCTGGCTATTTGTTATTCTCTCCTTTTTGTATTAACTTCGTGATTTTTACAAGTTATATTTAGGCTAATAGTATGTAGTCTAAAATTTGATTTTTATTTCAGTAGTGTACATGCTCGTTCTAGGCTATAAAGAGTGCTAGGCCCCTTGGCACAAGCTTTTAGCTTTTAAAGGGGCTGGCCAATTATCTGTCTCTTATTGAAGTATTTGTAATTACTAGTGTATCTGGCAAAAATAAATAAATAAATTCGTCTAAATTTCAAGAAATTACCATTGGTTATTCAAGTTTTCGGCCCAAGTGGGTTATTAGGAAGCAAAATTGGCAACTTTTTCGGCTAGATTTATATTGTTTATTGGGGAAACAAAAATCAATAGGAATGTTAAATCCGAATGTTCGGACGCGAGACGGTTTTTTGCCGCCCGATGCTATTCTCGGCCCGACCGGAGACCGGGTCCCAGGCCCGGAGACTCCGGGCGACAAAACCCGAGATGTGGCAATCCTAGTACGATGGTTTCTGGTTCGTCATTTGTTTGGTTTTCTTTATTTTTCTTAGCTCTGTCCGTTACTTGTGTCTTGTGTCACAAGTGCCCTCTCCCTCCCCCTCACAACAAAGACTCGGGGCAGACTCGAATTGGAGCGCCGAGGATCTTCAGGACTTTAGATGACTGGACGAGCTAACGAGCGTTTGTTTTCTCGGGAGAATTGAAGAAAGGGAGAAGAGTGGCCAGCTTACTGGACGTGCCTGATTGGAGACCATACATTAATCTCCTTGGCAAGTTTCCAGAAAGAGGAAAATGAAATAATTTGCCGTTTCTTTTTTTTCTTCCTTTCTCAGAGAAAAATATCAAGAAACAATTAGGATAACAAAAGCTTTTCAATTTGGAGTAGGCTTTTCGCACTTGTCCAACATCAACAGGTTAACAGGTTATGGACTTAGGCAACCTCTTGACTCTTCGTCAAAGTAATGGAATTTCTTCCGCTGAAGATTCTAGACTCGATGGTGTCAGCCTGTGTCAGGGAACCCAAAAATCTACGGGGGAAAGTGTGATTAGAAAGGGAGAGGAACGAAAGATTACAGAAGAAGGCAGAGCCCCTTCCGCGAAACCCCCCCCCCCCGCCATCTTCCCGTGAGGTTTGATTTGAAAATTATGTCAGCCTGACCGCTATTAAAGGTTTGCGGTCACATCAGAACACAGCCATAGAACAATTCGGATCAATATGTCTGTCTTTGTTTTTGTCAGTTGCTCTTTTCCCCGAGGTCCAAGCCGTTATCATTCGCTCTGCGTTCCCTTCAATGTGTTTCTTTGACATTCTTCAGAAACTCGGAAATCATACGAACCGGGAATGAAAAAACAACAAAATGTGTCAAAGGCTAAGCTACAGTCTATGATAATATTCAAGTCAGCATTACATCGAAAACCTCAAGGAAAAGTATTTTTAAAAATACACTTACCTCACAAATAGTTTTTGAATTTAACATATTTCCCAATTCTCATTCAAGACAAGCTGAATACAAAAGCGCAATGACAAATGCGGACTTGTCAGTACGAAGTTCCACTGCACATGAAAAATATGACGAACGAAAAATAACGATCACGGGATAATAGTCGACTCAAAACTACGAAGAAGGGCCTAAATTTCTAACCGACCTGTGGAGATGATAAAAGGGAATCATCAAGGGGGCGTCAACGACGCCGAGGTTTCTACTTTTTTTCGTTTTTTTTTTAAACGAACTTTCATCCCTCTTCACACCTACACCACCACCACTTTACGCACCCTTGTGTCTACGGGGCGCAATCCCGAAATGTGAACGAAACGATCAGTTCTTACGTCACAGTACTACATATAATTGTTTTCTTCTTTATTCTTGAGAATGGTAACTAGAATGTATTCACGTTTTTATCAGCAATCCCTCCCGTCTTCTTTTTGACGACATCTGACCTTAATGACTACGTAAGAAATTATAAAACTAACAATTCCTATCAGTCTTACACGCTCTCACAAACCGGGTGAGTCGAAGAGGCCCTAGTGCGCCGATATGTTACAAAATTTGAAGAAAATTCTGATCGCGAATCGAGGGGAAATCGCCTGCCGGATAGCTCGAACTGCTCAGCGTCTTGGAATACGAGTCGTAGCCGTATACAGCGATGTCGACGCCAAGGCAAAACATGTCGCTATGGTTATTATCTTTTGTTTTAATTTACTTTTTGAATAATAAGAGTGAATTAAATGTTTTTTTAATTGTTCGCCTCAATGAAAACGTACGAATAATTAATTTTTTCGTATGCAAAAATGTAGGCAGACGAGGCTTACTACATAGGTACAGCCACTGCTCAGGAGAGCTATCTGAGAGGTAACCATATTATGCATGATTAATAGAATATAAATGCCGCAGACCAAACACTTACCCCATACCATACCTCTTACTCTATGTTTATCTTACTATACTTATTTTTACTAACTAAACTGCTATCACGGTATTCCATATCTTGAGTAGAAAATAATGTGTCCAACAACAATATGGTTAAGGTCACCTGCAGGCGTCCTCGTTTTCTAATAATATCCTCAGCAAAATTCTGCCCCCGCTTAACAGATTTTATAGTGCCCCCCCCTCCCGAGGACCCCGCCAAGAATAATTCAATTTTATAAATAAGAACGTAAAGATCCCTTAGAACAGGAACAGGAACGTAGTTTTGATCAATCGTTCAGGTATCTTTAACATAGAAAAATCGAATGAAATTCTCGAAATCGTCGCCAAGTTGTATATGAGATTATGGTGGTTTGCCAGAGCCAGATCTCCGGTTTTTATTTTAGCTTTTTATAGTCCAGTCAAGTAGGAACATATTCTAGGCTGCAATAATCCATAAAGAATTTTCCTCTTCGGGAATGTGTTCGGAGGTGTCTAGGGGTCACCTTACTAAAAGTCCCCGAGTTTTCGAGTAGAGCGCAACCCTGGAGAGGGCTAAATGTGCGACCATTTTCGGTTTTTCACCAATTATCTGGGAAACTACCAGCTTAGCGCCTAGACGCCAAAATGAAAAAATAATGTACCTTCTCATAATTTCCGATAAAATCGACTCTATTCATTTGCATAGTGGTTACCGATATACAGGGTGTCTAAAAACATTGAGGGCAATATTTCGCCCGTGATTGTGCACCTCAAATGGGTTAAAACGACCCCTATATTGACCATAGTCCGATTCTAATTATTTTCCGAGATATTCAGGATTTAAGTACTTTTTGATTTTGTCTTTTTTACTTATTCATTTTTTATTTTTTTTTTTTTTTGAAAAGCGGCCGTTGCACAGTAACCGGAGGTTCCAAGGTCAAAACTGACGGTACCATTGGAAAGAGCGGACTTTTTTCGGTGGCCAAAATAAGCCAGAAGCTGGTTTTGTGATACATCATTCGAAAGCTGACTGCTTGGAGATGTTTTTAGAGTATAGGTGCGTCACCTGCGATTTCTTCTCACTAGTGAAAATCAAGGGAATAAATTAGCTAAAAATCTCACTTTGTGCAACGAAAAATTTTGACGCCTAGAATGATGGTGGTGTCAAGGTAATTTCGAAACGATTCGCATTGCATCTTATGGTAAATTTTGTGCAGAATTCGAATCTGTCTTTCAATTTCTAATCGCACCACATAGAACCCGAGAAAACGTGGTTTTCTCATGAAAACTGCTTTTCTTCATGAAAAGTGTTCAAAAAATCATATCTCGGTAACGGCTGGAGATTTTAAAAAAGTGAAAGGGCAAATTTTACAACTCTTAGCATGTACTTTCGCCGTGTGCAATATAGTCAACGCCACAGGTGAACACCCTGTATATGTATACAAATAAGAATTAAATAATATCTAGCAACTTCACTTTCACATTTTGCACAGTTTGTGGTTTCACTACACTTATAATGTAGCCACCAAGTCAAGGGGTTTGGTCCTTTTTAGCCGTCGAAGTCTCCTGCAGTATCCAGCAAGACGAGTGCCTCAACATTAGGGTGTTTGTGGAGCCTTTTTTCGTGCTCCACTGCTCGTTTTTTGATAGCTTCTGCCACCGTTTCAATTTGCAGGTCACGATGCAGGTCAAGCCCTCGTACATACCAGGGCGCATTTGTTATCATTCTCAAAACTTTGTTTTGAAAAGTTTGTATGACTTTGACGTTGCTTTTCTTGGTGCAGCCCCAAAGCTGACACCCGTAGGCCCAGATCCGCTTCAGAACTTGCTGGTATAGCAGGAGCTTGTTGGCCATCGAGAGCTCAGAATGCTTCCCGAGCAGCCAGTACATTTTTCTGAGATTGGTGTTGAGTTCCTCTTTTTTCTTTTTGACGTGAGGCTTCCACCGGAGTTTAGCATCCAGCGTCATGCCTAGGTACTTCGCCGTGTTTGCAAATGGTATTATTTTCTCATTGAGTTGCACGGGGATTGGGCTGGTCTTGCGATTTGTAAAGTTTACATGAACCGATTTCTCCTCGTTGAGTTTTATTCTCCACTTTTTTGTCCAGGTGTTTAATTCTTCTACCGCGGTTTGCATTTTGCTAGTAGCCTCTTCAACATCATTTCCGACTGCAAGAAGAGCTGTGTCGTTGGCAAACGTTGCAATGATTGAGTCCTCTCTCACGGGTAGGTCACTCGTGTACAATAGGTAAAGCACTGGTCCAAGGACGCTTCCTTGAGGTACTCCAGCCGAAATTTTACGCAACCGCGAATATTCACCCTCGTGTTTCACTCGGAAGTGTCTACCGCATAAATAAGATTTCAGAATTTCGTAGAATTTTTTCGGAAGGAGTTTATTCAACTTGAACTCAAGCCCCTTGTGCCAAACTTTATCAAACGCTTGAGCTACGTCCAAAAAGACAGCCGAACAGATTTTCTTTTCTTCCAGAGTAGACTCCACACTCCACAGCATTCACTATCCGATGGACCTGATCTAATGTGGAGTGTTGTTCTCTGAATCCAAACTAATGGGATGGTATGATTCGTTTTTCTTCTAGAATAGGCCTTAGTCTTTTCAGGAGGAGTTTCTCAAAAAGTTTCGTGACTGTAAGGAGAAGTGAAATGGGTCGATACGACTTCACTTCATTAGCTGGTTTTCCCGGCTTCGCTATCATTATAACTTCAGCTACTTTCCATTGCCGGGGGACGTACTTGAGGCGTAAGGCTGCGTTGATTAAATACAGTAGCTTCCTAAGTTCCCTTTCGGGCAGCTCCCGCATTATCCTTGCTGTTATCAAGTCATAGCCGGGGGATTTTTTCGTACTGAGGTTGGTCATAATTTCCGTCCTTAGTTCTTTGATCATTACTGGCCGAATTTCCCTGTTGTCCTTGTTGAGTACGTAGGGTACTCATTCGTTGGCTGACTGCCGTGGATGGGGATGGAAGGTTCTTTCCAGATGATCTGCAAATACCTGCACTTTTTCCTTTGCGCTCCTAGCCCATGTTCCTTCACCAGTTCGAATGGGTGGTATAGGCACTTTTGGCCGCTTGAGGCTCTTTGTCGCTTTCCACAGCGTGTATTCTGTGCCTTTTTCTGGTGTCACGAAGTATTTGACTTTTATTTTGGGGTATTTCAGGGCGTAACTGCTAAAAAGCTCCAATATTTCGACAAAGTGAATGGTATGAATCCAATGAGGAAGTTTCACATTTTCCTAAAATAATTTTTGTCGATGAGGCATATCAATCCTCCCACGTAAATAAAAAAATAAAAATTAAAACCCCTCAGAAATATTTTTTATTTCTTATCAAAAGTTGGCATATTTGAAATCCCACCAAAACGAACATTTTCCGCTACGTAATATCCCTTGTACTCTCTGTCCTTTTCATGCCTCTAAATAGCTCATCTGTTTATCCTCCATTATTTTGTTAGTGGAGAGCTCTCTCTAGTAGAAAATAAGGCAAAGAAACACAAAAAACCAAAGACCGGCCCGAATTCGATTCGTTTCGTGCAGAAATAGCGTGCCTCTCATTTCTCAAGTTTGGAATACTGTGACCTACACACATAGCATCAAGCATCAAAGGGCGAATCGGAGACCTTTTAAAGGGGGGGGGGATCGAAAACCCTCTCAGAATAACGGAATAACCCCCTCCCCACACGAGTTTTCAGCGATTTGACAAGACCTATACTAGCCTACTAGGGTTAATGCAATTTTTACGCCCATTCTTGGATCGGATGTAAACTTCTTCCCCTCGAAAGTGTAGCATTTTGACCTTACATAGCCCACAAAATGTGTACATATACATAGAGCCAAGGGCGGATCTGATCTCTCAAGGGGAGGTAATCGAAATCCCTCCCCCTCACCATATACACCCCACCACCTTCCTACGTTTAAAGGGATTTGACCAGCTGGGGAGGGAGGGGGATTTCTGCTGAATTCACTTGCGGGGGCGAAGGTTATAAATTAAATGCTCCATAGCCGACCACCAGCTGCCGGAGAGGGTCGGGTCACAGGGGATCTGTCAAAATCACTCTAAACATATGGGTGGGTAGGTGGCGGGGGTGATCCGTGGGAGGGGAGGAAGAAGGGTTTTGATCCTCCATCCACCATCTGTCGTTAGACCGAGACTTTCGAGACGAGACCGAGACCGACTTTTTAAGTACGAGACCGAGATCATCTTGCTAATGACCGAGACCGAGATGCGTAAAGGGGCCCATACACGATCAACCTGGGTTGTAAACTTTGTTTACAACATTACGTGTTGACAACCAAGTTGACTGTCTGTGGGGAGGTTGTTTCAAAATTGCAACAACCAACTTCCCCACAGACAGTAAACTTTGTTGTCAACACGCAATGTTGTAAACTAAGTTGACAACCACGTTGATCGTGTATGGGCCCCTTAAGTCTCGGTCTCGTGCATCACTACCCAGAAGCAGGTCTCTAACTTCGATTTAAAAAAAAAAAACTGAACTAATATCGTAACGTTATACACAAGACGTTCATATGTTCACCGGAAAACCCAAGAACAATATCTTCCGTTTTCGTGGTGAATTGAAGCTTTCATCACATCGACAATTGTTTCATCCAACCCAACCTTTAGCATTAATTACACTTGTTCCCATTTACCCCTGATTCCCAATTACCCCATCTGACTCTACAATATGTCTGACACTTTACATTTATGTCGAGAAATAAGTGTAGCTATACATAAATGTCAGATACTTAAGTGTAAACGCACCTTTAGTCCTGCTTATTCTCAAGTATAGGGAAAGCAAATCCATGTCGTCGGAACCAAACCGCACGCTGTAAACTCAATTTGCTGCGACATTCAGTATATAGCGTACCAATGTAGGGGCGAGGGAGGCGGACCGTCCCCCCCCCCCCTATCAGACAGGGCCCCCGAAATGCTTGAAGGTCGTATTTAAATGAGGATTTAAGTTTCCATGTTCATGGATTTAGTTATGTGAAAGGCAGCGGTCAGCAATTTGGCTCTTTCCGACGATTTTTAGTCCACCCAACCTGAAGAATAGAACGTTGCTGGTAATCAGAAAATAGTGTGTGGCTGAATATTCGATTGAGACCACGCGAAAGCGCTATTCTGATGGCTGAAATTGAGAAAATTCGCGCCTTCTGAAGGTGAATTCGCGGTTAAAATAGAGAAAATGCGCTGATCCCCACAAGTTTCTTTAGGTCCTTAAGCGGATAAAATTGAGAAAGACGCTCTAATTTGCTGATCTCACGGGAAAAGCGCTAATATTCGAGGCTAAAACTGCGAAAAAGCGCTCATTCGTGGTTTCTCGATGAAGCTTTCAGACCATAATTTAGTGAAAAAAATCGCTGATTCCCGGTGTATGGAGGCAATTTTACGGCTAAAATGTACAAAAAACGCTAATATGCTGTTTTTGGGCCAAGTCCGCGGCTAAAATTAGGAAAATGCGCTATATCGAGGCTATACAAGGGAAAAAATCGCGGCTAAAATAACATTGAGAAAAACGGCTCAACTCATCGATTAAATTGAGAAAAAGCGCTAATTCGCGGCTAAAATTGAGAAAAAGCCAATCCGTAGCTTCTGAAGGATTTTTCGAGAAAAAGTGCTAATAGAGAGCTAAAATTTAAAAGAAAAAAGTCTGCTAATGGTTGTAGCACAATGGTTCCTCGACATGTTTATCCGCTTCTGTTACGCTAATGATAATTACCTACTTATTATGACGAATTTTTTAACGGGATGGAAGACATTTTGATTGATTTCGAAGGAAAAGACAAGTGCGCCATCAGGGCATGTGTCACAACGGTACATGATCGAAACGTGTCTTTAGAGCACATTACCTGAGCGACGTATGTCAAACCTGGATAACTGATAGGCTTAGCGACCCTTTTGGTTCTACATGCTCAATGATACCCTAACCCTTCCCCCCACACGAGAAAGTTGAGAAAAATGGCTAATTTTCTGTTTAAATTGAGAAAACGTGCTAATTCCCCGCTAAAAAAAAAAACAACAACTCTAATTTGCGGCTAAAACTGAGAAAAGAGGAAAAGATTCTCGGGTATAAAATAAAGAAAAATTCAATTTGCATCTAAAATCGTGGGTTCTGATGGCAATCTTGTGGTTATAAAATTGAGAAACAGCGCAACCTCTTGGCTTTAGGCGAAAAAAGGCGCATATTGGTCATTTTTCGCAATTTCAGTTGCGAGTTTGCCATTCTTCCCAATTTTAGCATCAAAGTAACGTTTATATCCGTCGAATTAGCGATTTTTGTCAATTTCAGCCTTGAGGCATCCTTCAGAAGCCATGTATTTGGGGTTTCTCAATTTGAGCGTAACCGTGAATTAAAGTTTTATCTACACTTTATCCACGAATTAGTGGTTTTCTCAATTTCATTCGCGAATTAGAAATTATTCTCATCATTTTAGAAGCGATTTAATTACAGTTTTGTTTTCAATTTCAGCCGTGAATTAGCGTTTTTCGCAAATTTAGCCATGAATTGGCGTATATTTCTCTTTTTTATCCTCTAATGGGAAATTTCAGTTGTGAATATAATATTTTTCTTAACCCCTGTGGTCCTGAGGAGTTCATCATAGGAACCTGAGATAGGTAAGTGTTGGTCTGGCCTTAATTGCTTAGAAACCTAAATTCCTGGAGGCCAAAAAAATAGTGTTTTCAAACACTCCAAATGCGACTGGTGCGTTGATGTGACGACCAATAAATCGTCGAGATACGCATCGGGCGGAGGTCTGCCATTTAAGGCACTATAAAACCCGAGTACTGCAACACACAAATCGGCGCCATACTTGGTCCCTCATGTGATTATAATTATCACTTGGGGCCTTATTCTGAACGGTCGGGAAAAAATGCCGCGAAAGGGATCCAAGGACGCAGAATAAGAAATAACATTATCCCGCCATAGCAACCGCTTATTGCGGCATTTTCACACGGCTTCGGAATACGGCCCCTGATCTCATTGACAAGTAGGATATTTTTATTCATTTCGATTGCATTCCGCGTTTGGTTGCTGTTACGATGACAATTTTTTCATTCATGATATTGTGTTTACCCTAACGACTGAGGGACCAAATATGGCGCTGAAATCCGTGTTGCAGTACCAGTGTTTTAAAGGTTCTCTACCGTTATAAGAGGGTAAATTAGCCATTGAAACGTGGCTGGTTCATTATTTAAGCCAAACGGTAGAAAGTTGAAGTGGTAATGACCCTTCCCGGGGATACCGAAGGTCCGTAATGCTTCAGGTCTATCTTGAACAGAACTTCAACTTTCTCTGTTAAAGTGCTCCAATATGATCACGTGGACCGCAACGGATGCGCGTCCTTTCGAGTTTGCTCGTTTACGCCCCTGTATATTCGGTCTCCGATCATGTGCGTAAAGGTCCTGTATTTTGAGCGGGAGAATTATGTTGGGGGTCGATGGTATCTAAAGGGAGGGCAGCTACCCACAACGGCTTAGCTTTCTAGTCTAGGAGGGCTCTATGTGCACTAATGATTAACAGTAAATCTCGGGCCTGTTCTTAAATGAGAAAGCGATTGATCCTCCATATTCTTACTTACAGGCGACAAAATCCTTGAAGCCGCTATTAAAAGTAAGGCTCAAGCGATACACCCCGGCTATGGGTTTCTGTCGGAAAGTGCAGACTTTGCCCAAGCGTGTGCGCAATCAGGCGTCACGTTTATTGGACCACCACCGTCAGCCATCCGAGCCATGGGTGTCAAAAGTGCTTCAAAACAAATCATGGTGGATGCAGGAGTCGCCGTTGTGCCCGGCTATCACGGCGAAGACCAGTCGACAGAGCGTCTCTTAAAAGAGGCCTCACGAATTGGTTTTCCTTTGATGATCAAGGCAGTTCGTGGAGGTGGTGGTAAGGTGAGTCTCCCTCACATTTTATTGAAAAAAAAACAACTAATTTTTACTTTTTTTATTCATTTTTCACTCAGGGCATGCGAATCGCTCGCACTGAGGTTGATTTCCTGACATCTCTTGATTCAGCTAAGCGTGAGTCGCTCAGTTCTTTTGGTGATGACTCGGTACTTCTAGAAAAGTACGTCGAGAGATCGAGGCACGTCGAGGTTCAAGTTTTCGCTGACACTCACGGACAAGCCGTACATCTTTTCGACCGTGACTGTTCCATCCAGCGGCGCCATCAGAAAGTCTTGGAAATGGCACCAGCGGTAAACCTATTCTTGTCGAATTAGTAAAGTTTATCTTTCTCGTCACTGACAAATGAATCACCAGCCAGGGCTGTCAAATGAAACTCGAAACAAATTGGGAGAGGCCGGAGTTCGAGCGGCAAAAGCCGTTGGCTACGTTGGAGCGGGCACTGTTGAATTCATTTACGATACTTCTGACGATCAATTTTATTTCATGGAAATGAACACGCGGCTTCAAGTAGAACACCCTGTGACTGAAATGGTGACCGGAGTGGATCTGGTTGACTGGCAGTTGAGAGTGGCTGCTGGTGAACCATTGCCTATGAAGCAGCAGGACCTTCGTCTGAACGGAGCCAGCGTCGAGGCGAGAGTGTACGCTGAAACTCCGGCAGCCGACGGAACGTTCGTGCCTTGTTCGGGGCATCTTCGCAATCTAAGGATACCAGTCGGATCTAGTCGGCTGAGAATTGAGTCTGGTAATAACTCTTACTAACACATCGACTTCGCCCGCTCTCAAATCACAATTTATGTTAGGTGTCGAGCAAGGTGATGATGTCTCAGTGTACTACGACCCTATGATAGCCAAGTTAGTAGTGTGGGAGCCTAGCCTCTCTCAGGCTTTGAACAGTCTAAACAACGCTTTGTCAGATTTTAACGTTAGTAGATAAAGCCTAATAATGTTTTAATGTGACGGATTTACATTTTTTGCTGTAACGCGGGTATCAAATTCACTCGAACAGATTGTGGGCGTAGACAACAACGTGGACTTTTTACGACGTTTATGCAAGCACGACAGGCTTTTGAGCCATGCAGAAACTTCCCTTCACACTGGTTTCATCCCAGAAAACAAACAAGATCTGTTTCCAGAAGCTATACGCTCAGAACGTGCTGCGGCCCAGGTAAACCTCAGACCCAAATGCAAAATAAGCGTTTCAGATTTAATCAAACAATATCCATTCTAGGCAGCGCTTGGCTTATCAATTTTAAGACGGTCTGCTCGATCCAATAATACGAACGATCCATTTTCAATCGAGGGAGCATTTCGAGTCAACGACGCTCCTAATGAGGACGTAGTACGCCTGTTAGTTGACGACAAAGGTTAGAACCACCCCTTCCGTAACACCTCATCATTCTATGGCATCAATTTTTTTTTTACAGAGCGTCTCGTGATTTTAAGAGAACGTAAAGACGGTTGGTGGAACATAAAATTGGATAACGCGTCGTACACCGCTCGCGGTAGTTTGATTCCGACTGAGTCAGGAATTTTTCGCCTTCATTTTGAGCTTCAGAACGAATCAATCACATCGGTTAACGTTGCCTTTTCTCCGAACTGCATTAGTTTATTTACCAAGGTTAGAGGTTTCACAAAATTGTTCTCACAGTCAACCAATTGGCCTTTACGTTTATGAAACTTCGTTAGGACGCAGATTACTCGTTTAGAACGGTTGATCAAGATGAGGTTAAATTTGAGGAGTCGAACGACGATTCTGCCGGCAGTTCGGACTTCACAGTGGCTCGCTCACCGATGCCGGGCACTGTGGAAAGAATTATGGTGTCCGTGGGTGACAGAGTCAGGAGTGGCGATCAGTTGGCTGTTGTAATCGCCATGAAGATGGAGGTGAGTGATTTCCAAGGGTTACTAGAGTTTCACAGTTAAATTATTTATAAATCCTTTCACTATAGCACGTTATAAAAGCAACGAGCGACGGAGTTGTAGAGAGTGTACACACCTCTCAAGGGGACACTGTGTCTCGAAACGACGTCATCGTTAAAGTACGACGTGAGGCGGCACCAAGTAACTAATTTCCTTTTCGAAGGTGGACCAGCACACGTTCAAATTCCTCAAATGCACTCCTACCTACAATCAATTCCAACCAACGTTCAGTTGGATCAATTTCCAACTGCTTTGACGTAATGAAAATAAATAAGTCGTCATATCCCATTTTCTTATTTGTCAACGCCCGTAGTGTAATACTCAAAGCGCGACCAGCACACGGAACTATTTCTAACTTGACGAACTCATCGGAACCGACACCCAAACGATCAGGGGCGGGGGGTAGCAAAGCACACTTATAAGAAGAGCCGGGTCGGTAACGCGTTTCTCCGTTGATAACGGCGTTACTATTATCGGCAACGGGTCAACGATTTCGCTACTTGTTATAGTTTTCTATTTGCATAAAATTCAGTTCTGGAGCCGAGCATTTCCACCCGTCTTCTCTGAATTACATCATATGGTAACGAAAAGACGGGTGGAAATGCTCGCCTCCAGAGCTGAATTTTATGCAAATGGAAAACGCCATTAGAAAAAAATTGATGATGGTAACTTCTGTTGCTTTTGGAACGGCTACCCCTAACCATAGGCGAAGAAGAAAGCCAGCCTCAGTGAGTTGTTCACGCCAAGGGGGGGGGGGGGAGACATGAAACCATTTCAAACTGTTCATTCCACGTATGAAATCTGACAATTTGTTTCGATAAAATGGAAATCTTGCCGAGTAAGCTTTCACTTTCAGCTAACTCTCTAAAAATTGGGAAATGCGTCCCGAAAATATGACTGTACCTATGACTAATGATACAGATAAATCATTTGTGTTCCCCCCCCCCAATTTTTCCACGACCAATAAGTATGTGGGCAAGGGGGTAACCATTTCGAGTGTAGCTTGAACAAATAAGTTTGCCTTCTGACTTCAGAGAGGAAATATTTAAAAAAGTGTTGTATTGGCATAGGCGGAATTGCATAGGCTTCAACCAGCACGATCGAACAAAGTTGAAGGAAAGGTGTCTGGGACGTTTTTTCTGAAAGAGCCAAACCCGCAAAAGCGCAGCGTTTTCAACTAGTGTAACCCAACGAACATTGGTTTTTTGAAGTGCCAACCGTGTGAAATTCGTTTTATTCGAAGCCACATCATCGATAATGGTTGTTTCAAAGACAAATCTTCACGAGATTCGTGTTTCAATTACTGCGAACCTCGCGAGATTTGGTTTTGGTGGAAATTGGTTTTATTCAAAACCAAATCCACACGAGAATAGTTTTTCAACTAGGTACTCAACTCGCGAAATTGGCTTATTCAATAGGCAAACCTCTCAATAATTTGTTTTGCGAAAATGGTTTGTTTTTTCCTGAGTCAGGGACACGAAATTGGTTTCTTGAAGGTGGAAATACCACAAAATTGTTTACCTGAAAGAGCCACAGCCCCAGAGGGGTTCGCTCAACGACGAAACATCCCTGCAATTGGTTTCTTAAAGGACCAAACCCGCAAAGTTGGACCCTCCCCCACCCCCCACCACCAGGGACGGATTTTTAAAATAGGCAAGCGCATGAGCTTTGTTTTTTTCGTAGGCAGAATGGTGTTTCATGGGCTAAATTACGCGAGATTGAAGGGCGAAATTTTGTTTTCAAACGACATAATACTGCGAAATAAGTTTTTTGGAGGCGTCGACACCGCAAAATTCAACCGCGTCGTCTCAGGACTTCCACTATTCCAGTTCCCATTGATGTTCCTGATTATGATGGAGGGGGAGGTGACACTTGTTGATTCTCTAATCAACTTCTCAATTTTTGTTCTGAATGTGTGGTGTCTCTTATGGTGCCAGCGGCAAACGCAAACCCCGCCAGTTCCCGTTTCAACCTCACGGTTCTCGCGTCAGCATACGGCGCGGCGGCGAGCAGGTTCTGAACTGTGGGCAGTGCCGGCCTTGGGCATTTGGCGCCCTCGGGCGCGACTGTACCTATGACTAATGAAGACGGATAAATCATTTGTGTCCCCCCCCCCCCCCGAATTTTTCCACGACCAATAAGTATGTGGGCAAGGGGGTAACCATTTCGAGTGTAGCTTGAACAAATAAGTTTGCCTTCTGACTTCAGAGAGGAAATATTTAAAAAAGTGTTGCATTGGCATAGGCGGAATTGCATAGGCTTCAACCAGCACGACCGAACAAAGTTGAAGGAAAGGTGTCTGGGACGTTTTTTCTGAAAGAGCCAAACCCGCAAAAGCGCAGGCGTTTTCAACTAGTGTAACCCAACGAACATTGGTTTTTTGAAGTGCCAACCGTGTGAAATTCGTTTTATTCGAAGCCACATCATCGATAATGGTTGTTTCAAAGACAAATCTTCACGAGATTCGTGTTTCAATTACTGCGAACCTCGCGAGATTTGGTTTTGGTGGAAATTGGTTTTATTCAAAACCAAATCCACACGAGAATAGTTTTTCAACTAGGTACTCAACTCGCGAAATTGGCTTATTCAATAGGCAAACCTCTCAATAATTTGTTTTGCGAAAATGGTTTGTTTTTTCCTGAGTCAGGGACACGAAATTGGTTTCTTGAAGGTGGAAATACCACAAAATTGTTTACCTGAAAGAGCCACAGCCCCAGAGGGGTTCGCTCAACGACGAAACATCCCTGCAATTGGTTTCTTAAAGGACCAAACCCGCAAAGTTGGACCCTCCCCCACCCCCAGGGACGGATTTTTGAATAGGCAAGCGCATGAGCTTTGTTTTATTCGTAGGCAGAATGGTGTTTCATGGGCTAAATTACGCGAGACTGAAGGGCGAAATTTTGTTTTCAAACGACACAATACTGCGAAATAAGTTTTTTGGAGGCGTCGACACCGCAAAATTCAACCGCGTCGTCTCAGGACTTCCACTATTCCAGTTCCCATTGATGTTCCTGATTATGATGGAGGGGGAGGTGACACTTGTTGATTCTCTAATCAACTTCTCAATTTTTGTTCTGAATGCGTGGTGTCTCTTATGGTGCCAGCGGCAAACGCAAACCCCGCCAGTTCCCGTTTCAACCTCACGGTTCTCGCGTCAGCATACGGCGCGGCGGCGAGCAGCTTCTGAACTGTGGGCAGTGCCGGCCTTGGGCATTTGGCGCCCTCGGCGAATCTTGCACTAACGCCCCACAGAAGTATAGCCGCTCAGAATAAGCCGCGATTTTTTTTTTTTCAACACTTTCACCGCTTCTTCTCAACTTCATCGAGAAATTATCTATTTCCCCCCGTTTTAGCCACGAATTTCCTTCCATTTTAGCCGCGAGTTACTGAATTTCCCCAATGTTTGCCATAATCAGCGTTGTTTCCTAATTAGCCACGAAGTTGCCTCCAGAAACCGCGGCTCGCCATTTTCTCAACTTTCTAATAATTAAGCAAATTTTCTCAAATTAACCCCTCCCCCCATTAGCTATTTGTCTTCATTTTAGCCATAAATTAGCATTTTTACCCGTTGTAGCCGCTAATTATAGAATGTTTCACATTTCAGCCACGAATTAGAATTTTCTCCCAATTTCACCGCGAATTGTTTAACGCTTTTTCTGAATTTGGCCGCGGGATTACCTTCAGAAGCCAATTTTTCCTCACTTCAGCGCTTCTTCTCAATTTGGTCAGTGAATTAGCCACGAATTAGCGATTTTTTCTCCTTAAATTAGCGACAATTCACGATTTTAGCAATTTTTCTGAATGTTTGCAGTGAATTCGTATTTTTCCTGATTTTAGCCACTAATGAGCGATTTTTATCAATTTCATCTAGGAATTATCACTTTTTCTCAATTTTAGCTTCCAATTAGCGGTTTTTTCGCTTTTAGCTATAAATTAGCGCTTTTTCTCAGTTTGACCCACGAACTTGCCTTTTTTTTATTTAGGACCTTAGGCAGATAATGATAAGGAAGGCGCACTAATATGCGTGGCTAAAACTGTGAAAAGGTGTTCATTCGCGGTATCTCAATGAAACTTCCAGACCAAAATTGAGAAAAAATCGCTAATTCACGGTGTATATGTTTGATATAATGCCACATTATGGCTAAAATTTAAAAAAAAAAAACACTAAATTGCTGTTCTTTGGTAAAATTGATACGTGCCCCGGTCTTGCGAGCGCAAAAAGGCTAAGGCCCCCGTGAGTGGGGATGGCGGCGATTTCAGCGATTTTTACGATGCGGGTGATTTAAGTGTGTAGTTCGTTTTACATGAAGAAGCGCCCGTGGAATCCCATCACTGCGTTTTTGTAACGTGTGTTCGACCACGTAATATCATTTTTACCCGCTTTTTAAGCGCTAATTAGCGGCTAAAATTGGGACTGTCCTAATTCGGCGACAAAACTGAAAAGAATCGCTAATTAATTCGCGGCTAAAATTGAGACGAATCGCTAATTCATCGATGAAATTGGGGAAAAACAATAATCCGTGGATTAAGTCTGGAAAAAACTGATCGCTAATTGATTCGCGAATACAAATTCAAGGTAATTGATTAATTAATTGAGTAAAACATTCTTTAATAATATTCAAACATGCCGACTAGTTTCGGGGTTAAATGCACCCCATTTTCAAGGCATCGGTAGGTCTAAAAAAAAAACAAATCTCCCCGTCACATGTCAAAAACCCTCACATCCAACAATCCTGTTGATAGACAGGTAATCCAGGAAACTTGTCTCCTACAAATTCAAGGCTTAAATTTAGTAAAACGCTGAATCGCGGCTAAAATGTAGGATAACACAAGTCCGTGGCATCTGAAGGCGAATTCAGGCCTAAAATTGTGAAAAAGACCTATAATAATCCATAGCTAAAAGTGAAAACAAAATTGGTAATGCGAGGGGTAAATATAGTTCGAACTCATACACCGTTAATGTGGGGCCATAGGGAGTTATTGTACAGCCGTCTGACGCTCAACGTTTACGGTTATGAGACGTCACCATAAGCGTAGCCGTTTGTATCGGTGGAAAAAGAGTTATTGCAAATAATAGTTGCGCTAAAATATGAACACAACAAGGTGACTAAACTCTTCTATAAGTGCCGCAGATTCCCTCTAGCCCATCAGGCGGAAGGGGTGGGGACTGACGTCACCAGCAGTCCTTTACTCCCGATTGCTCACCCTAGAGCAGCAGAGCAAGTTAATTTTGAAATTGAAGTTTATGAATTCTGAAAAAATCACAACCCAATAACAATTAATAATGTACTGGGTCCAGCGCAAAGGCGGTTGGGACTGCTCATGACGTGGGTGAAGGACAGTAATGGCCGAAGATCTGCGGAACCTATAGAAAGTTTAGTCACCTTGAACACATGGTAGGGCATAGATGCACTTAATTGCTTCAAACAAATTAACAAAACACCCCTTCAGGTCTTTAAACGTTTGTGGTTAACGCTTGAACTAAAAATCCGAATTTTACGCTTATCATGACGTCACATAACCGTTAACGTTAACCGTCAGACGGTTATGCAATAACTCACTATTGAGAAAAATCAGTAATTAGCACAGCTGAAATGAATAAAAACGCTAATTTGCAGCACTGAGGAATACTCCAACTCGTGACGATGACGATTTCTTAGAGAAAATCATGATTTTTCTGTTCAAAATCGCAGAGTATTTATCGGTCTCAAAATAGATCAAATTTAGCGGAAACAAATGTATGTAATGCGTCAACTCACGGTGTCGCAAGAGCTGAGCGCATGGTTAATTTATTTACAAGATGCTATTGCTATGGATGAGATTGCTAATAATAACCGACAATTTTTTACTTTTTTTAGCCAGAGGCGAAATTAGTTCTTGTGTCAGCCAAAGCCGTACAATTGGATTCTGTAAGTGTTAAATTGCTTTTTGTAAGAGAGAGATTGGATGTTTTGAATCGGTCAGACCCAAAGAATTGGCTTTTTAGGGAATCAATCTTGCGAAATTAGGTTTCTAAGTGAGTAAACCCGAAGAAATTGAGTTCTGAGAGTGCCCATATACGTATACATCCCGCAAAAATGTTGCTTTGGGCGTGCCAAAAATTTGAAAAACAGTCAACACCCTTGAAATGTTAAAGTCCGAGAAATTGGCCATTTTTAGGGAGCCAACCCAACGAAATTGGTTTTTCCGCAACGAGCACGATTCACGACAATTGTTTTTTTTGAAGGAGCCAAACCAGCCAAATTGTGGTTTTCAGGGAGCTAAGGGCGAAATTCGTACTTATATAAGTCAAAGCCACGAAACTGGATTCTGTAAGTGTGGAATCCTCGACATTTGGACTTCCAAGGAGACCAACCCGCGGAATGGCGTTTCTGAAGAACCAAAACCCGTGAATTTTTTTTTGAATGAGTCAACCCCGCGTAATTATTGCTTTTTAGAGAGTCAATCCAGCGAAGTCGGCGTTTTTAGTGAGCAAGAGTCCCTATTGGTTCTGTTAGATGCAACTAGCCAAAAATCCACAAAAATTTGGGTTTTGAAAGGGCCAAAGCCGAGAGATTTATTTGGCACGCACAACATAATAAATTAGTGTTATGTATTAAGGGAGGGAGGGGGTGAATAATCCGTAACCCCTAACAACCCCATCGGAAAACCTCCAACTATTCTAATGCCAGGGTAACAAGATTAAGTCGGGGTACCACCGTTGATATAGCCATAGGGCGGCCAAATTTTAGACAAATCATCAGGCATATCAGAAAAGAAGGAGGGAGATGAATATGAAGAATTTTTTAAAATAAATGTTTCTCAATTTTGGTCACGAGTTAGCATTTTTTCTCAATTTTAGCCGTGAGTTAGCGTGTTTTTTCAATTTTAGCGGATAGTTAGCGCTTTCTCTCAATTTTAGCTGCGAATTAGCGATTTTTTCCACTGATTCATTAGAGTTTTTCAGAATTTTAGTCTCGGATTTACCCGAACTACCCGTTTTCTCAATTTTGGCCTAAATGATCCTTGAGTTGACATTTTTTTTCCATTTTGGCATGGAACTTATAATCAGTCACGAATTGACGCGTTTTATCCATTTTTGCCATGAATGAGCGCTTTTTCGCAATCTTGTCAAGGAATGATAGCGCGCCTTTTTCAATTTTAGCCGCCTATAAGGACAAACAGAAACTGAGAATTAGCCTGTTTTCTCAATTTCAGAAGTTGACGTGTCGGTAAAGCTTGCTCGCCGGACAGAACTGCGCACATGGACCTCGATAGGCGACTTCTGTAGTCGAGAAAAATTTGTCTAAAACCAACGACAAGGCTTGAACGTGCCATTTCAGCTGCGACGACCGTCTCGACGGAGACGTTTTGACTGGGGTTGGTAAAAATGCACCTGAAAATCGCCCTCTTAAGCTCTCGGTCTTGGTAGGTTAGGTAAAAATGTTAAAATCGAACGGAATCGCGTGGTTTCTCGACAAGATGAACCCGACAATCGAAACAAACCGTTCAGATGCACCCCGTTCCACCACCGATCCCGCCGATTTTGGCTAGCCCCTTTCAGGCACAATGGCTCCCGTCAACAACGGCCTTGACACACTCAATCACTCAAAAGTAGCTTTTGTCATTACATTGATCTCGTAATATTATAGTCTACTGGGTCACCTATTGGGGATGCACCTGAGATAACCTCATGGTACGGATTATTCCCGGGAGTTTACTAATCGAATCCGAATTGCAACATTAATCGAATATTTTAGCCACAATAACTGCTAAACAACTGCAAGAATTTGTTCCATTTTCGTGGTTGGATGGAATGAAAATCGTCAAAAAGAGCCAAATCGCCGTCCAACCGGATACCAAATCTCATTTTCACGACTGAGTGTGGTGAGGGGGGGTAGCCGCACGGAGCAGCAACTTTCGGAAATCACTTCTGCTACCTCGATAAATTACGTCGGATTCTCGCCTTATTTTCACAATACTCTCCACTCAATGATTTATATGTAATTACATTCATGTATTGTACACAAGACGCCACACAGTAGAAAACATAAAGAAAGCTATAAAAATATACAATGTATAAACAGCAGAAAATAAAATGTTTCAGACTAAAAATAATTTGTCTTGGCCTCACGATTTTACAAAGAGAATAAAAATCACTGATTTTAATTACAAACTAGGACGGTAAGTAATTACACGCATAAAAATAAATAGCGCATTCTTCAAAATGAAATGCACTAAAGCGATAAAAAAGGGAATTTCTGACTGCTAATGATATCAAGGTACTGATTCTTAAATGTACCTTCGAAGGTACGTACTTGTGGAAATTGTATAAAATATATTTACAATAAATTAAGTAGTATCAAAATTGAGATTGAAGCGAGAGATTCATTTTCAGACAGTCTCGATTTCCAGAAAAGAGAAATGGAAAAGAAGAAAGAAAAGAGAAAACATGGGTTAGAAGAAGCAGGTGAATTGCGAATTGACGAGGCTATCCACGTAAGCATGTTCACTATGAGACTGCGGTTTCAATGTGCTGCCAAAATCATCAGATCGAAAAGAAATAACTTGGTTAGACACATCAATTCGCAGTTTACCAGTAAAACACAGATCAAGTATTCATTGTGGTAAAAAAAGGTTAGAAGAACGGAGAAAAGAGAACTTACATTTAAAATAACATCAAAAAAAGAGTGAAAAGGAAACAGGACGGAATAAAACGAGGAGAGAATGGTAGATTTTGTGTAACGCGCGGGCTGGCGCTGCGTTCAGATGAACCGAAAGTAAACTTACGCCTGAAGTTAATATTGGGGAGGCTGTGCTCTGTCAAACAGACGGGTAAGAAAGGGGGGCGGGGCGATAAGTCAATCAAACTGAATGCCTGAATGTTACAAGAAATTTTGTGAGTGACCGTTAAAAAGTACTAACCTTTGTACCAGTGGCAAGCACATGGCGATTCCAGCTAGATACAATGCAGAAAACCGAGGCGTCGTAGTCGCTGAGCTATAACGAGCTTGACCGCATGCGGGAGGGCACACAGGAATAACAGTCTCTGAATAGCGGCAAAAACAAGAGACAAAAATCTACGCTAAGTCTCACTCAAAGCTGTACTATTTTTTTTTTTTTTTTACGTAGTTATGCATTTTTATGATTAAGGAGCCCTCTGCGTCATAGATAAAGAGGACAAATACGATTGTAAAAGTCCCGGTTACATGAAGAAAATAAATGAAAGCACCCATGCGAAGTTTCCATTAAGCATACTTACTCAATGAGAGCCACATTAACACATAAAACTTTGTGGAAAAGGTGATTAAAAATTTACTTACCAAACAGGTGAATGCTACCTTCGGATGACCCCAATTTATTGATTGCTTTACATTTATACATTCCATATTGCCTTTTCTCAATCGTGATAACTCTTAACGTTGTATCAGTGTACTCATCTGCGGTTGCAAAATGAGACACGCTAAAAAACAGACATGAGATGGGTGGTAAGTGATATTCGTAGACATTCCCATAAAGAAAAAACAAATCGTCATACCTATAGTGCTGATTATTGGCGATTTGAACGTCGTCTTTCAACCAAACGATGGCTGGAGGAGGATACGCCTCAACGTGACACTCAAGATCCATGTCATACTGAAAAGCTTGACCGAGTCTGGGACGCGGCACAGTCACAACAGGAGCGAACTCTACTTCAACGTTGATGTTCCGCCGAGTTCCTTTGCCGACTCCATTTTCCGCCACACAGAAATAAGTTCCACGGTCTTCCTTCTTTACTGAGACAATTTTCAAAGTGTTTCCCCTAGTGGCATCGTATGCATAATTGGTTTAACAAGGACAGCGTTAGGGAGACTAAGGTAGACACTAGCAAGTTGTGCTAACCGAAAGAAAGAACTTCCGGTGGGAAGAATGGCGTTGTTTTCACGTCTCCAAGAGATTCTGGGTGGAGGGTAGCCACTCGCGTAACATTCCAATGTTACCTGTTGACCCTCGCTAACAATGATAGATCTCGTCGAATTGTCAGATATAACTGGTGGTCTTCTAACTTGAAGAACGACTTCTCCACTGATTTTGTTGTTGATAGACAGCAACACCTGGCATTGGTAGATGCCAGCGTCAGTTTCTTGAATGTCTTTGATCTGTGGAAATTACGTCAACGTAAATTGAAGGCGAATAAAAATTGCGGACTACACAAAACAATTACCTGGAGAGTGTACGTCGAAGATGCAGTGTCATAACGAAGCGAAAAGCGACTGTCACGGAGAATCAAAGAGCTGCCCGTAGATATCGGTAAAAAGTCAGTTTGACGCCCGGGACTAGTTTTCATCCAAAGCACAGGGAAGTCTTGAGCATATTGTACCGAACAGTCGAGTTCGACAGTTCCACCGATGTCTTTGATCTGCTCTTGCGTAATGTGAGATATGGTAGGGGTCCTTTGAGCATTACCTACAAACAATTATGCAATAGATGGTTACAACTTATAACAAACATTGGCCAGGAAAAGGGCCGTATCTAGTAGGGTGACGATGTGATCCAATGGAGCGCCAAAAAATATGAATAAACTATCCCCTCCCACCACTAGTTTCGCAACAAAAAATGTTCCTCGCACTTCTCCCAAACACTCTTTGAACCATGCCAGTTTGAAAAACTAATGTCCAAAAACGAACTACGATGAAACCAATTTCATGATTTTTGCTACTCCAACCCCGATTTTGCCTCTTCCGTAACTAAATGTCGTGGATTTCGCTCTATAAAAAAATATTTTCGGCTTTAGCTCTTTCTAGAATCAATATCGCATACTTAGGCCAGTCAATATAAACATCAAACATAGCAAATATGCATGTAATTGTTTTTTCTTTTGCACATTGTTAGGCCAATGAGAGCAGTTTATACTCAAGTTTGCAACCTTCAAAACCTTGTGCTCAACTCGTGGCATTCGAAAAACCACGAAATTCCATCAATTTTTGAGGTTGTTAAACAAAAATACCAGAAGAAAGCGTTTTTCGAGCATGACCGCAGTATACATTGTTGAAGCCAACTAAATTCGCTACAATTTAAGCCCAGTCCGAGCGTCCTACGTTTGTTATTTTCGGAGATACAGCCAATCAAGAAATATGTAATATCGCCAAAAAGCGAGATTTTATTGATAGGGTTATTTTTCAAGATCCTTAGCACTCAAACATAATGGTCCTACAGAATATCCACGCGATAATAATTCTTAGGCAGTAGCTCAATTTGAATCTGACGCTATTGCCTAAAATTTATTTTCGCGTGGATATTCTATAGGACAGGGTGACTGGTACTTGGTTGAGCAAAATAATAGGGTTGATTAAACATCCAAAATGCAACAAAAATTGTCTTGTGACCTAGGGTCCAATTTCCCTCCCTAGTCGAGATAATAGATTTTTTCACGTTTTTCAGCACATCACTGGTTTTCGCAACAAAAACAGCTGTAACTTGGGAAGCATGCGTCCCAGGTTAAATCCAACGACACCAATGAAAAGAGCACACTTTTTTCTGTGTGAGTAAGGACATTTTGTCCAAAGTTAGCGAAAGATTCTTGGAGTAAACTGGGAAAATATCAGGATATTTTAAAAAATGTCAGTTTTTGACAACTGTTCAAAGCTAGACTACATTAGCCATGGTGCTCCCAGCGTGCGCCAAATTCCTCTAAAACTGCATGAAGTAACTTGGTTTAATACTTCATGCTTATTTTACTCCTGTTCTTCGCAATGTTTTGAGAAAAATCCATTGTTATACCAAAAAACGAGGCAATCAGGCCCATTTTGAGTGCCTGAAAGAAGATACGAAAGCTATTTCAAGAAATTTTTTCCAGCTTATTCCACTTTTATTTGTCTGTCCTCATTGATTAGCATAGGAAAAGTGAATTAAGCTGAAAAAAAAAAAAAAAAGTTTTGGGAATGGCTCTTGATCTTCTTGTAGGCACTCAAATTGATTTTGACGGAGAGATTTTGACGGTCAAATTCCGGTAATAATCTTTTCAGACAAAAGTTGCCTGACTCACAAACCGCTTCCGGCACGGGGCAACTTTGAAAATCAAACAAACAATTTCCCTACAAATTTGTAATTGTTGAACTCTTTGCGATTATAGTGAAAATTGCCAGAATGTAAAATTAACAAAGGCTAGAAAAGCCCAGTTCTCACTTAGGTACTTGAAAATTCGCACTTTCCTCTTTCACAAAAATCCTTTAAAACATAATTTTGTAGGGTTCAAAAAACCATTTTGAAGGAACTGGTCCTTTAAAAACCAAATTAAAATTTTGCGGCTTTGGGCTCCATCAATGAAACCCAATATCCGAGGTATGACACTATTAAAATCCAAATTTCGTTTATTGGCTATCGTAACTACCAATATCAAGGGGAATGTTTCAAATACAAATGCGCTAAAAACGCGAAAATCGGGTTTTAGCAACTACAAAAACATAATTCTACGAGTTCATACATACGAAATTCACGAGTTCGGCTCTTTCAAACCGTAATTTAATGATTCAGGTTATTTCACAAGCACATTAGGCACATTCATAACCCAAATTCATGGACTTGGCTTATTCAAACCGTGAACTTCATGGCTTAAAATGTTTCATCTCAAATTTTAAAATTCAAATGTCATGAAAAAAGGCTTCTTCGAAACCAGATTTGACGCATTAACGATCATTCAGGTTTGGCTCTGTCAAGCCCCAATTACGTTACTTGGCTTTTTCAAAACAGAATTTCACAGAAATTTTACTTTCCAGCAGAAATTAATAGAAGTAATTATGCTAATTATTTTATCACGAACCGCGAAATCGACTGGAGGCACGCAACTCGCGACTTTTCAGAAAACCCAGACAGTTGCAGGCTAATGAGGCTTTAAAAAATCTTTAGAAAGACGGTCGATATCGCGATTGCACGTAAGTCTGCCAGATTGGGATTCACCTTCTTCGGGATCGGGATAACGCGAGCCATTTTGAAACAAGGGGGAACATCACCGGTGCGAAGTACAGAATTGTACAGATAGGCCAAAGGCTCGGAGATTTCGGCAGCAATGATGTTAACAAGACGAGAGATTAGAGCAGTTAGGGCATTTTAAGTTGGAGCCCGGAGCAGTTAGGGCATTTTAAAGAGAAAATAATTCTGAGGGAGTCTGAGATCGACGAACGCCATGCTCTTTAGGCACTCCACTTGCGACCGGTCCCTTCCAGGGCACCAACGCTGGAGCCATGGCGAATTCTGAAGCTTTGTGATCAGAAAAGGTTTTTTCACAAATTCGCTAATTGATCTGATAAGGGTATAAATCTGTTATTATGACATCCGGCGTCGAGGTGGACCCATTGTGATGGGTTCTCGAGGTATCCGCGAGACTAATGATTTGAACACAAAACTTGACAACATATCCGTGAAGGTCCGGGCCTCAACATTTTCCGATTCAATGCAGACATTTACATCGCCTAACCTCTGGGGCTCAAGGAGAAGAGCGTAGAGCGACGACAAAGAGCAAAGAACTGTGCCTTGGCTTGGCAAGTGAACGGTTGGAGTTTTTCTGTGGTTGGTCCTCCTTCATGGTTGGTGTTTTTCGTGGTAGAGTCATTTTTTAGAGTGGTTTGGTGCTTTTCTGTGGTCATACCTTTTTTGTGGTTGAAGCTAAACTGTGGGTGCTTTAGGTTGGTTAGAGCTTTTAGTGATAGGAACTTTGCAGTGGTTTGGAGCTCTGCTGTGATTTTGAGTTTTGCTGTGGCTCGGGACTTTGCTTTGGTTGGGGGTTTACTGTGGTTAGAGCTTGCTGTGGCTGGAACTATGTTATGGTTGGAGCTTTACTGTGGTAAGAGCTTTTTGTGATTGGTACTTTTCTGTCATTTAGAGCTTTGTTGTGGTTTGAAAATCTGTTGTGGTAGGACCTCGAAGCCGATGTCTATCGGGTCAATACAGTAAAGCAGTATGCGATTTTAGCAGTGTTACCCAATTCGAGCAGAATTAGCGGTTTACCTGAATTTTATCAGCGAATCAGAGCTCTCCCTCAATTTATTCAGCAGCGAATGATGGATTTTTCTCAATTTTAGCAGCGATTGGCGATGTATTGACATAATAGCAACGAATTAGCGTCTTCAGTCTATTTTAGTCGTGAATTAACGCTTCTTCTCAATTTCAGACACTATGTTGCCCCCAGAAATCGTGAATTGGCGTTTTCTCAATTTCAGCTTTGAACGACGAGCTTTTTTTCTCAATTCTAGTAGCGAATTAGCGATATTTTTACATAATAACGATTAATCAGAGTTTTTCTTCAATTTTAGCTGCGAATTAACGTTTTTTAAAATTAATTTTAGCTTTGAATTATGAGCTCTCTTTCTCAATTCTAGCAGTGAATTAGCGATATTTTTTCTTTTTAGCAGTGAATTAGATATTATGTAGATACTTATATTCAGTAACGAATAAGCGTTTTTCTGCATTTAGCCGCGGATTAACGTTTTTTCTTAATTTTAGTCCCGAATTAGCGCTTTTTCTCAATTTTTTATACGAAGTTGCCTTTAGAAATCTGGAAATGGCGTTTTCTCAATAAGAGCTTTGAATGATCGCGTAGTATTCTCTACTTTAGTCGTGAATTAGCGGTTTTTCTAAAATTTATTCGCGAATTAGCGCTTTTCCTCAATTTTCAAACGTTCCTCAATTAATAAGACGTTCTTCTTCTGTGGTGATAGTTCACACCATAGAAGCTCCAACCACAAAACACTCAAACCACAGAAAGCTCCGAGCCCAAAACGCCCGAACCACAAGACTCTAACCACGAGAAGCACTAGCCAAAATGGCTCCATCACTCCCCAGAATTTTTGACAGCCTATACGAGTATAAACAGACAGGACTATACGAGAATAAAATGAATGAGCGATGTATTTTGTTGTCAAGAGATTGACGAGAACATAAATGCCATGCGGTGAAGATTGCTGCAGATTGGCCCTACTAACATGGTCGAGAAATTTCAGACCTATAACCGCTTTCAGATTAGCCCTTTGGTCCAAATAATCCAGTTGGCCCTTGTGATCAATTAGTGCAGTTTAGCCTTTTGGGCGTTAGGGTATCGATTTGTACATAAGTACTACCCCCCCCCCCGTCAAAACCATAATACGTATATGTATGCATAATGTATTATGTACATCTCCGGACAAGTATCCTTGGCTATCTGGCACCCCGAGTTCTCTTCTTATCTCATCATCGTATGGTTGGGTTGGGGGTGGAAAAGACCTGAGAGAAATACATACAATAATTCCACTCTGAACTGCAGTGATGTTAGATAGGATACTACCCGCCCTACTTTTTCATGCTGGGCGTCCTGGGAAACTACTTTTACATCTGATCACCTTAACTTTCATCGGATCCCCACAAGCTTCAACAGCAATCTATATGCATGAATAAGCTAGCCAGAATCTAATTAATACTGAAACGATGGCGTGTTTCATTTCCATGACGATTATGTGAACAGGTTTTTGCTTATTAACGGATGCGACTAAAATTCAAGTTTCCTTTTCCTTGTTCTCAAAACTTTGGCTTACACTGCTGCTGCTGTCTTCACGATATTCATTTTTTGTACTTACGTTGCGTATCTGCATATATCAATAAATACACGGTTCCGTCTAAACCGCAAATCTTGCATAATTAACACAAAAATGACTTTAAAAAAACCGATATGTACTTAAAACAGAAAGATCACATAGTACTAACTACTAAGCACACCAGTCAAAGCCTTGAAGATATGTATTCAAATTAGTCCACAGATCGGCCCATCCTCGTCAATTCGAAAACATTCAGGACGAGGCCGTCGTTGCGAAGATCGACAAAAAATAAATAGAATAGTATCTGTGATCACAAAGAAGGAATCATTCGATACCAAAACGCACCTGAACCTGACAACTTGCTAAAATCAAGCAATGCTACAGAAAACAGACTGGCGTGGCTGTTGTTGAATGAATAACTTATCATTAGCCACACCTACATTAATTGAATAAAGGGAATTTGCGCCCAGTTTGTATGTAACGTCCGAACTGTTAACAAGCGGTACATAAACAGAGCCGATTTCGAATAAACAGCAACATTACCACTTGCACTCATCATATTCATAATGTTTTATGCGGTAGGTCATAAAATTGACTCACTGAGATTTAAGTAGACGAGAAAAAAATACGAGAAGATTTGCCACGAAGTCATTGTTGAAGTCGCAATTCGTAAATGAATACAAAGAAGATCGTAATGGGCGTCGGTTCCTTGTCAGTGATTCTTCAAGAATGTCAGAGAAAGATGACTAAACTCGCGATACGTATCACAGCCGTATTTTTGTATCACACTAAGATGTCATTTTTTTTTAAAACTAAAATCCGCGTTTCTTTCTTACGAGTCAAAATAAAAACCGAAATAAAACGAATATTCGTAACGAACCAAGCCCAACCTACAATACGTTCCAATGGCGAATAACACCTCGAGCGCTTGGAGCTCTGATTGGATTGTTTTGGGTTTGCTTGCTTGCTCAACTTGAACGTGAACCTCCGGAGGGATGCCGACAACGGGGCGAAAAAAGGTAATTCTCTTCGACTGTTACATTTTCTCGGGTCGTTCCCTCTACACAAGTCCGAAAACAATCATCGCACTCTTGTCACTAAAAACAAATTCTCCTAATACTTGGTCTGCGAACAGCAATAGTGATGTGCCATATTTCATGCTCGACTATTTTGTGTTGTAATGATCCTCCGTATTAAAAAGTTCCTTCGGTGTGACAACATAACTCAAAAATACTC